>CM067530.1:9082500-9135000 GCA_034509925.1 Hirudinaria manillensis | reverse complement strand
TATTTATAATCGTAATAATAATAACAATAATAATAATAATAACTATAATCATGATTTGCATGCAAATTAGCTCAGGGAGTCCCGTGCCAATCCAAATCGTCGGCTAGGTTCGGTCTGTTTCAAAACCCGGCAAAAAACGGACAGGAATGCCCTCGGGAAATGCGAGATTGGCCGAGCATCCCTGATGTCGATGACGAGGCACTCTACAAACTCATCTATAATTGTTGTTATTATTATTATTGTTATTATTATTGCTACAATTAATGCCCTCAAATTACTAATTTTCCTCACAAATTCTGCTTTGTTCAGGGAGAACATACGATCCAAGATGATCATTGAGCAAGAGATCATACACGACAGAACGAATAAAAAACGGATAACAAAATAAAAAAAACTTGCAGCTGATTGTTAGCATCAACCACGACCAGAAACACAAAATATAACCACGATGCCTTGTCTAAACCCAAACGAAAATAATCTCCCCAAAACATTGCTTGAAAATCACTTAATTATGTTAACTGAATGCAGTTTAAAGTCTCAATCAGAATCACAAGCATCATTCTGAGACATCAACAATAACAACAACAAGAATAACAATGAGTTTAAGGAAATTTTTAAGGAATGTAATCTGAATGAAACAACAACAGAACCTTGTTCACACAGACTACTTCCTGGAATTGGACAATATGCTAATAAAAAAAATTATCAAAATATTATTCCTTCGGTTAGCAATTGATTCGGTAAAAGACAGCGAGTGAAAAACTACTGAGCAAAGGCATGCAAAAGGAAGCAAATGAAACGATTATTTGTTACTCGAACGCGTCGCCAGACGACATGCAACGCGGGCATCTCTCCGGGCGAGGGCACTTCCCCCTCGGACGAGGTCGCCTCCCCCTCGGACGAGGTCGCCTCCCCCTCGGACGAGGTCGCCTCCCCCTCGGACGAGGTCGTCCCTATCGGTCTGCCAATAGATTCTACGCTTCGCATGCAAAATACCGGGAAGTGCCGAAAGTTTCGTACGATCGGGTGACCCGGAAAACCTACCTTGTGTCCCGTGCTTCCTTCCTCTGCCACGGTCATGAGGTCCGAGGTCGAGCCGAGCCTCTTGGGGGAGGATATCGCGTGGGGCATGTTAGATCCGTTGGTATTTCCTGGAGGAGAAAGATCGAAATAACATCGGCGGAAGGCGACCGCCATCCCCTGACGACTCCAGTCGTGAGAAGGTCGGTCGATTTAATGGCTTAGATAATTGAGGTTTGTGCTCTTGCTGAGCTGCATCATAAAACTGAATCATTTAATTTTAGGCCGTAGCTTAATGGCTTGCCGTGTTATCTACTTTACTTCTTATCGCAACCAATATTCTTCCACGAGTCCGAGTCTGATGGACAAACAAAGATCAGACAGTTTGAGAAAGGACAGCAGAAAGGCAACTCAGTGCATATTTCAATGAACGGTAAGGCAACAAATGCAACTAGGTTCATGCAAAACCAATGATTACAAAATGAAATGAGAAATAATTTAAAACGAGAAGGAAAGAAGCAGTGGGAGCCCAGAAACTGGTCTCACCCAGACTATCACCTAATTGCCTCTCTCCACTTGTCTGGAAGACTCCCTGGCTCTCTGGAAAGATCAAGAAAAATAAAAACGTAATTAAGCAATCAAGCATCACGAGAAAAAAAACCCCAGAACTATTCAAAGCATCTTTGGAGTTATTAAAACAGAAATATCGTCCGGGCATCAGTGCATCTGACCTTTTCTGTCCAGGTTTTTGGAGGACATCTTGCGTCCGATGTCGGCCAGGGAACGTATGACGGGGAGACCGAGGCCCTCCTTGCGTTGGTGCTGATGTCTGTGCTTCATCAGTAGCACCTCTTGGACCTTTTCTCTCTGCTCTGCAGTCAGCTGACCGGATGCCACTGCTCCATCGAGCAGGATGTCTGAATGTAGTGAAAATAGATGCTTAGTTTCTTAGGGACGGGAATAGGGAAACTAATCTTGAAAGAGTTTCGAATTGGCATGGCCTTTTTTTTCGTGCTTTTTTCTATTGATGTTTCGATTCCTAAATCTTTGAATGTTAAAATCAAAAGTTAAAATCAAAGAGGGGAAAAATGGCCACCTGTGATTTGACCGACGCTGGTGGCATCCATGTCGAGCAAGATGCTACCCGTCTGGAGACCCCTCCTCAGCTCAAAGAGGGAATGCAGAGACAGGGTGGCCACGTGGGGCTTGGACCATCTGTCACCTCCCTCCTCAACGTCCTCTTCAAATTTTATCCACCTGGAATTTATCATCGAGTGATAATCTCCGCGTCAATAACTGACTGCGATAACAGATAACAAAGCTTCTCCGTAAAGTAGGGGAGAAAAATGTGTGCTGTAGACTTTGTTATTGGAAGGAATTATTTTAACACAAACATTGACATCATCAGCTTATTATTATTATTCCTTTTTTAAATATATATATAAATTATTCATTTTATTCGGTTTTTGTTTACTTTTCTTGATTTATTTCTTCAATTTGTGTGTTATAGATTTTGACCCGACATTGTTTGGCAGGTCAAAATGGCACCAGATATTGTGTGCATTTCAGAGTTCAAAAATCATCAGAGATTAGCTGTTATGATTTAAGCTATGACTGCCAAAAACAGGTTCAATCGAGATGGTAGCGAAGTTCAATTTTTTATTGTGACAACTGACCAAATCTCAAGAAAACATTTTTTGTTGTAAACATCAAAGTTAACTCCAAACAAAGTCTCCTTTCTTCTCAGCCATACATGATTGTATCACTTGTGATGAATGCCTGATACAATAAGATCTGATGTGTATGGTACCGAATAAATTATAAACTTTAAAAACATTACATCTAAAATTATTCCAAGCAATAGGACTGCAGATGTAAATATTTTTTAAGAGACTATAGTAAAAATGAGAAGGTCATTTAATGAAGTTGTTGTTGTTGTGAGTGTTGGTTTACAAGAACCTCAGTAGAAATGAGTAAAGATTAGATGTATAAATCAATCAATCCTGCCAATCCAATGTCTGGTATTATCCACCATAACCTTAAAACACCAATAACTTGAATCATAGCAGCAGTAGAATGGTGAGTTGACATCTATAATATCTATTAGTTAAACAAACATTAATAATCCATTATTATTATTATTATTATTATTATCTATAAAAACATTGCCAATTATTGACTTAGTACTCATAAAAATACAATAATTTAATTAACCACTAATTGCAAAAAAAAGTGGGACATCATTTATTTAGGAAATAAATCAATCATAATTTAAAAAACTTCGCTTTTGAAAAACAGGCCCAGAATTTGATTTTCCTCTCTGTAGCCATAAACTTGTTAATATTTCTAATCACGTTTTAATACATAATTACCATATAAACATTAATAAATATTAAAATAATTTAATTTCAATAATAATAATAATAATAAGATAGAAATGTACTGAATTACGCTAGGTTATCTGTAACGTAATAATCTGTGATGACATAATTTACAGACATCAAAAGGAGAAGCATGAGTCATGGTAGAAGAAAGAAGTCATTCGTCACCATTTGGTGACTCCACGTTATTTATGGTAATTAATATTTACCATGTCAGTGCATCAATATCATCACCACCACCATCACCATCATCATCACCATCATCATCATCATCATCATCATCAGAGCTTTGACCACTGCCAAGGTTGGCTTAGCTACTTTTGCTTCCTCAAACATTTTATGATCAAATTTGGATCCCAAAGAAAGAGCTATGAATGCAATTCAAGGAAATGTTATTCTCAGCTGTTTGTGCTGATCAAGTGAGTGTATGTTTATCATTTCATTCAACTCATCATCGCACATGCTTAGGTCCCATTATCGATCGGTCATCCAAAGACGCTCGAGCAACATCATCGACACGTTAAAATGAGTCTGTCGCACGTAGGTATTTCATAATTTATATAAAAAATAAAATAAATTCATCTAACATGACAAACAACCTCATCAGAAGGTATAATTTCACACATAACTCCCTCTTACAAATGTTTTCAAACATTCCATCATCATCATCACTATCGCTGTCATCACTATCACCATTTCCTTTCTACAAGTCACTGTTCCAGTAACTGGTACTGAACCTACTTCCAAGATTGCTCCACAAATACAAATTTGTATATGTCCACATTTAACAAAAATTGGATTATAAGCCAATAACAACACAAGCAACATCATCACCATCGTCATCATCATGACCATCACCACCATCATCATCATCATCATCATCACGACATCTGGTCGGGAACTATTAGAGGCAACAACACTCAAGCTTCCAAAGGTGTTTTTTACCTGGCTGTTTCCCTCCATTCCATCTCTCCTCCTTCTCCGACCGGCTTCAGTTCATCCATCTCACAGAATATCTCGTGGGTCTGCCGATCCTCGTCGTCTTCGTCCTCCTCTCTCCCGAGAATGGAAGCCACCCTCTGGGACGGAGGGGTACCTGTTGGAAAGTTTAAACTTTAAGTCCATTGTGCTTTTCAGACTGATGATAATGATGATGATGATGATAATGATGATGATGATGATGATGTTCTTAAGAAATTCTGAAGTTTCAAAGGTTTGACTAGTGAATTTTTAACTTCACAAAATAGAACTTCAAAATAGTTTGAAAATTTAAAAAAGTATTTTTTGTGATTGGTTGATCATGAAGGTTTTAAAAATTTATCTTTTATTATCAATGCAAGACTCAATTGTTCATCAATTGTTTAGAATCATATTATCTTGGCAGTTTATAATTAAATACTAGCTTCATGATGAAAAAATAATAAACAGAATATTTATGAGGTAAATAACTCGTTAAAAAAACACAAATAATATTCAGCAAAGTATTTTAAAAAGATTCAAACATCCAGCTCCACGTTTCTTTGAGGATATCACCAGCTAAGCAAATACTTAACGAAACAAACAATGAAAGCAAACTGCCAAAAAAAAACATTGCCGGCATAAAAACATATTTTTGTGGAAAATATTTCTCTTGCAGTGAAAACAGCCTTTTTAGGTAAGAGCTTCCCAGAATTTTCTAGAATTATGCGTTCATACGTTCATAGACCGTTCTTAAAACAAGCCCCAACCTTATAGACATGTAAAAACAAAGGATAAACACTGACTTTAGAATCAATCAGAATCCATCATCAATTATTCTTTATGAATTTTATGAAACTCACTTGACTTTACTTCATTGTTTCCAGGGCTGTCATCATTGGCTCTCTGCCTCACCCTCTTTCTTCTCTTTCTCTTCTTATGGTCCTCTGGATACCTCAGAGCAATGTACATAGCCTGCTGCTCCTCCCATTGCTGTTTCTGATCGGCTGTTAATAGGATCAAAAATAGAGTCGACCATAAATTTCTGTGATTTTAGAAGGGTCTTATTAAGTTAACAACTTACTTGAATCAAGATTCCATCCAAAATTGGCTCTGTGATCCTTGACAGGGCGATCCATCTCGATATAAACAGCTTGGCCAGAATTAGGCTTGTTGGGCATGGCGTTGGAAGCGTGGAATTGGGTGCGATCGAATTAAAAGAATAAGCTAAAGAAATCTGGCGAGTTGTGACGCAAATTGAAGTCTAGACGTCTCGATCTAGAATAGTCCTAAGCATGGCTCTGACGGCTCGTGTTTAAAGTCAAAAACGTGTTTAAAAGCTTTACAAATAGTAACGAGGCAAATCTAAACAAGATGAAGAAGTTCCAAATGCGATCTGTCTTTTGTCAATATCCAAGAGATTCAGAAAACAAGGACAACCGAGATCAATCTGAAATTTAATTTAAAAAAAAATTCAATACCATTCAGCAGCAGATAAAGTGCAGACGATCGAATACAATCAGCGGAAAACGTGGCAAACGATCATTTTATAGAGAAGTTGGCATATCATCCACAACAAGCCCTATTCACTCGCTCCTTGTGTTCCTATTTATCTACCTTCTCATTGGTCGACTCTCAACGTCAACTTTGAATTCATTGGTCAATTGCAGTTCAAAAATAGAATTCAACGACCTATTTGCATAATTACTCGCTTTCGGTGTAAATTTAAGTTTAATGTAATTCTTTCCCTGGCACCTCTCGTCTCATCTGACTTTAATTAACCAACTAATATTTATTCATAGGAAAATTTCATCTAAATTTCATACACGACCACGTTTCAATTCTCAGAAACAATGGAATTCAAAGCTTTAATAGTGATTGAAGAACTTTGGCCAAGAATTCCACGTGCTCAGCTTCTTCCTATTGGTTTGACATCCTTGTGCTTGTTGCTCTAATTTTATTTTCCGCTATGGCTTTGTAATTGTATAAAGTCCGTTTAGTTTAATGAACTTCAACTAATGAAGCGTCTTCTCAAATCCCTTTCCAGACTTTTATGCAAATCAAGATTTTTATGGACTCAATCAGCTGTGGAAGAAGAGGTGTTGATGGAAGCCATTCATTATTAAAAATGGCGGTTGTTGAGAAAGAAAGAGAAGTGTTTTCCCTGCGGGAGAAGATTGCCGTGAAGCCGAGGATCGATAACAGAATAACGGAAATTATTTATTTGTGTTTATAACCAAATTCATTTGGAGTACTCTTTATTTGGTAAGAAAATTATGGTGAAAGTGCTGAACCAAAAAGCGTTAGGTTCGCATAAACACACATATATTATAACATTGATGTGCGGTTTCATTCCAATCTTCAAACTGGCAAATGACGAGATAAGCTCTTTCATCCAACAAAAAAGGTGTTGACTGTTGCCGCTTTCGTCTGAGGAGCAATTTATAATTGTTTGGAATTTCCGTTCGTTTGTATGTATAAGTATGTAGAATGTAAACAATTCTCTGGAAAACCTAATCCTCTGACGTTGGCCGTTCAATGTTTCAAGTGTCCAGATTAAACAAAAGAGACAGCATTTGCTGTTGACTCTGTTCGTATTGAGGACAAGAACATTTATTGTTAAAGACATTAAAATTCATGGAGGATCATAACATTACTTTTGTATTAACTTTTTAAACTCAGTCGATATCAGGAGAATATAATAATACTGATTAAACATGGAAAATAGTGTTATTTACAAAAAAATTTAAACAAGTTTTATTATAATAACATCTAAAAAGTGGTAATAGTAATTAAGTTAAATCTATTAATTAAAGTAATTGTTTCTAACTCATTCCCTTTCTCGTGCTTCTATTTATTTATTTATTTCATCTTTTCACGTTTAAAAATTTATTAAATTTATTCCAAATCAATTATGATAGAATTAATTAGAATGCAATGTCGCAAACAGGTCAGTGTTTATTATTAACAAATAAAAACATAAATCTAATTTCCTGGATTTATGGCAATTCCGGTGAACAGGATTTCTTTAAACCCCAGGAATCATTTACATAATTATTCATTTACTTAAAAACCCAAGGCCAATCTATTGATCTTCCTTCTGCTCATTAACATTTACATGAATTATTAATCAGCTTCTTAACGTGTTTTCAATTTTTTTCTTCAATTTTTAATTTTATCGAAATTTCTTAAGAGGTTCTCAAACGCGAAGATTTTTTTGGTGGCTTTTTCAGAGAAGGGAAGGAAATTTTAAGAATTTTGTATTTATGATAATAATAATAGTAGTAAATATAATAATAATAATTATAATAATAATAATAACAATAATACTGTTGATGAATAGAAATAATAACAACATTGCGCGTGAATTTAGGAGACTGAAAATTTCCGATTCCTTCGATTTAACAAGTTTGATTTAAAATTTAATTTTATTTTCCGAAATAAATGCGGATTAAAACACACACACACACCCACCCACCGTCTAATACATGTAGCTGGAACAGGTTTAAAAATCGTAAATTCATAATAACCAATCTATTATTAAACAGTAATTATTTTATAATTTTTAACAATTATTTATTAACTTATTATTACTAATTATTAATAGTTGTTAGTTTGTTATTTATAATTAATTGTGTTTTTTATTGATATTTAAAATATCTAATTAAGATTTTTTAAAATGTATTCCTAATTCCAATCTTAAATCTTAAATCTGTGCAAGGCCTTGCTAAGTAATTTCAAATATCTCCTTAAGCATCTGGGATATTCATTTTCATGGAGTTCAAGATTTGCATTTTATTGCATTGTACGACGACCTCCTAACCTCTGACCCTGCGAGGCAAATTAATTTAAATCAATTTAATTAAAATAAAATAAAATAAAATATAATTACTTGGACCGAAATTAACATATAATCTTGACCGGGAAGGATGAATTGGCTTTTATAAGGAGTGAATGTTCATTCGGATGATCATCATTCGTCATCATCATCATCATCATTCATCGTCGTCGTCGTCATCGTCATCGTCATTAACATAATTGTCATCGTTATCATCGTCGTCTTCGATATCATAATCATCAGGGGCGCAGTTCATTTCCTGACATTAAGCACTTGGATGGTTGCACGACATCCGTGAATTTTAAGTTTTTTTTTCTTATTTTTTCTTTCCTTCAAAAGAAATTTTAAATTCTTAGAAATGTGGATTCCAGCGAAAATATTTTGAAATTTTACATTTTAAGATAAAAAGAAAATAAATTATTTAGCCATTAAATACGTCCATTTCCAAGAAATATGGAAGAATATTTTCACGAAAAAAGATTTCCTAAGTCCCTCCAAAATTGAATTACTCCTAAGACAAAGTAATATTGGATATTTATTTTTTATTTTTTTTATAATAAAATCGAAAGAAATCCTTTTAACGTTAAATTAAGGAGAATAATGTGTCCTTTAAGGAAGCAATTAGATTTAATTTCATCAATTAATCTGAACGACACTGGAATTGATTCGAACAATCACACGATCTGATGGATGGCAGTACGACTTGCCATGATTTTATTAAATATGTATTATAAATATGTTTAATTTCATTTATTTTTTACATTATTTATTTTTTCTTGGCTTTGGATTTATTAGATTCTTTATTTCATTCCTAAAAATAACATTCATTGGATCTCGTTATTATTACTATTATTAATATTAATTAAAACAATTATTATTATTATTATTATTATTATTACTAATAATGTTACGGTTTAAATAAGTAATGATTGTGAAATACATCATCTGGAAGTCCACAGTTTTTAAATTCACGCCTAAACAGCTCAAGAAATGTGTTCTTAACACCCGCATTTCGAGGAGTTTCGCGAATGAAACTTTGAGACCAAAACACGAGACGAAGACCAACAAAACGAAGAAGAAAGAAAGAAAGACAGATTGTGTTTGCTTTTGTCTTAGCGAACTTTTAACTTCCTGTTTAGCAATTTCTAGATTAGCAATAGGATGGTATCTAATTGTAACTGATGGCATCTAAATTTTAATTAATTAATTTATATATATATAAATAAATGCTAATTGTTGTAAATATAGCATTTATGTTAAATTGCATGAATATATATTATTATACGTATTATATTAAGTTTTATTAATATTAAGTTTAGTGATAATTATAATTTAAGTAATTATAGCTTGATAAAGTATTTTAAGAAATCTTGCAGGTTGCTAATCCAAAGAATTCACAAACACGTGTCAGTCGAAGGCAGGACTGAAGCACATGTGGTTAATGCAATCAGACTTAATACTACAATTGTAATATTACGATACTTGACTGGGAGTATGGAATGTGCCACTCAAACCAGCGCACCCATTCACCCCTCCCTCCTCCCCAAATATCTCCCCAACATCTCCCCAAAAGCACCCAGAATTCGATAAGAATTCTCTTCTCTCGGATCGTGGATATTATTGCAAGTTTGTGTCCAGAATTCCAGCAATCCGCAGTTAATACCGCGCGCGATTTTATTTCATTCTGCTTCGTGATGATGATGACGACGACGATGACGACGGTGATGATGATGATGATGATGATAGATGAAAGTTAAAAATTTTTAATAATGCTGCTTAATGCGACAAAAGTCGCATATTACCAGCAAAGTGAATGACAATAAGTGTTATTATTATTGTTATTATTATTATTATTATTATTATTATTATTAGTTTATCACAATTATATTTATCATATTCTTCATCTTTGTCAGTTAATGCAATTTAAAAAAATGAATTTCCTTCTTGCTTTTGCTTCACCTCCGTGGTGATGATGATGATCTTAAAAACTAGTGATTTACGTTGAGTTCTTGTTAAATATCAATTTAACGCTTAAAAAAATTTTTTTTCACAATATTCGTTGGAATTTGAGAATATGGAGGTTAGTTTATGTTTATTTTTAAATGTTTAAATTCATGAACGACAAGAATTAACAGTTTTCCACACTTAGAATCAAGTTTAAATCCGAGCATTTGGCCGATAATTACTTTGAAGTCATTCATAAATAAATAAATAATTTCAACAATTCGTCGAACTACAAATATTTTGAAAAAAAATTTACAATTTCGATACGTTCTAATCTTTCCTTTGATTTCATTTGTTTTGTTCTAAAATACCAAAATTTGAAGGAAAAAAACAAAAAAAAACAAAAACAAACAAATAAACAACCAAACAAACAAAGCAAACATTAATCAAACATTTCTAGGACTAACCCCTCGTCATCCTCATCCATGTCAAGGGATGAAATCCTGAACGGAGTCGTTAATTTCCCCGCTGCAAAGGTTTTCTTCCGAGCAGAAGGAAAGCTGAGCGAATCTTTTCAAAGAGCTGCTGTTGAGGAAAACAAAGAATTTGCTCGCTAAACCATCCAGCCAGCCATGTACTACCACCACCAACAACACCACCAACAACAACAACCGACCAACCAACAACCAATCAACAAACAACCAACCACAACAGCAACTACGACTACTATCGCAGCAACAATAACAACAGCGTAATCAATCCACCGATTAAATTTAACCAGTCAAAGCAAAGCACTGAAATGCTTCTCTGAAAATCGAGTCCCGATAACGTCCTCTTCTCTAACCTTCAGAGCAGCTGAGAATCTTTGCCGGGGATTTGTTTTCAAGCGTGAATATTGGAACCGGAGGAATGCTCGCAGACGTGTCCCGTGCGCGCGCGAAATTCTGTAAAATCGGATGCAGGTTCGTATACGCGAATTCTACAGATCCGTCCAGTTGTGATTGATGACCTTGCACCGAAATGACTTCCACTTCAACTTCCGGTCTGCCACTTAGCGAGGTGTCTTTCCCTGCGGTCGAGGTATTTTCTGGATTCCTTTCCTCCCTATTTGAGCATCATCATCTCTCTTTTTTTGCCATCTCGGGAACTGACCCAGGCGCATGTGCACGCCTCGAACACGTGACGGCATGCCGCCAATGGCGTGATAATGCTGCTCCCATTCGCCATTGGTCAAGCAGCGTCTACGTCATCTACTGCGCCGAGCTGTGTGCGTGAGTGTGTGTATTTATGTATGTGTGTGTGTGTGTGTGTTCGTGTGTGTGTTCGTGTGTGGAGTATGTGCAACTTCCACTAGACCAAGACAGTTGGATGCGAGAACCATAAATCCCCGGATGGAGGCAAAGAAAAATAAGTTTTGTTTGTTTCCCAAGAACAGCCGTTAACGTTTAATCTTCCGAGCTCAGGATTTGAAGCCACCGAAGCCATCTGCTGACAGGATGGGGAGAGTGTCAACGGCCCATCGAGATGTTCGTGCATCGTGAACGTCGATAACCGGGTGACCAAAAGCTCCCCGGAGTGACTGACTCTTCCAGCTCCTCCTTCCATCCAACTCCTCCACCTAACTCTTCCACTTCCATCCACACCTCCACCCTCACGTGCCCCTTTCCTTTCTGATCGGAAAACAAGTGAAAGAAAAAGTACATTCCCCCCAAAAACAAAAACAAAAAAAATTAACGGATCGAAAACAAATTCGTTGTGAGTCGCAAATAGAAAGATGGATGAGATTCTGAATGAGCAAATTGGAAACTGCCGAGAAATTTCCCAGACGATTCAACCGAGCCTAACTTATCAATTAACCCAATTCGTTCGTCAAATTAATTAATTATTTATTTAATTAATCAAATTAATTTCAATTATTTACAAAAAATTAGTTACAAATATTTTTTTTTATGCATTAAAATATCCAAGAGCTTCATTGATGGAATCATCGATATAGTATTAGGTTCATTAACATATACTGTTTAATACCTTACTTATGTTGCTTTATTGCTCTAATAATTCTATTGAGGTTTACTGATTTAACAAGTTAATTAATATTAAACGTGAGTGAGGAATATTAAATTTATTTTCGACATTTTGATTCATTTTCGTGGAAAATTACGAAAAACAAAAGACGAAAATAAGAGAATCCAAGAAGTCCAAGAACTAAAACGAAGACACGAGTTTATTGAACCCGAAATATCGATTATTGGATATTTTTGTTGGTGACGAACTGAGATTTTCACAAATTTTTGAAATTAAACGTTTAGAAAACTTGGAAAATTCAAAACAATTGATAATTTACTTTTAAATAAGATCCGTGGTTTCACGTAGTTATAAAAATGTTTAACCAATTGTTTAAAAATATAAAAACAAAGATTAAACATATTGGAAAATAACTGAGAAGAGGTGAAATTGTTTGCCTTGAAGTAAATAAGCGCCAAATAAGAGCATAATATTGAGCTGAAAATGATAGAAAATTAAAAAAAAATAATCTGAAATTATTTCTTTATCTGAAAAATTAACTTTTATTCGATTTTTATTTCATCTCCAGAACTGCCGAAAGGATATTTTAAAGCATTTTAATGCATAAATAACGAGAATTTTATCCTTGAATTCCTAGAACGAATTTTATGATCTATTTTATGATAAATTCACGTGATGAATTATGAAATGAATGGCCGTCAATGCACGGTGCATGATGCATTGCCAGAGTGCATTTGAATGACTTCCTGCACGCCGAATTCTTAAGAGGTCGTCAAGAATGCATTTTTTTTTTCTCGTGTTATAAAACTAAACCCAACTGAAATTTCATAGGACATCAAAGAAGCATAAAAATTCCTAGCAGATGTTATAATTAAAGCATCAATATTTTATCGATTACACGCAAGGATGGAGACTGAAAAGCATCGCTGAAGATAATGGTCTCTGAAAATGATTGCAACATTAACAGGTTTAATATGCGATGAACCTGCGACAGAAGGTAATCGCTTTTATCAAAGCTTTTTTTATGAGCATTATTTCGAGCGATTTTCGTGGAAAATTTCGAAAAATCAGTCATTCGCATTCAATCAGGTCCAGCGAAAATGCACGTAAATGTATAATTTAACCTTTAAATATTTAATAAAACGTTTGTTTTTTTTTTTAAAGATTATTTGGTAATTGGTATTTAAAAGGTTTTAAACTTTAATTTTTTTTTATTTTGACGAAATAAATTATAAATAAATTTTCCAATTTGGGGACCCAAAACAACTCCAAAAGTCGTCTTCGTGGCAAGAAATGTCGGGGATTTTCCACGGAATTCGTGACTTGGAACTCGATGACAATCGAAAAGTAGATTCTGGAATCAGGCCAGCTTTGAGCTTCTGAGAGAGGAAGCGTGGTTTTGCAAAGAAGAGAAATAAATTATTTTCTGGAAATTGTTTTGAAAATGTTCTAAAATGCAAAAATAAAAACTTAAACAAAAATAAAATCTACCTTTTAAATTTTTAAACATTCAAAGAAATGATTGAATTGAAAAACAAACAAACAAACGCCAGAACTTCTTAATAAATGCCGCGACAAAAGCCAGATCTCGAAGCAGAACACGTGATGCACCCGGAAGCAATGGCAGACGAGCGAAACAAGGAAGCTGAAGATGGAGGGACGTGCTCCGCCATCTTGGAAGGAATCGATCGGACAGAAGGAGATGGAAAAATCAATAAGCGAGCCTTTCGGGGGCTGTAGGTTGGCCACCGACTGGAATGACTCATGCAGGCCTGGAGACGAATAAACCCGTGTAGGGAGAAGAGATGATCGTATAGCAATAGACGACGTTGAAATAGATTTATGTCAGACGATTATGTCAGATATGTTTTTAAATTGTTTTTTTTTTTTAGATTTTAAAGGATTTATAATTTTAAAATTTTTGGTTTTATTCATGAATGGGAACTAAAACCGGTGTCGAGGTGGTTTTGGGTGTTCAAATGTTTGCGTTACGATGCAACGATAATTGAAGGAATTTAAATTTATTTAATTTTATTTAAAATTAATTAATAAACAAATTGTCATTCAACTGGGTTATTTTTTTATTTCGTTTGTTTTGAGTTTCAGTATTAAATTACTTTTTAATATTTCGTTTACATAAATGTTTAACCTACCGAAATAGTGATTATCACATTTTATTTATTCTACACGCTCATTCAATCCATTTTTAGAATTTATCTAATCAAACTTTTTAGCAAATTGGATTATTAATACAATAATTAGCACAAAATAATAATTAAATTAATATAATATTAAATATAAATATTAAATAATATTAATTAATAGTAAATAATATTAAATAATATTAATTATTAAAGTTTGAAGTTTATTCAACTCTTTGCATACAAACTGCATACAATACAGGTCGATACAATTCAGAAAAGAAAAACACAACTCGGAGATTTTTGGAGATTTGGATTTAGATTAGCAACAGACGATGGAAAAACATGTCCTGTTTGCTTTGGGAGTTGACCCCGTTTCCCAGGATTTGGAAATCTAGGTCATATCCTGAATAAGACCCTAACCCTAAAGGATAACAACAACAACATGAAAATGATTTGACCTCTGATAATAAACAAACATCAACCTCCGTTATTGATTTGCAAGTCACGTGACGACCGATCAATCGATTGGAATCAGCCAATGGGATGGAACCTCGTATGTGATCTAGTTTTCGGACAACTGAGTGAATGAGGAATCAAAAATAAACATCTAAAAAAATATTTCAATAATTTTCCACCAGTCCAGTTTATGCTTGCAAAATTGCTTCATAGAATTTCTATACGACGATGTGATAATGTGATAATGTTCTGTGCAAATTATTCATTACAAAAGTTATTCATATATTTCGCGAATTATATTTTGTTAACCAAACAAAAATGGATTCTTTTTTTTTTAATTAAAATATTTAGAAATGTTTTATTAAAAAAAGATTTTCCTCGAACCTAAAACTTGGAAGTCATGAAAAAAAAAAACAGAACAAAACACGAAAACCAAACTAGGAATCGAACCAACAACCAACGTCTCCAGTGAAACTGAAGTGGAAATGAAGAGAAGTTTGAAGACCCTCTTATAACCTCTTTCAAGAGCCAAGGAAGGAAAGGCAAAGGCAGATATCATAAATGAAATGAAAATAAATCATAAATTAAAATTTAATTAAATTAAAAATGAGAATTTAATTTAAATATCTTAAATAATATATTCGTTTTTTAGATTTACATTTAAAATTATTTAATGAAATAATAATTAAAATATGAAATTATAATTATAATTATAATTAAAATATGAAATTATAATTATAATTATAATTAAAATATGAAATTATAATTATAATTAAAATATGAAATTATAATTATAATTAAAATATGAAATTATAATTATAATTAAAATATGAAATTATAATTATAATTAAAATATGAAATTATAATTATAATTAAAATATGAAATTATAATTATAATTAAAATATGAAATTATAATTATAATTAAAATATGAAATTATAATTATAATTAAAATATGAAATTATAATTATAATTAAAATATGAAATTATAATTATAATTAAAATATGAAATTATAATTATAATTAAAATATGAAATTATAATTATAATTAAAATATGAAATTATAATTATAATTAAAATATGAAATTATTTATGTTCGATTCTAATAAATTCTATGATGAGGTTATTGCAGAATGACGACATATTAAATATAAAGTTATTATTGTCCTCTTGATTTATGAAGTACGCGATGATGGTGATGATTATGCTGATTATTATAATCGTTTTCAATATTATTATTAATTTAATTTCTTTATTTGCACATCTCTTACTCGAAAATGCTGATGATGATGATTATCATAAATCATTATTATTATTATTATTATTATTATTATTATTATTATTATTATTTATATTATTATTTCCATTCTCAAACTACTACTCACTGGACATCACTAATAATAATTAATTAATTTTCATTTTATGTTTGCAAAACTTCCGTGACGACGTCGCGTGTCGAGACTCAAATTGAAAAGCTGTATTTCTTGCTCAAAACAATGCAATTTAAATGTGGAATTATAATGAAATGTTTAAAATTAATATTATTTATAAGCTCTTATTTCATTTTAAAATTTATTTTATTTGCTTTTTAATTAATTAAATTATATTTATTTACACCAATTTATTATTTATGACAATATTCCATCTAATTAAACATTATTTAAACAAATTTAAACTCATATTGCAATCGCAGCACATCTTTTCGAATCACAGAGCATGAGACACCCTACCGATTGTAATGTTATTATTGGCATAAACCAATTTAGTAATTTAATATTATTAACAATTTAATTAAACTCTTCGTGTTTTTATTGAAAAAAGAGTTTTAATCGAAAAGAAAATCATTCTTTTAATGTTTAGAAATATATTTTATTGTTATTTTATTTCACTAAAATCAGTAAAAGTTGGCAGACGAAGATTTCAAAGGGCGGTTGTCTGACTGTTTGGTCCTCTTTTGGAACCCGCAACAACGTTGACGAATCTTTTGTTGAACTGCGACCTTTTCTTTGCCCTTCCAGTGAGTGGTTTAAATGCCTTCTCGGTCTTTTCGACCTTTGGGGTTTGACTTTTGACCTTACCTGCTCTTGCCAGAGAGCCATGAACTTTGCCTGATAATTTAAAATACTCAAATTATTAACTAAGTTTATAAATGCGCGTATATATTGTAAATTAAATTTAACAGCTAATTAAACAAAAGACAGCAGTTTGACGTAAATAAGAAACAGTACGACTTACCTCCTAAGAGTCCCAGGCAGACGTCAATTGTGCCAAACTCGGGCACGTGTTGTGAAATGACCACACCGTCTTGCAATGGTTGACCAGAATAGGTGAACGTTGCATCTTCGCCAAAATTCTTCTTTAGAATTTCAACGGTATCGTCATCAGACAATTGATAAGCTTCCAAGTTCTGTGAACGAACGTAGATCTGCATTTTGATTGCTCGAGAAAAGATTGCGAGGTGATGTTAAGATGTGAAATTGCTATTAAATTTCAAGTCTTATTGGAGTCTCTCGAAGATACAAAAGACTTTTGAAAAGATAGTAAATAGAATTTTTAAAATTTATAATTTTATTGTCTTTAATTCGTAATAAACTTATTTACGTAATTACATGTTTTTAATTTGGCTTAAACTGCAAAGGTAAAATTATTAAGATAAATCTTAATCTAAGTTTCAATAATTTTATTAATAAGTTTTAATAAATTTAATAATTATTAAAATAAATCGTAATCTAAGTTTTAATAATTTTATTACCTCTTCCTTAAATCCTCTGTCAACATTCGGAGATATATATAGAGCCATAGTTAAGGATTGTGAAATTCATAAAAATTAATTAAGAATTTATAAAAATTAAAAAAGTCTTAAATTTCATTAAATTCATATTACAGTCAAATCTTGCTACAATGCCACTTTGGCTCGGTCATCGACGGGTGCCATAGTAATGAGATTTGACTGCATTATAAATTACATGAACATTTTATCAGAATTAATGATTTTTATCTTATTTATTTTAAATTTGATTTTATTAATACTTAATGATTTTAGTAACAAATATTGAACAAATATTTTAGAAGGTGTTGTTATGAGCCAGAAATAAATAATTCAACGAGCGAATAGAATTACTTTTAGTTTTAAAAGATTTTATCGACTTTTTTTTTTGACTGATTTTGAATGATTTCATTAATTCTTTGAAAAAAAAGGGATGGAAATTTGTAGAATCCCATCTGTTTTATTTCGTGTTCAGCACATTTTCTGTGATTAGTTTGAGATTTTTTAAGGATCTCTAAACAAAGTTTAAATTGGAATTTAAAAACATAAAGTTCGCAATTGAACTAAAAAAATAAATAAATAAATGATGTTCTGACAAAAAATTATAAACTGCATCTAAAGACACAAGTCTTGAACTTGTAACGAAATCAAACGTTTATTTATTTGAAAGACCATCATCGACACAACAACTGTTAACAGCAAATGACAGCTTTTCAAAAGTGATCTGAAAAGATGAAAATTTCATGGATTATTACGAGGAAGATTTTTAATTTTTTAACAACAAAAATTACGAAAAATACGACAAATTCAAATACTTATTCTCAATTTTTAAACAATAAAATACTAAAAATACAAAAGAATACAAAACAAACTCACATCATCGATATCTTCTCCTTTCAAAACTTTGACCAAATCGTCCAAAAGGTCTTGATGACGTTCGGAGAGAAACAAGAATGGACTAAAGGCAATTAAAAGCAATAAATTAATTAATCAAAATAAATTGAAAGAAATGGAATTCAAATTAAAAGTAATATATTAATTAATTGTAAAACAAATTGTAAGAAATATAATTTTTTAAGACTAGTTTTCTTCGCGATTATTTTAAAAAACAAATTATTTTTAAAAAATTAATATTAATAAATAACCAATCCTACCATTTCGACAGCACGATTTGAAACCACCAGGGCAGTTCATCATCCTTGGATGGACAACCACCGAGTCTGTTGTTTATGAATTTGTTGACGAAGCAATTGCCATTTCTAAACGCCCTACTGTCCCAACCTTCCAGGCTTTTATCATTCTTGATGTAATAAGTAATTATTTGGTTAATTAATTAATATTTTAAATTCATAAATTAATTTTTCCATTAATATTTATCCGATTTTTTAAAATATAAATTTAACAATTTATCATAGATTAAAAGCATATTTACTTAAAAAAAGGAAAATTGTGAAATGTTTAATTGAAAAAATAACTTAAACCCAGAAATTACCTTCGCGAATTCTTTGAAAATATTGTAAATCTTCGACTGTACGTAAAGGATTTTAAAGAATTCATCGTGAACGAGAAACCTTTCGATGATACAATCATCATCCTTTTCTTCATCATCCTTTTTTTCATCATCATCATCATCATCATCATCATCACCATCCTTAACTTCTCCTTCATCATCATCATCATCATCATCCTTCAATTCTTTGAGGCTTTTAATGTTTCGCTGGTCACTGATTGCTTTGCTATCGGACGATTGAAGTCCAACCTCGTTGAAGGTGGCTGTGCATTTCACCAATGTTTCGGAACTTTTGCAGCTCTAAAAGAGATTAAAAATAACCATTAATAAATAAATAATTAATTTAATTAAATTAATATTTTGACAAGTTTATATATTAAATAAATTATTTCAACAATTAATAATTTGTCAAAGCAACGAACTTCTAAAAACCAGCTGAAGAACTGATCAATATCTGCACAGATGCTGGAGCTGAGAACCATGCTTGGATCTTTATTTGATTTCTTCAGAAATTAAATTAAATTAAAGTTAATTAATTTATTTATTTAATTAACAATTTTATTAAAGTTTAACTAAAAAGACAGATTGCATTTATTCAAGTATAAAATATTACAAATAGACAATGAAGCTGCGCCGATTATTATTATCGTAATTATTATTATTATTATTACTTAAACAATATTATTTTATAATACCGAAATTCCTGCCAGAAAATCTTTGGCACGTTGCAATTCTTGTTCCTCATTTTCTGCTGTTGAGAAATATTTGTGAAGACAATCGATTTGTTGATGTCTGATGATCACTTTTTGGACATTTTCTATGTAATCCTTGTCAAAAACATTCTAAAATTTAATTATTTTAATGTGTTTTTAGTTCATAAATCTGACAGAAATGAGTTTTTATAACATTTAATTCGTCGAACGTGCAGCGGTATTAAATGTAAATGTAAATTTAATTACATGTAATAATTACATGTAAAGTGACTGATGGTAAAAATTGTACCTTGTCTAGTTTCCTGAAAGCTTTCATGGAATCCTGTAGACTTTCAATACTTGGTTCGAATTTCAATTTACAGAGAATGTACGAAGCTGGAAATTGGTAATGAATAATTAATTATTTAATTAATTTAGAGAATTGTAATCAATAATGATGATTTTGGAGCTATTTCTTTGCTTTTTTTAAAATAATAGATTAATATTTGTCATTACATTGTTTGGTTAACCAGGAGATAATTCTTTTGGTCAGTTGCTGACGACCTTCAGGTATGTTCTTCAGTCTCATGAGATACGAGAAAGATGTGAAAGCTGTTTTGAAGAAAATAAATAAAAATTAAATTTAAGTTTAATTAGGAGAAAAACAAAGAATAAAATGATGCAAATTACCGTCGATATTTTTTTTAATTTCCTCGTTTATGAATTGTTTGTGCCTATTGACAGCCATCTTGATAAGTTTAATGGCTCGGCAAATATTTGGAGTAGATTTACTTTCAATAAGAAAGCAAATGTAACTGTCGAATTAAAGGTAATTTTCTTGTAAAAACAAATAATTAATTAATTTTTTTGTTAATTACTAAAGTTATATTTAACTAACCTCATTGTGTTGAACCACGAGCAGTTAGATTTGAACACCTGGTAAGATGTTTGCTCCAGTAACTGAAGGTATGTTGCATCCAGAATACGACACGGGGGAGATTTATATTCCAATTCCTACATTAAAAATGGTTAAAATACATTTAATTTGATTTGAAGATGTAAATGTTAATCTCAAAAAACTGATAAATTAATTACATAATCTTTACAAATAATAAATAACTTATAAGTTAGCAATTAACTAATTATAATAATAAATAAATAACTGACCAAGCGGCAGAATACGTAGTGGAAGGAATCAAAACAGCGGGAGGCAAAGAACTCAGAGGATTTTGAACGTTTGTCTAAAAACATTTAAATCGCATTTACATACAAATTACGAACCAATAATCTTAGTCTTAAATAAAATATTTGGACAAACTCGATCGAGAATCATCGTTAGGATACAGCAAGTCATCGATTTCAAAGAGTGTCCTGTCTGATGTTTTAGGGAGCAGGGAGCTGAAATTAAGTTTAAATTAAGTTTAAATTAAGTTCAAATAAGACAAATATTTTCATTTAAAGTTTAGGCATCCAATCATCTAAGAAGCTGTGGACATCGATTGAATCAAAACCAACCTCAAAACCGCTGACAATTCTTTAAATTTCTCCAAGTCTTCAACTGACGGCTAATTTAAAAGTTAATAAAAAAAATCAATAAAATTCAGAATAAAAAAATAAAAAAGATAAACCCGATTAAAATATATCCACGATAATTAAATTAAACTCTCACAAAACACAACCTTTTGCTTTCTCTCGAGTTTCTTTTTCAAATCTTTCAATGTACCGATCACCACGGATTCTAAGGAGAACATCGGTAAATGAAATATTTTTTATTAACATATTAACAATTAATCAATCACAAATTGTACTATAACATAATAATATAATAATGTACTATAAGCTAATGAATTGGAAATTGTATTAAGAACGTTGTAAGTCGCTTAAAGGCAGGAAGTTTACAAAGAATCTGATCCTTCAATCAAGTTAAGTTTTCCAAGGCGCCTTACAAACTAATATGTAACAAAGTGCTCGTACACTGCTGCATACTAATATTTAACAAGCTTGTAAATAATTTCAATGAACCCATCATTTGGCCAATGGCTCTTACATGGTAGACTTTAACTAATTTTTTTATTAAATTATTATGCAAATAAATAACTTTACCCTGTTGTTTTGAATCATTCTGCTTCTTGCTACCATTCTTTTTCTGAGTTTGACTTGCCTTCATTTCAAGTTATTCAGTCGCTGTGATGTGTTAACCAGATGAGAAAAAGTCCACTGAACTTGAGTTGAACTGAACTGATGTTGCTAAACTTGGTTCGACAAATCTGTGGTCTGATTTCTTAAAGATCGACGGTAAAAGAAAGTTTTTAAGTGATGGTTTTAATAAAATTTCTGAGTCAATAAAATTTTAAAAATTCAAAGACGCCTTTCTTTATTTTAAACCGATGAATCTAATGAAGCATGTTACGTAACGTATAAATAAAGCACGGCTACATAAAATATTAATAGCAAATTATTCTA
The DNA here is from genome assembly GCA_034509925.1 of Hirudinaria manillensis. NCBI lineage: Eukaryota > Metazoa > Annelida > Clitellata > Hirudinida > Hirudinidae > Hirudinaria > Hirudinaria manillensis. Next base: position 9,112,804 of record CM067530.1, on the reverse strand, counting down.
TGAAATTATTGTATTTAATTTAAAATGCATTTAAAAATGAACACATTTTATTCAATATTTTCGCCACAGATTACCTTGTATGACTTTGACAAAACCATTTCTTGTTCTTTCAATTCCTTGCATTCCTTACAAATGATTACCTATCGAGAATGGCTCTTGCAGGTAGCACTGGACAGAATTTGTTTTTCCAATTTAGCAATGAAATAAACGAAAAATTTAATTAATGTTTTCAATAATCAGTTAATAATTGTCCCCGCTGGTTATAATTATTATGTTACGTTGATGAATAATCAGCCAATAAGAATAGAATTCGCTGTCGAAGCTGATATTCTGAATTTTAGACGATGCGAGAATGTTCGAAAAAATCGAATTTGAAGCTGAAATCCTGACAGCTCCCATTGATGGATCGTCTGCGTGGATCTGAAAAGCGAAGGAAACCGAGAATTGATCCATCAGAGAAAATTTCACAACTTTGAAAGCCGTCACTTCCCTTTTCTGAGTCCCTAAGTCTTCGCGCGTCAAGATCCGTCTTCATCGCCACTCGAACGCTTCGATCCTCAAATACCTTCCACCTTCATCTTTGACCAACAAAACATTTGGGTAACAGCTGGTTAGAAGATCAGTTGCAGACGTTTGCAGGACGCTTTGAAATTATAAACTGCAGTTTCACGAACATGTGATGACTTAAAGATCAGTTGTAGTTGAGTTTACGATAGTTTCCTTCGTAGGATGATGAACTCTAAGTTGCACTAACTCCACTGCAAACTGAATGTCATTTTTATTTCGAACGATTTTTTTTATTAATAATCAATAATAATTAACAAGAATAAACTAAAAAAAAAGTCACGATATTTTATTTTATTTTTTTTTTAAACTAGAATCCTAGGTCTAACGTTTCGACCTTTTTATGCGTTCCATTCCGTGTCGCTTGACTGAACAGATGCATTTGGAAAAAGTATTGTGCCTTTCATTGTCGAAGTTTCACAAAAAAATTGTAATAACATAAATACCATAAAACCAGATATTTAACTATTATTATTATTAATATTATTATTGTTATTATTATTATTATTAATTAATTTTTACCATGTAAGTGCTGAAAGACGCATCGAATGGACTCCAAAATCAAGTTGATTCCTTTAAAGAAATTGTTTTTTTTACACAATTTTTTTTATAGAAAACAATTTAAATTCAAATTTAAATTCGTAAATTTTTCGTATTATTACTGCTTAAAATAACTGTGGAAAGGGTACGTTTTGAGAAAGACGATATCGACTCAATACGAAGCTTTCCAGGATCATAATCGCTGTGAAATCGGAGACAGTTATTGGAGATAATCGATATATCATCAATATATCATACATCGGTCAACAACGTCTTCTTGGCAAACGACGACTTCGATTGTGACGTCACATCCGAGACGGATGGTGACGGAGACACGTGATTAAGTTTCAGAGCGTTTGATTGGATGTCAAGGAGCGAAGCCACGTTTGATTCTACGTCCGTGCTCCTGGAAAAAGCGGACTTTGGAGGAGAATCCAGTTTGGTTTCGGTTTCGTTGAAGTAGAAAACGTTTGCTGTCTGCGATTCTGGCACTGGTCTGAACGTCTTAAATTTGGGAATGGAAAACGCACGTGATGTCGTTTTAGGCAGAGTGGAAGAACTGGAAAGGTAGGACAGTTCCGGAAGTTGATCAGGCGGAGCTGAAGTTTCGCTGGAGTCTTGGAGACACCAGGTGACGTTCTTCTGGTGTCTCTTTTCGCCTTCTTGTCGTAGGGTGTGATACGGGTTTGTGGCAGCCAATGAGGATACTGGCAGTCGTTGCTGTTGTTGCTGTTGTCGTTGCTGGTGACAGAATTGATTGGTCGATTGGTGGCAATAGGAAAGTACCTGATGAAATTTTTCACCGGAAGAGATGGATGTTGGCGAGAGAAACATCTTGTGCTCTACGCCATCCTTCGCCTGAAATCGATCGAGTTGCCTCTGGACTGACAGTTGCCGGTAATTAGCCTCGGACGCTGAGACGCTTTGATTTATGAGGGGCCTGATTTCTGCTTTATTCGCTAGGTGGAAAGTTCCGGAACTTTGCCGAATGAAGTTATCTACGAGGTTCTGACTCTCCGTCGAAGGTGTGTCCACGTTTTCTTGGATGAGCACAGAATGTCGTTGCTTCTGCTTCAACGTTCTCTTCCTTCTGTTGTTAGAAAATATTTTTTTTATCAACTTATTTTAATTAATAATTACTTTGGTTAATTTAATATTCTTAGAATTATTGTTCACGCTATGGTTGGTAAAATGAAATAGAATCGGTTTCGTAATCAATATTTGACAATTTATTCATTTAATAATGTTTTTAATTTATTATTATTTCTTTAATTAATGTTTGCAAGAAGTGTTCTCACCTTTTAAGTCTGAAAAATACATAAATCGCAGGAGTCAGGAGAACAACCAACGTCACTCCGCTGATGATGACGATGAGGAGGAATGCTGGAGAATTAATTTTGAAGTATTTGTCATAAATAAATAAATAAATTGATGAATGATTAAATAAATTGAATTTAAAATATTTTCAAGTCAAAAATTTCGAGAAAAATTAATTGGCGTCGGCAACTCACAACAACAACAACAACAACAAAGATTCTAGGAGTAACAATGATAGAAATAGAGAGATCTGCTGCACACATCCGTCATATAAAATCTAATTTCTAAATCAATGATCAGTCATATAAATATTTAATGCAACCATTTGCCATGGATTTGGCTGAGATTTTAGACTTGGCTGAGATTGATTGAGGGATGGTACAAATTTAGGCACAAATTTGGGTCGTGATGACTTATTTTTTTTTTTTGCTTTTCACATCAAAAATTCCTTCGCTTAGGAGGAAAATTGCCTGCCGTGGAGACGTATGCGCTTCTCTGTTTGTATCTCGACTGTTTGTATCCAGACATACATGTATTTCTGTATGTTTTCAAGAATTTATCGGAAGACCATCTCTAGTCTAAGAAGTCAATTCTAATGCAGAATCGAATTCCTTTTTGCAAAATTCTGATTCCATTTAAGATGAAAAACTATTAATTCTTTAAGAACGTCAGAAGATACGTCAAAATGATCTCGGAATTTTGATTCGAGAATCTTTTTCGCAGCCAGTTTTAAATTTAAAATTTAAAAATAAATAATTTTTTTTTTACTTTATTCAGAGAAGCATCATTTCGGAGAAAAATGATTTACTTGAAAATTCATTCAAAATTCGCCATTATTTGAGCGAAATAAAAACCGCGTATTGTATGCGTTGAAAAATGTTTTCAAACCTTAAAAAGGAGATTTGTTTTTTAAAAGCAGAAAATATTTTTCGGTTATTTTCTTTTTAAAAAAGATTTTAAAATTTTTTTTTTGTTTTTGAAAAATCCAGCAATTCATTCGAGGATCGCAAACATTTAAAACTTATAAAAGTTGTAAATGGAAATAAATTCTTTATTTGCAATTAATATTCGAAATAACATTACGTGTTGTTGCAGAAAAATCAGTAAAACATTGATTCAAATGATAAAATGGGCGGCAATGGAATTAAATTAAAATGAAATAAATTAAAAATAATTATCTTCGAAATGCAAGATTATGATTTTCAGAACATCATTTCGTGGATGATTCTCGATCGAAAGTGGACTAAAAAATAAATCCATATTTAATCACAATGGAAAGATGGAGTAGAGGAAGAAGGAAATGATGATGATGAAGAAGAAGATGATGATGGCATTCAGGAAGAAGAGGAGGAGGAGGAAGAGGAGGAAGAGGAGGAGGAGGAGGAGGAGGAAGAGGAGGAGGAGGAAGAGGAGGAGGAAGAGGAGGAGGATGAGGATTGGAGAGATGATGATGATGATGAGGAGGAGGAGGATTGGAGAGATGATGATGATGATGAGGAGGAGGATTGGAGAGATGATGATGATGAGGAAGAGGATTGGAGAGATGATGATGATGAAGATCAGGAGGAGGAAGAGGAAGTGAGCGGAATTAAGAAAATTACTTGGACAAAATGGATGATTCGTCAATAACGGAAATCGTTAGTTGCTGTTGTTGTTGGACTTCATGTTCTACAACAACAAGGACGACGTCAGCTGGAGATGTAGGACCGCTATTTTGGTTATTAATATTATTATTACTATTACTATTATTATTATTATTATTATTATTATTATTATTATTGTTATTATTATGACATATTACATATTATTGCATTATACATATGTATTATATACACTTATATATATTTTATACTTAAGTGTTAGTACATATTATTGGTGCTTTTTATTTTGCATTAAGTAGAAAGTGAAAAGGTTTTTGTTTTAAACTTTAAAAGTCGAGGAATTGAAAACTAAAGTTATTATTATTATTATTATTATTATTATTATTATTATAATATTATTAGAATTATTATTATTATTATTATTATATTATTATAATTATTATTATTATTATTATTATAATATTATTAGAATTATTATTATTATTATTATTATTATTATTATTATTATTACTACCACTATTGAATAATTTCTGTTTTTATGAAACTTTTGAAGCATCACTTCATGGAAATCACTGAAAAGACACCTGGATTCATTCAAAATCCTCTTCAATTCGAAGTAGGAATTATTATTATTATTATTATTTCTTGAAATTTAAATAATTTCTAATAAAAACATTAAAAATGTCTCAAAATGTTTCTTGTTTCAGAATTTCTTTTTCCAAACTTTTCCTTGAAATTGAAACATCAAAAAATTCTTTGAAATGAAGTGGATGACGTTGCCTTGCAACTCGATGATCGTTGCAGAGAAGTGTAAAAAAATATTAAATTATGAAATTAGTGGAAATAAATTTATTTTAATCATAATTTGAAAGATTCTCAATTTTCACGAGAAGTTTGAATTTCGATTTGTTGTTATTGTTGATGTTGTTGTTGTTTCGAAGAATCAGAAGCATTGAATTTATCTTAAATACTTGTAAACTGCTGCACTTCAATTGGCTTATATTTTAATTAATCATTATCAGTTATTAATCCTAATTAGTTATAAATCATATTTAATTATTGTTCTCACATTTGATGAATATTTTCATAATCTTAAAATAATTTTCCAAGAATTTTGAGAAATAAAAAAACGTTCGGATAATGATTGCGTGCGAAATGACTGAAATTATTGAATCAAATTGATTCAAATTTTCACACCATCTGCTTTCCTGCTCAGCGAAAACTACACTTGCAACTCATCAAAAACAACGACAACAGCAACAACAACTCATACAACTACGACCGCTGACGAAACAACCGAAGCAACAATACGAACATAAACAATAACAGAGAAAAAAAAATTCGACGGTCTTCAAGTCCGTCTTTGCATCGAATTTGCATCGGTATTGCTTCCGCATGAGTTGGCTCTTTCGCGGAGCCAAAGTCCGTAAGTTCCGGGAAGTTGTGCATCAAAAGAAGGAAAATATTTTCAAAGAAAATTATTTTTAAATGGAATTATTTTACCCTCTTTTTCTTTTCAAAGGCAGAAAAATTGAAAAGAAAAACTGATTTCTGAGGAGAGCATTCAAAAACCCGAAACGTGGTAACATGGCAGCCGCGAGACTTTATTGAAATTCATTCTTTCACGACGGACATGGAGAGAAGGAGAGATGGAGAGATGGAGAGAAGGAGAGATGGAGAGATGGAGAGATGGAGAGAAGGAGAGATGGAGAGATGGAGAGAAGGAGAGATGGAGAGATGGAGAGATGGAGAGAAGGAGAGATGGAGCGAAGGACTGAAGAAATGCCGGAGGATTGAATGGACTTTCGTTATTAGCTTTTATGGGATGAATATTCATTAGCCGCTGTTGCTCTCATGCTTAGTATTACAATCACTTAATAAATTAAAAGTTAATTAATAATAATAATATTAATAAATTTTCAATGCATTTATTGATGTTAATATTAATAAACAAAATGTGGCAGTAAAATTCATTTTAATAACTTTATCAGAGTCGTGTGTGATAAGTTTGTGTTCATACAAATTAATTCTGCGAGAAATCGACGGAATGGAAAACAAATAAAGACTGGATTGATTGATTGATTGATTGATAGATTGACGGATAAATGGATTGATTGGCGGATTGACAGATTCCAGGATTAGGATCTTTCCGGTTCAGTGGAGCGTGAAGCCAACGTAAGTCACTCCTCTTCCTAAGCGGAAAAACACTTCCCTGATTCAGGAATAAATCTCTGAATTCCTTTGGAATATTTATTTATTTTAAATATTTCATAATTTATCAAATATGTCGCTTCACAAGGATTAATTAAAATAAACTGTCCGTTTTGTTTTAATTTTATATTATAAAATTTAAAAGAAAATTGAAATGAAAATTATTCTTAATATTATTTTTGTGTGCGTGGTAGCAAGACATTTATTTTTCAGACAAAAAACAAAATATATGGATCAAAGGATTCAAACCATCATATTATTGATATTATTAGTATTATTATTGTTATTATTATTATTATTATTATTATTATTATTATTATTATTATTATTATTATTATTATTATTATTATTATTATTATTATTATTATTATTATTATTGTTGTTGTTGTTGTTGTTGTTGTTGTTGTTGTGGCAATATTGCATATGGATTTAGCGGGACATTTAATAGTGACATAAAAGTCAATCAAACAAGATGGATGCCGTGACGTCACGTGATTATGAACAAAAGGGGGATAATTTGTTTGCCATCATTCGCATCGTCGTCGTCATCACCAAAGATATGTTCATCATCATCGTCATCGTCACCAGCATCGTCATCATCGTCGTCGTCGTCGTCATCACCAAAGATATGTTCATCGTCATCGTCGTCGTCGTCGTCATCAGTGTGATGGCGCTTATTAGTCTTGACTTTAATTAAATTCCTATCGAATAGTTTTCATGGCGAGACCAGCAAACATCGAGGAATTGTTTTTTTGAAACAAAACAGTGTCGCTGTTTTTTTTTCTCTAATTTTTATTTTTTTAGTTTTTTTTTAATAATTGTTTTGTTTATAAAAATAAATAAAAATTGTTTTTAACAACCGCTTTCGTGAAAAAGCAGCTCAGAAGCGCCGATGATTGATTATTGAAGATTATAAACTTTACTTTAACTTTCAACGTTACCCACTGAAATGTACATTGAATGCAGTGGCCTGGGATGGACTGACGAAGAGAAAGAAAGGAAGAAACAAAGAAAAAAAAAAGGACGTCACTTTCATCTGGAAGTGATCCACGGTTTGACGGATTGCAAAATTTCCAGTCACGCCATGTGGATGCGTCCAGGAAGAGTGACGTTGAGTCAATAGCGGACATCAGACACCTCATGTCCGCTCCGTCAGCTTTTGAATGGCTGGGGTAGAATGGGTTGGGGTTGGGGTTGAATGGGGTGAAACTCGAGGGCTTTCCCCCTTTATCCGACCTCCCCACTCAAGAATAAAAAGGGGTTGCATGAAATCGCATACTCGCGTCTAGGTCATCGTATTTGACCTGAATGCAAATGAGTGACAGTGTGACAGATTTTACAGCCACATCAAGTTGCCGTAAAGAAAACGTAAAAACATTTACTAACGACATCTAAAAAAAATGTAATCCTGTAATTATAGACCGAAATAACAGCGACATTAATAATAATTATGATAATAATGGGAATAATACTTTTAGTAATGCCTCTTTAAGGTTCGTGGTCAGAATCTTATGTTCACGTTAGGATGTTCAAGTCTGCATCTCATTTTTCCATGTAAATCGCTTTCTTTGTTTTTAATAACTGGGGGCACATTATTTTATATTTTATCATGTTTTTATTTTTAATTCTTAAGAAATCTTATTTATATAATTTAAAAAAAAATATGAAAAAATAAAATTGTCGTTTTAATCTGGTATAGGTCAAGGGATTTACGTAAAGCCGGTTTGAAATAGGTTTATAATGCATTTCGACCTTAAATTCTGCCATTCACAGTAAATATTAAATATATAATAAATAATAAAAAAAATAAAAAAATAAATGAAATAATTAATAAAGAAATGTTAAATAAATAATAATAATTAATTAATAAATAATTAATAAATGAATAACAAATAATTGATTACTAATTACCGGTTGAACCAACGAGGAATTCTCCAGCCTGACTTCCCCCTAAGAATTAATCGCAAAAACATTTTATTTCATTTAATAAACAAAGACACCTTTATTTCTATTTTATTCTTTTCTATTTTATTCTTTCATTTTTATTCTTTTCATTCCATTCTCCTTTTCAAGTACGACGGCCTTGAATGATATCGAGTTTGAACAGTGTTGAGTTTATTAACAGACGCGTACGGTCATCAGTCACGTGACCATGGAACACATGGCGCCACGTTATTTGGCGCCATGTGTTGGATAATTACTGACGAGAGATGGAGTAGGAAAATGAAAATGTTTTCGTGAAAAAACAAAACAACAAGAAGCAAAAAACAAACAAACAAATAAACAACAGACAAACATGTAAGCAAACAAACAAACAAACAAACAAACAAACAAACAAACAAACAAACAAACAAACAAACAAACAAACAAACAAACAAACAAACAAACAAACAAACAAACAAACAAACAAACAAACAAACAAACAAACAAACAAACACAATTCTTGAAGATCGACAGGTGTTGAAAAGGAAAAATATAAAGAATTCCGAGAACGCTTAAATGCGTTCATCGCATCGTGGGTGTTCCATCACCACGGATCAACATGTGGATGGAATACGGCAATTTCTCCAACTCCTTCTGACGCTCCAAAACGTCGGGCAGCCATGCTTGGCTTACATAAGTTCCTGGTTGTCTGTCTGTTTGTCTATCTGTCTGTGTGTGTGTTTTTGTTTTTGTTAATGTTGGTTTTCGGCTGCTGTTCACGATTTTGATGAAGAATTATAGCAACTACGGCCACTACTATTACCACCACTACCACCACATCCGCCACAAACACCATCGTCGTTGTCGTCATCGTCATCATCATCGTCATCATCTACGTTATTATGAAACAACTGAATTTCTGAGTTACATGACATTTCAGTGAGTCAATAAAAAAAATACGTGCCAATAATTCACTCGGAATATTTCGAACAAAACATAGAAATAGGAATTGCTTAAAATGAGTTTGTTCGCAAAAACAAAAGTACTCAAAGACTTTTCAGCATTTTCTCGTAATTTTCCATAAATTTTTTTTTTAATAAAATCTCCAGAAATGTTGGAAAAGAAATGAACTCGACCGGTTTTGACCTATCATTTGCCCACGTATCTCATCTCTCAAAACAGAGATGGATGGATGGATGGATGGATGGATGTGTTGGTGGAAAGATGAACTGACAGTTAGTCAGATTGACACAAGGATAGATGCACAGACATGCTGGCGGATGGTTGGATGAGCGGACGGACGGACGGATGAACGGATGGATGGATGGATGGAGTAGGGCTGAAGAGCAGAGCAATAAAAACCGAACACAGAGGCACTGGAATGCATCTGCTGTCTTTAACCGTTGCACCCGTCGCACTCAAACTTTACCGCAAATCCGTTACTTGAATCACCATCACCATCACCATCATCATCATCATCACCATCACAATCATCACCATCATCATCATCACCATCACAATCATCATCATCCTCACAACCACCATATCGAGTACAATTATCTTTGAGATATTGAAATAAGTACAGAACACCTCCTAAGCAGTTCCCAACCTCTGTTCGTCAAAAGGCTTCTGCCGTTTCCCGCATTCCTGTCACGTGATCGTTTGTTTGAATGACGTAACAGCAGGTCCGCTTCCTGTCCGCCGATCTGCATTTCCGTTGTAAGTGGAGCTGAATATTTCCAAGTTGATTTAAAAAAAAAACATTTTGCAACTTTTCAGAGAAAATTATTTTAAGAAATAAAAAATATTAAATTAAATTTATTTAATTAATTAATTGTGCTAGAAATGGTCAACAGAAATAATAGACATGGCTACGGAAATTTATTAAATTTAATTATTAATTATTATAATTAATTAATTATAATTATTATTAAAAATCGAAAAAATAAATAATTATAAATTATAATTTAAATGAAAATTTTTGGATGGAATTTGAAAAGACATACATTTTATTTTATAATAAATAAATAAATAAATAAATAAATAAATAAATAAATAAATAAATAAATAAATAAATAAATAAATAAATAAATAAATAAATAAATAAATAAATAAATAAATAAATAAATAAATAAATAAATAAATAAATAAATAAATAAATAAATAAATAAATAAATAAATAAATAAATAAATAAATAAATAAATAAATAAATAAATAAATAAATAAATAAATAAATAAATAAATAAATAAATAAATAAATAAATAAATAAATAAATAAATAAATAAATAAATAAATAAATAAATAAATATATAAATAAATAAATAAATAAATAAAAAGAATAAACGATTTCCATTAAACAATCTCGGGCGCTTAAAAGCTATGAACATTCAATGAACGTGGAGACATTCCACGGAGATCCTAACACGTGGAGCAGTTGATGGGTTGGAGACTCCACCGGCCCGAGGTAAGATCGCACCGGGACTCCACCGTCTCCCCGGTGTGATGACAGCCCCACACACCGATCTCGTTCACCTGGAGACGCAGGTGGTACGAATACGGCAGAGCTGAAGGCGATGACGGTGCTGAAGATGATGAGGATGATGAGGAGGAGGAGGAAGAGGAAGAAAAAGATGTGTTTTTGGCGGGTGACAGGTACTTCCTTCTGAACCAGAAATGCTGCGATGAATTGCTTGGATCAGGACAACCTACGACTGTGTAAAATTATAAACGTTATTGTTAGTAATAAATTATAATTATAAACGTGATTGTTAATGATATCCATGATGATGATGATGATAATAATAATAATAATAATAATAATAATAATAATAATAATAATAATAATAATCGTCGTGATCATCACCATCGTCGGCATATCTTATTATGAATGCAGCATTAAAAATGTTGTTATTACTATTATAAATTATATATTTTTAATTATTTTTATAATATAACTTAAAATTTAAAAAAAAGAAGACAACAGGAGACTTTTAAAAAGAATTTTAAATCGAGAAAATCTCTTATTTTAATGCAAATACCGTCACGTTAGTTGTGACTTGAGGTGATCAGTTCAACGTTGAAATCCCAGTGGAGAAGATTTTCAACGGATTTCAAGTCGTGCATTGAAGTGGAGTGATGAATTAATGCGTATTAACTGGCATGCATTTAAGTGAATTGATGTGCATTAATGTGAATTAGTTTAAATTAATTTGAATTTACGTGAATTTACTACGTGGATTTATTGTGAATTGAAGTGAAATGATGAAAATAAAAACTCTGACGATTGTTTAGCTTCAAATATTTAATAAATATTTTATTATTTTCTTTTTTTACAAGTTTATTACAAGATTAATTCACGTGCAATCATGTTAACGCCACGAGTTATTTATGTGAGAATTTATTTGTTTAATAAAGATATTTTTACTGATTTACATGACAATGTTGGGTATAACATAGACATCATTGGATACATTATTTATAATCATATCAAAATTCATAAGCATCGTCGTAGTCGTCGTCATCATCATCATCATCAAATGTCATAATCATCGCTATCAGCATCAACAGTTCAAAGGCATTAAAATATTTCAAGAAATGGAATTTCAAAAATAAATTCAGTTTGAACAAAACATTTTATTTTATTTTAAGAGAAATTCTGGGGAATATTTTTTGAATAAATGATTTATTATTCATTTAATGGAATAAAATTAATAAAATATTAAAATATAAATATAAATATAAATATAAATGTCATCATGTCATGTCGAGTTTAGTGGCACTTAGTTTGATTGACAGGAATTAAACGCCCGCAATAGGTTTTACAGTTAACTATTAAATTAAAATTTATTAAATTTATTAAATTTTGATAATTTAATATAAATATTAAATGTTAAATCTCAATATATATTTTATTCGTCAATATTTATAGGTTGCATCTAAAAATAGTCCTTAAAAAGTTATGTAGGGGATTTTACATAATTTGTAACTATTAAAATGTATTTAAGTAAACTATTGTACGAAATTCCCAACACACATCAAAGTAAATATAACTAACTGTATCTTCAAACCTGAAGTAATGTAACCGAATAATTACATTTAATAATTAATTTCGACAAAAAAATTCAAAATTTCAACCTTGAAATTGAATGGCAAATCTCTTGAGGTCAGTCGGTGCGGATCCTGCCGTCATCCACACCTTGACCAGGTGGGTGTAGGACAAATACAGGTGTCTCTTGCGTTCTTGGGCACCGCAGATTTCGTAGACCAAGTTTCCACCGTCTTCTATCATGCCGTATCTCGTACACGACGATGATGATGATGATGATGATGGCCACGACGATGATGACGACGACGATGGCGGTGATGATGACGATGATGACGTGAAAAAGGGTATTATAGAGGCCGTTGAGACCCTGCAATTTGAAAAAAAGTATGAAATGGATTTACATTTTCAAAAGCATTTTTCTTGGTGCTTCAAATTGCTCTAGTTATTATATGTCATTACAACTAATTATTTTTAATAATAATAATATAATAATAATAATAATAATAATAATAATAAATAATAATAATAATAAATAATAATAATAATAAATAATAATAATAATAATAATAAATAATAATAATAATAATAATAATAATAATAATAGTAATAATCTAATGGCACTGATAATTAAGCATCGCCGTCATCAATAACAATGTCGTCCGGGCATAGCGTCTGATATTCAAGGTAGGAAAAGACTCTCGTTTCCAGCAATTTTCCTTAACAAGACGATTGATGGAGTCGATATGGCAACCTGCCCCATGGTATCACGAGATTAACTCAACCTCGGTCCTAATGCCGGCCATTTCGTCCGCCAATGTCGGGCGGATTATTTGGCAATTAATTGAAAGACCTACTTAATTATTCACTGGCCATTCAATAATAATAATATTAATTATATTAATTATTATTAATGTTATTATTATTATTATTATTAATGATAATAGTAATTTTTATTATTGTAATAAATGCAATGATTTCTTGTTATAAAAAAAATACGAAATTGTTTGTGATAAAATTTATCATAATTATAAATATGATAATAATAATAATATCAAGAATAACATTGTTAATTTCAAATCCGTTTGTTAAATTTTAAATGAAATAATTTAAATAAATAAGCAAAAAAGGAAAAATATCGTCACCCGCGATTGAAATTCTTGTCTAAGGCAAAATCGTAGAGAGTCAAGTTGACCTTCTGACCCGTGAGTGCTCGGATGACCCAAGCATGGGTGACCCCGTCGCAAAAGGGCGTGTCAGAGGTCACGATGCTGGCGAGGAAACCTGAGTTCGTGGAGACCTTGAGTTCATTCGATGATTTACATTCGTCGCTAGAGGTCGTCTCAGCTGTTGAATCCAATTTAACGAGTCGAAATTAATTAAATTTAAAATGCATTGAGAAATAAATGTTTCGATGCGAAATTCTCCAACGAATAAAATGGTTAATTGGTAAAAATTCATAAATTAATAAAATATCAAATTAACAATATTAACAATGATTATGTTTTTAAATTCTTGAAACGTCACAAATAAACTTTCAAAGCAGTGTCATGAGAAGAATTTTTAAAATAATAATAATAATAATAATAATAATAATAATAGCGATAATATTACTTTAAATAGTAAATTAGGAATTCCAAATATTTATTTAAAACTAAAAATTACTTAAAAGCGAAACGAAAGTTCATAATTAAATCTTTCTCCATTTTAGCAAATTAACTTAAAAAAGCCTTAAAAAACATTTTCTGACATAAAAATTTCGAAATTTAAAAGTTAAATTTAACAAAACTATTGGAATTCTAACAGAACTTAAGGTATTTTTTTAAAATCCATTTTAGCCATTTGAAATCAATTAAAATACCATAAATTAAATTTCTTTTCATTTATTATATTATCGTTAACAATTTTACCAATTAATTATTTTAATAAAGTGATATATATATATATATGTATATCAATGTATATTGTAAACAAAAACGGAATATAACCAAATATTACAATTGAAATATCATATTTATTACAATTATTATATATATATATATTTACATTAAATATTATTAAATATTATTAAATATTGTAATTCTTATAGCTGATATATTAATATAATTGTTTTAAATGAAATATTAATTTTATTCAAAAAGAAACATTGAGACCTTTAACGCAAACGTAACTGGCTTCCAAGTATGTTTTGAGTTCTTTAATGCACGGCCTAAAGCTTTCAAACTCCGCGTCCGGTATCCTGATTTCGCAGATCCTTTTGCCGGAGCAGCGTTTGTCGGCCGTGGTCAGAACGTCCTTCTTGCAGCCCATGTGGCCCAGGTACATACCGACGCACCTGCCCATCCTCATCCTACCGTACCAGGCCGAGGTGAGCAGGATGATCCAACCTTCCTGGCATTCGGCTTTGAACGTCTCCGTGTCGCAGAATTCGCCTCTGTGTTCTGCTGCTGTTTGTTTTATTTTATTTTTGTTTATTTAATTGTTTGTTTAGGTTTTTATGTGATTATTTATTTCTTTATGTGTTTATTTACGTATTTATTTCGTTATTTGTTTATGCATTTGTTTATTTAGTTGAGTCGTTTTAAAAGATGTTGTTATTATTATTATTATTATTATTATTATTATTATTATTATTATTATAATTAATTAGTACGATTGATTTATTTTGAAAAGATTTATTTTATTGAATGATTTTAAGAGGAGTTATATCGAAACGATGTATTTCATAGAATTATCGAAGGAGGAATTATATTATGGTGAATTATTTTGAAAAGAATTATTTCAGAAGAAATTATTTTGTAAAATTCTGTAATGTCTTTGGATTCACACTTTGAAATTTTACAATGGACATCTGCCAAAGCTTTTTTTTTTTAATTTTCACACAAAAGCAGACCAATTATGAAACAAATTATGAAAATATCGATCAAGACGTCAGGGACCTTTATTCACGTTTGTACTCGTACCTTGCAACTACACCATGGAACTGCTCTGTACTTGTTTTTTTTTAATTTAAATGATAAAATTTAAAAATAATGTAATTAAACATAGAAATAAATGTAATAATTATTATAGTTATTATTAATATTATAATTATTATTTAATACTTATTAATATAATTGATTAATAATATTATTAATGATTAAGGTTCTTTAAAATACCATTTAAAGTCATTTCAAGATTTAATTCTGTTTAAATTCTCTCATTTCGCGCCCCAGCGGTCGGGTCTCGTCGTACGTCGCTCTTTAAGGGAATGGGTGGGTGGGTGGATGGAAGGGGTTATTGGGTGGGGTTATTGGGTGATCTACGAAGGATGTCACGCATGATTGCGCACGGAAAATAACGAGGATCAACTAGGAGTCAGCATATTTATGAGCAGACAAAGCAGGAGCATGAAGACGATGAAGACGACGAAGATGAAGATGGAGAAGAAGAAAAAGATGATGATGATGATGACGACCTTGGCGACGACGACGATGATGATGATGATGATGATGATGATGATGATGAAAACACATTTATCAGCTAAGAATGAAATAGAAATTCGATACTTTTCAGTGGAAGGAAATTTCAAAAAGTCGCGCGTTGATTCGCAAATGAATGGATGGAAGAGTGACGGATGAATGAAAATATAAAATGAACTGCAACAATAAGTAATTATGAATAATAATTATAAAGTAATTTTTGAAGAAAACTCTTTTTTTTGTCTTCGATTTGTTTGTAAAAATTGGCTTTTATTTTAAAATGTTAATTGATATTATATTATATTATATTATATTATATTATATTATATTATATTATATTATATTATATTATATTATATTATATTATATTATATTATATTATATTATATTATATTATATTATATTATATTATATGGTATTAAATTTTCATAATACCAAAACAACATAATTTTATGCAATATTATTAATAATTTGTAAAATCTCTGTACGAGCAAAATTATTTTCCAAGTTCAAAGAAATAACTTCAGTCTGCACTGAAAATTAAAAGCGCGCCAGAAAATTGATCATAATTTATTTTTAATGGCTCATAATTTATCTTGAAAATGCAATTTAAATCCTCGGCAGTGAAGCAGTTTAGATGAAAAATGCTCCCAGAGGAATGCGTTGAAATAAATGCAATTATTATTATTATTATTATTATTATTATTATTATTATTATTATTATTATTACAGTCGTTATCATTAATAGTAAAATTATTATTCTGGTCATTATAATATTATTAACGTTAATATTATATTATTACATTCTGTAATATTATATATAATAAAATACAAGATTATAATATTGTTATTAATATAATCGTCATACTACCCGATATTATTAATAATAATATTCATATTATAAATATATAAAGTTATTGTTACGGTTGTTTTATCTTATCTTTTATTATATATTTAGTACATAGTTCGTTGTAAATTAGTTGGAATAATTAATATTTTTAATAAAATAAAACAATGTTAGGATTAAGTTGACATTCGTAATTTAGGAAATTGAAAATGTTGATGTTGTTGTGGATGTTGATGTTGTTGTTGATGTTGATGTTGTTGCTGTTGTTGTGGATGTTGTTGCTGATGTTCTTATTGAGAAATTCCTTCCTGACAGTTGCTGGTTGTTTGTCGTTGTTGGAGATATTGCGAATATAAATCTTGGACTTTATTTAAATTTATTAAAGCAAAGAAAAAAAAACACTTTAATGCATTAATAATGAAAACAGATGCCTCTCTCCAGACTCGACTTCAGACGAATTCTTAATTTATAAGAAAAATGGACAAACAATTAAAAGAGAATTTATTATTCAATTCTAAGACTTTAAAACTGATTTTTAAAGCAAACATTTAAATATAATAAAAATGACAGTAAAATAATAATATAATAATGTAATTATATTAATATCAATTAATACCTTATTTAATATCATATAATAACTTATTTATTATTAAATCATAATTTATTTATAAAAAATAATTTCACATTTAATCATTTTTTGTTCCAACTTTCTCTTCCGTACGAAAAACCATCGTTTGGAGCGTCAGTCGTCATGGAAACCGGGATGAAATGAATAAACGGAAATGAAAAACAAGAAAAAAATAAATAAAAATAAATAAAAATAAATAAAATAATAAAATAAAATATCCACTGATAACAACACAGGACGACTCTGCCACGCTCGTTACTTATTAAGGTCACCTAATGAATTATTCATGAGCACAATCAGACGTGTCTCCAGAATCGCTGGAGCGAATCGCCAGAAACGGTTTGAGAAGAGAAAAAGAAAGAAACTAAATGAAGTTTAAATTCTCTTCAGTAAGTTTTCCATCCAATGAAATCGAAGTCAGTCATGCGGAAACTGTAAAACTCTGGTTAGGGATTCCTGACTTTTTGAGGTGATGAATAGAAGCCGATTTGATTGTTTTAAGCGGTTTTAATTGACATTTTAAAGTATTTAAATTTTAAAATATCACGATTTGTTAAGTGTTTTTTTTTCTGGCGGTTATGTGAATTTATGAGAATAATTTTAAAATCAATTTAAACCTTAAAAATTAAAATATTTCAGCTTCTTTCAGAGGTTGCAAGCCATTAAATTGACAAAGTAATTCACGTTAAAAGCATTATTTATTAAACTCTTTATTGTTAAAAATGGTTATATAATTATTCAAAAATAAAAATCTATTCGATAGAATTTATTTTATCATTTTATTCCTTTTTTACCAAAATTTTAGACATCAGACTTTTAGACTTTTTTATTCAATTTTTACCAAAATTGAGATTTTTAAGGATAAATGGAAATGCAACGAAATAATTTATTTTAAAAATAATTTAAATGTCATCGTATGTTATCTCCAATCTGAAAATTATTCATTTGGAATGATAAGAGTACTGATACATATATCTTGTGAATGCATATTAATTATTACTTTCCTTATCGCCGTAAACATTATTATCATCATCATCATCATCGTCGTCATCGTCAACGTCGTGGTCATCATCATCATCATCGTCGTCGTCGTCATCACCATTCCACCGAGTGAAAGTTTAACGATGTAATCCCAGTCGACCTCTGCATCAACTGCACTTAGAACTGCACACCTGACCGTGAACTCGCGATTACCTGGTGACCTTTGATCCCACGGGGACCAATGTCACGCCTCGCCTTCGCCCTGGCGAGCGCCAGGTCAGCGCCATTGTACGTCGTTCGCCACGACGTACGTACGTAGAGAGGACAGCAGAAAGTGATTCACGGAGCAAAAAACGAGGCCCCAACGAGGCTGTAAAACAGAATATTTTCAAGAATGCTGGAGCGAGTGAAAAAGAGAGAGAGAGAGAGTGAGCGGGAGTGAGAGGGAGTGAGAGACAGAGTTTGCATTATTTGCGTCCCGAGGGCGCAGAAGAAGCGTAAAACATTGAAGAGGAGATGTCGACATTGCTCTATAAATTTCTTTCTGCTCTTTCACAGATAACAGCAGCGTCAGTCTCCGCAACTCTTGGTGTTTTCCGACCATGTTTCCTCCGCTGACGTCCGAAATTCTCGTCACGACAGCGTCCGCAAAGATGAATCTCTCTCGGGTCTTAATTAGTCCGACAGTGTTTAATGGTTGAGCGCTCTTAGCGTGTGTTTTATTTTTATTTTTTTATTTCAATTTTTTTTTTTATAAATTTTAAATTGCTTCGATTGAGATGTAAAATATGGTTTAAGTCAATTTAATCTAAAAGTTTTGTAAATATTACTTTTTAAAGATATTATTTATATTTTTTGTCTTTTAAATTTAATAATTTAAATGCTTCAACTCAAGTTTTACACGAGAACAACTTTCCTTGATCTGTGACTTTGTACCACTTGATCTGAACGTTTGTATTTTTTTTTTTCAAAATAGAAATTATTATTATTATTATTATTATCGCTGTTGTTTTTTTTTTTTTTGTTATTGTTGGAGAAATAGCAGCTGAAACTCGAATGTCATTAATAATAATAGCCTCGTCATCTCGAGACAAATAAAAATCAACATCAAACATTTTACAAGCAACTTTTACCTGCCACAAGACGCAAGAAAAATATAAATTAATTCCGATTTCATGCCAGCCATCTTTCTTTCTTTTTTTGTCTCGTCTTTTTTCGAAGCGTGATCTTTACGAGAGCGATAAAAAGTGGATTGCTAAGCGTGCCCATTCTCTGAGCCCGTCGATTTTATTGTCTTTGGTCGTAAAAGATTTCCAGCGAAAGTGGCCCTGGAAAGAATAAGATGGCGATGATGTTCTCCAATTCCTCTGAATTCCATGGAACCTCTGGTTTTTATTTTTTTCAGGTTTAATTCAATGGACCGAGAAAATAAAATGGGAAGATGTTAGAATGAACTCGTAAATAATTTATCATTTAATTCTGTGAAATTAAAAAATTGTTATTTTGTTTTTGATGATGATAATAATAATAATAATAATAATAATCATAATAATCATAATAATAATAATAATAATAATAATAATAATAATAATAATAATAATAATAATAATAATAATTAAAATAATATATTATAATATTAATATTATTATGTGACATTACATAACATTATTATTTTTATATATTATTATTATAATAATATTTATATTATTATTCTAGTTTTCCTTTGCGTTCATTAAAATTGATGAACGACCAAATGATGTGTTCCAGTCCCATTTCAATTTTCCATTTTTAAAAATACCACAAAATAGCGTTATTGAATTGATTTCGTTGGAAAAGCAATCAATAAATTATTCTTAAATTATATTTAAATATACGTAATATTTATTAACCATATTTTATTTTATTCTATTTTAATATATATTATTTTAACATTAAAAATTCATATCTAAATTTGAAAAAAAATAACATTCTCAGCCAATAATTTCCTTGAATTCTGAAAGAATTGAAATGAGGTTTCAAAATTAAAAGTTATTTTAAACATTTAAATACGTTTTATTCGAGTAAATAGGATCTAAACAAAATTATTGTTGCACTGCACTGGCTTCAGTAGGAGTTCATTGTTGCAAGTGTTGGTAGACTTAATTAAACCAGTCCCCTTTGCAATTTCGTCAGTTACATCAGCTTGAACCCATGGGTATCATCAGTGGTCTAGTGGTCCTAGTGGGAATTCAGGAGTTTGAAACAACAGCAAAGTATCATGTTTTGTATCATAATTGCATTGTATTATATTATATTATATTTGTAATATATTTATTTTGTTTGCTCAAATGCTTTACAAGGTAGCATTCGGACCGAGCCATTGCGGGTGGGAATTTTCGTGTATTTCACGCGAATTCAATCTGTTCTTACCTGATATAAAGATTTACCTCATAAAAAAAATTATTGTTTTTTTAAATTGTGATTGATTAGTTAACAAAATAGTTTATTAATTAATTAATTTATTTATTTGTTTATTGAAGATTAACAAACCAGGACTTGACCTCTGAAAGTCGGAAGCCTCGAAATTCGTCCTTGACGTGTCACTCAATTTTCGAGCCCATTTTTAATTTAGATTACAATCTGATTCTTTTTTTTTCTTTATTATTAAAAAATCGAAAAGTCAATTAAAATGGTTTCCTTGAAGTAAAGAAATCACTTTGATTTCAAAAGTTTTGAAATTAACTTTCAAACGTCCTCGGCACACGCGCCACGAAATCCTTCAAGTCGTCGTCGTCATCATCATCATTTTTGGTTCCGACGTCATCATCATCGTCATCATCATCGTCGTCGTCGTTGTTTCTCTTTCGCGGCAAATCATTTTCAGGTATCGAAATAAAATAATAAAATTGAAAAAATAATTTGATTTCCAGAAATTCAGAGTCCAATGTCGGAAACTGATTTGCTTGGATTATCTGGAAATCCTGTCCCAAAATCCATATAAAAATCACATTGGAATTCCGATTATATTCAGAATGAAAAGATTGAAGTATTGTAAATAATAATAATAATAATAATAATAATAATAATAATAATAATAATAATAATAATAATAATAATAATAATAATAATAATAACAATAACAACAACAGTTATAATTATAATAATAATAATAAATTGTCTCTTGTCCGAAAGAGTTTCTGGAAAAGACTTGGCCTTTTTTCTAGGTCTTACCCGAAAGCAACTTTGAATACTAAAAATAAAAATTATTATTAAAACATTAATAATAATAGTAATATATTATTATTATAACATTAATATTATTATTATTATAACAACTAATAATGAGAACATTTTCCACTCGAGCATTCACCATTCGAGACATCATAGTCTGAGAAAATCGAATTGAATTTCGCTGCAAAATTTATTAAAACGGATTTCAAAATTTAAAAAAATTAAATATTAAAAAAAAAAACTAAAAAAAAACCTTGACGTTTTCAATTCCAGCAAATGAACAGATTGAAGGGAAAAAGAAGGAAGAATATTTCCTGAGAATAAATGAAAAGAAAAGCTAATAGAACGTGTATTAGTTCAGGAATCAAATTACTTCCAAAATGGTCTCTTTCTGTTTTTGTGTTTTAACGGTGCACCAGGGACGTTTGGGTAATTTTGGTTGGAATTTTGAGTTGTTCGAGGGTGGCTTGGGTCGATCCGTAGTTTGTTTGGTTTCTTCAAACTCGTCCGACAGATGAAGCGCTACATCAATTCAGGAAGTTGATCGATTTCTTGGTCTTTGAGATATGACACCGAGTGACGCGGAGATTAAAGAACATTTTCGATGGAAGCGGAAATAATAATAACAATAACAATAATAATAATAATAATAATAATAATAATATTACCAATGGATAATTTCTCATATTAGATAATATCACTAATGTATTTAATCAGTTTAGTGATATTTCAAGCCAATGTCTGTAATTTCTATATTTATTCTTTCACATTAAAATATATTTTTTATTAATATTTGCAAGAGGTGACATTAAACTAGATGGCCTTAAAACCATAAAATAATTTGTTGCTTGGAAAACCTGTCATCAATGAATAAATTATGCAAACTTTTAAAATGACTTCGGTCGAAATTCCAGCCTGCTCGTGAGTAGCAATAAGGTCAGAGGTCAGAAGATCATTGGAATATTAAATGAACTAATTTTGGATAAATAATATAGTAATTACGAATAAATATGTTTAATTGGCATAAGAATTTTAATCTTTAAATTTTCTCTCGAATTTTTCGGAAATAATTTTTTAGGAAAAAGCAGAACGTTTTTTTAGACAAAAATTCCTTGCAAAGAAAAGTGCTTCCTTTTAGAGATTATGAGATCATCGTCGGAATCTTTCACGTCGTAGTGAATAAAGAATAGATAATAGCTGTACTAAATAGATGTATTATTATTATTATTATTATTATTATTAAATGGTTAGTTATTATATTAGTAATATTATATTATATTATATTATATTATATTATTATATTATATTATATTATATTATATTATATTATATTATATATTATATTATATTATATTATATTATATTATATTATATTATATTATATTATATTATATTATATATATTATATTATATTATATTATATTATATTATATTATATTATATTATATATAAATATTATATCATATTATATTATATTCCTTAATTATAGTTGATTAATTATGTGAATATATTAAATAATATATTATAACAAGTGTTATTATATTAAGAAATAATATACACGATATTATAATAAATATTATTTTAAATTATTATGTTCTTTTGCATTGTAGGCAAATGTTTGTGCAAGCAATATGTTTTTAGGTGAGTGTATTGAATTTTTAAAAGTGTTTACCTGTAGTGGCTTTTGGACGCCTTTTAAAAGTAAATCTGATATGAAATGATTGATTGATCAAATAATTTGAAAACGCCTCTGCATTTTACATATTTAATGTTTTTAATATTTAAAAATCAATTTAATCTGCTATTATTTAGAAAAACATTATCTGATTTAGAAAATTAACGCCAAAAAATAACCATAACATATACAACTCTTAATTTCTTAATTTGAGCTTCATTTTTTATTAAAAAGAAATTCGAAGGAAGGAGTGTTTCATTGCAGAATTCTTTGCAGTGTTTAGAAAGATGTTTATCTCGAATATATTTATTTATTCTCAATAATTCCGGCATAATTTACATCAACGTCGTGGACGTAGTGTGAATAATGCCGTCATTATCTTTGTCCAATTTTCGGGCCATTTATTCTTTATGTTCTCCTATTTTCGCGATTATTCAAAAAGCATCGAAGCATCCGTTTAATGCACATTCTATTGACCCCGTCTCACCCCCTCCCTCCTTCCCATCCATCCGTCCATCCGTCCATCCATCCATCCGTTCATCCATCCATCCGTCCCTTTATATCCTATTAAACCTTATATATCATATACACCATATCTACCTTAAAAAGACGTCTTAAAATTGCAACTCAATGCAAGACTTGTGGTGACTTCAATCATTTGGACACGGAAGCGGTTCCGGGAATCCAACGATTTTCTATCTTCAACCTGTTTTTTCGCTAGAAAAATGTCCTCGCGATAATTAGCGTCTGACTGGAAGCGGCAATCGTTTGCTTGATTTAGTTGCAGACGGTGACGACGACGACGACGACGATGATGGTGATGATGATGACGACGACGACGGTGATGGCGGTGGTGGTTATGCAGACTTTAATCATCGACGGAGTGCTTTTCCAACAAAAAAACCATTCTCCGTCATTGCAAACTTTTCCATTTAATTTTGTTGCGTCAGTTTTTCTTTCATCCACCAGTTCGTGTCACTGGCAGCATTGCTAATTGGCGCCAATTATTAGTTAAATAGTTCTTCAATTAATTAATTATTTATTTAATTAAATTAGTTATTTTACGACTTCGAAATTTGTTTCGTAAACATTGGAATTATTATTTAAGCCCAGGGTTAAACTTTGAAGAAAGCATAAAAGCTACGAGAGACTGGAAAACTAAGGGAAAAAGGTACCGTCAATCGAATAACAATTAAAATGGATGGCTGTTGGCTGATTTATGGGAGAACTTGAAGATTGCCTTTCCAGGATAGATGGAGGTTGATTGCCAAGGAGACAACTTTAATTAATCACTTCTTTGGGCTGATTTGTCGATGCCGTTGTCTGTTGGTGCTTGGGGTGGTTTTACTCGTGTTTGTGTTTTTGGCTTCCCTTGTTTTGCTTCTCGAGATTTTCATTTTTTATTTTTATTTTTTTGCAGAATACGTGATGAACTGCTGGGGAAAGATTGTGGTGGTCAAAAAGGATGAAGTTGGGTTGACACAAGTTAGTTGTTGCACACGGTTTTGAAGAATTGCTTGCAAGAATTTACATGTTTCCAAGTCAAGGGGAAGGTGTTTGTGATTTTAAATTTACGAAGTCGGGTTTTGTAAATTTTTAATTTTAACATGAGTACTTTTCTTAAAAATTTTACATAAAGGTTAAAATGTAAAATAGTGCCTATGATAGTACCTATTTCGTTGTTCAACGATTTAAAACGATTTATTTTTCAGCCGAAAACGATCGAATAAACAAACAATCCGTAAACAAAAAAAACTCGACGGAATATTTAAAGTGCCCCATCACGGCCTGGAATCTCCACGGGACTGCGAAGCACCGACTTATCTGAACAACATAAACTCTGCATCTCTGCGCAGGACGTTTCAAAACAGCAAAACCTGAAATCAATCGCGTGGCATAAATCTTCTTTCGTAAATCACACCCGTGTTTTGATGGAAAATACGAGGTTCTCTTCTTATTCTTATCAGAACTTATTTCTTGCTGTAGGAACCTCTTGTGGAGTTTTTTTTTAAATTTCTCTGCAAGAAGTTTCAAAGTTTCGTCTTCTGTCTTTTCTTGTCTTTTCTGGACAAATCAAGGCTTAACGTGGCTTTGTTGGAGGGTTAAAGTTTTGCTGAAAGTCATTTATTTGTCGACGATGTTCTTTTGTTGTTGGCACAGTTTAATAATAATAATAATAATAATAATAATAATAATAATAATAATAACAATAATAATAATAATAATAATAATAATAATTTAATGTTTTAATAATCAAATAAGAGAATTCAACCTTTTTCTTGTCTTTTCAACTTCCTTCGACACTCTTTTCCAGGCAATCCCTTCTTCCTTCCTCATACAGGTTATTATTATTGTTATTATAATTTTATTATTATACTTTTTACAATTTTCTAGATTTCATTTTATCATCAATTACAAATGATTACCGCAACTTTAACATTTGATCACAACCACGTCATTAAGTTGTTAACTTAAAAGCAATTCACTCAGAACGTGTTAATTTCAAAGTGCATTTCCACTTTAAGAAGGCAACCTCTGACTTTATAAAAAAAAAATAAAAAAAAATAAAGAAAGAAAGAATGGAAGACATAGAAACGACACGCCGACTATCACGTCTGAAAAGAATGCGCTATATAAATCGTATTCAGCACCTTTTTTCGGCTCCATTATTTCCTCCTGTCACTGAAGACGTAAAGAACTCAGCTTTTCTGCTTTCAATTCATTTCTGAATTCCAAACCAAATAGTCTTTTATTTTATTTGTCTTAATGTTTAAAGCAATGGATATTTAGGATCAAATAATTTAATTTAATAATTATTTTAAAAATATATTATTATACTCTCTTAATTTATTATTATTATTTTATTTTTTTTTTGACATCGCGATATTTGATATTTTGTTTCATAAGGATTTAAACTTGATTATTAAATGAAATATCGCGATATATAGTGTTAATATTGGAACTATTTACTTTTATTTACTTATATTTTCGTTTAAACTGCCTAAAATCACAAAAAGAGATGTAAAAAATCTGCCATATCAAAACTTACAACATTTTAATTTTTATTTAGTTTTCAAATAAAATTTATTTTAAATTTAATGCATTTTAAAAGTAAAAATATCTCCAAATCCAAAACTCCCTACGGAGCACACAGGAAGGACTATTGCAGATTGCCAGCACAAAAACGTTTATGATTAAAATAAATATTTTTAATCCTATTAGAATTAATATTGAAAATAATCAATATTTAAAATACCATTAAAGGTAGTTTTGAAAATAATCTGAAAAACATTTCAACGAAAAGTCGCTATAAATTCTCACAAAATAAATTTACTTTTCCAAGCAAACATGGATGCATGATGATGATGACGAAGACGATGATGATGATGATGATGTTGATGATGATAACGAAAAAACAAACAAATCTCTTGAAGGATTTCAGTAAAGAAAGGAAAATATTTGCCGACAGCTTTCATTCATTCCTCGTCAGTCGTTCCGCTTCATTTTTTTTTCACCCATTCCCCGAACTTCTGTTGTTTTCGATGGAGTTCAAACAAAACCAAACAACTTTTTAGAAACACGATCGGCATGGTGAAGTACAAACATTTGCTCAGAACTCGCACAGAAATTTTAATTCAATTTATTCATTTATTTTTTAAATCAATATTCCATTTTTATTCAATTAAAAACTTTCGAAATCCAGAGAGGAAAGCATTGAACTTCCCTCAACATCGTTGCCACGTTAGAACAGGCTGATCAATCGCTGCAAAGCATTCAGGATCTCCTGAAAGAAATTGGCCGCAGTTTAACGAACCGTGTCGACATCGTCCGATGATTTACCGGCACGAATCACTCGGCCGTAAAAATATTTACAGCGCCTGATTCGAATTGATGCCAGGGCGTGACGTATTGCCCGGAATAGCAGTTCAAAGGAGTTCATAAGCCGCTTAAGTAAACGACTCCCCAATTGCTTGAGTAGCATCTTGGGGGAGTCTTTCGAGGGTGTGACGTGCCTGCGGTAACAGCTTCGATGCAGATATGGCTGGCATCAATCATCGTGTCTTTTTGTCGATAGCTTCTTTTTCGAATATTCGAGGACGATGTTTGTGCCGATGATGATGAAGACAACGACGACGATGCACGTGATGATGACGACGACGACGTTTGTACTGATGATGATGACGACGACGATGCACGTGATGACGACGACGGTGGTGCACATGACGATGCAAGTCATGAAATGATGTGAGAGTTTTTTTTTTTAAATTTTTTGTCAATTATCTGAAATTCTAGATTTAAAATTGTCGTGTTCAGAATTCCATTATCCAACAAAATAGTGACATTTTGTTATTGATTGATAAATTAATAATATTTATGTGCATCTAATTATATTTTTTTAAAATCTACGTTGTGTAGGAGTAAAAGTAGTTTGTCACAAAAATAATTGTAATAGATTGAATTAAAATTTAAATTAAATTATCAAGTTTAATTAAAAGAAACTTTTTAAGATATCGGGGATAGAAAAAACCCCAATTAAATGAATTACAATGAACGAAAAGAAGAAAAAGAAGAAAAGGAGGAGGAAGAGAAAGACGAGGAGAAAGAATAGGGAAGAGATATTTCCTGCACGTGAGAGCTGAGCACATTATATTCGCCGAGTGTGGTCTGAACTCCGAGAGCCACGAAATGTCAGGACAAAATTACAGGGAGGAGCGGATATGGGACATCACGTGATTAATGGAACTCCTCCTCCTCCTCCTCCTCCTCCTCCTCCTTCACTTTTAGCATTCCTTTCGAGTTTCCATCTTTTTCTGTACGTCCAACGTCTTCTAACTTTTTGTCTCGCGTCGTTTTTATGCATCGGATACGTTTTTGACTGCAATTGCTTTCTATTTTACAATCAAATCGACAAATTTATTGGAAATTATATATATAAAATTTATTTAATTTCATTAAAATTTAGATTCAAGGAGGAACCTTCGGAATTTCATGCGAGTTGAAGGACTCGACAGACTATCTGCACCTGACGATGCTTCGCAGGCGAGGATTTTACGCCACTCTTTTGAAATCCTTCACTGAGGGAAACTGAGGAATAGAAGAAGGACTCGACAAATGAAGTCCTTTTTTCTTCTGCGAAACATCGCTCGGAATGTTCACGGAAGAGGGAGAGGAATCGATGCCTTGCTATTGATTCCGACATGTTGTTCGGAGTCACGTGATAAAACGAAAGTCTGGGAAAAAGGTTGAGGGAGATAACATCGAGACGAATGCGACTAGGAATCTTGAAAAGCTTGAATCGGCCATCCGTCAATCCATTAATGCCATATCTTCTTCGCTGGAAGACAGGCCTGCGTTTGAACGGAGTGGACTCAACCATCGATCATGCGAGAGTCTAACATCCAGTTTCGTCCAATGTTTGTGGATTTGAAAAACGTGAACTGACGTGGACAGTGAGATAAAAACAAAATATGAAAAAATTGAGAGTGCTGAATGGGGAAGTGGGGGAGCTCCGAGTTGGGGAGTTTTGGGTGGACTTGGAGAAGGAGACGAATGTACACCTTGGTTTAGAGGACTGTGCATTTGTACTTTTAGGATAGTAATAGAGGCAAAACGTATAAGTTTTCGCCTTGCAACTCCCATTGCCACAGGCACCCATGGGACGGTGCGCTACATAAATGGCTAACACGACGTCGCTGAAGAGTATGATAGTCTTGACCATCTTCGTTATGAACAAGACTTTAAACCACTCACACACACACACACACGCTGAAGAGTTGTCGAAGATGTTTACGATAGAGTGTTTCTGTCGTCGTCGTCATCAGCAGCAGCATAATCATCGCCAACGTCGTCGTCATCGTAATTTGTCGATCTGGCTTTAGCACCATGCCCGTCATCATTAACATAATAGTAATAATAATAATAATAATAATAATAATAATAATAATAATAATAATAATAATAATAATAATAATAATAATAATAATAATAATAATAATAATAATAATAATAATAATAATAATAATAATAATAATAATAATGATAATAATAATAATAATAATAATAATAATCATTATAATAATAATCATTATCATCATCATCATCGTCGTCTTAGTAGGATTGTGACACTGCAAAGTGTCATAAATAACATGCTGGTTCCAATAAATCCTGCAGGAAATTCTCAATCACGACTCCATCGTTCCCCACTGAGGGATGCACCGCTACCCACGATGATGACGTCATAAATAGGAAATATCTTTTTTTTTTAAATTAATACCATAATTCGATTTAATGGTGAAATTTAAATTTTAAATATGGATTACGTAATTACGCTACTAAAACGTAACGCTTAATAAATTTATGACAATAATAATAACGACTAATAATAATAATAATAATTAAAAATAATATTTAATTAATTAAAAATAATATTTAATTTAATTAAAATTTAGATTCAAATTCCTGAATATTAAAAAAAAAATTCAATGAATTTCATCTTGAAGCCTACAAGCTATTTAATTCATTGTTGACCAGCTCATAAGCCATCATCATCATCATCATCGTCCTCATCGTCGTCGTCGTCGTCGTCGTCAACAAAGCCATCGTCGTAGTCGTCGTCGTCATCATCGACGAAACTTTTCCAATCTCATCTACAGATTCCAATTTGTTGTCGAACGACACGAGTTGTCCAAACATCGATTTATTTCTTTGGACCTTTGGACACGATGACGACGACGACGACGACGACGACGACGACGATGATGATGATGATGATGATGATGGTAATAGTGCCAATAGGTTTCTTATTTATTCGTCATTAATTTCTTCTATTCTTAATACATTAAGAATAAAAATTCCTAGAAACTGCTGTTTCTCGCCGGGATTTAATTTCTGGATGCGTTGATCCTGTGTTCAAGATTTGTTTTTTAAACGCCTTAAGCATCTGAATTAAGGAAATTAATAAATAAGTAAATAAATAAATAAATAAATCAATAAATAAAATAAAAACAATTAAATATTTTATTTGAGATTAAAATTATTCATGATAATTAAATTCGCCTTGCAATAAAAAAGATTTACCATCGAAGGTATATTTCAGCAAAGGAGTGAAATCCTCGAAATAAGATTTACTTTCAATTAAACTCAATTTCAACCTTTAAAAAGGATAAAATAAAAACCTCTTTTTCTCGAAAAAAGAATTCTGAGAAATAATTTGCTCTTTAAATTAAGCAGTAATAAATGCCCACAACTCCACAAGCTGGAGAAGCAATCAGGAAGATGCAGCGACTGGAAATGGGGAAGAAA
>CM067530.1:8930000-9072500 GCA_034509925.1 Hirudinaria manillensis | reverse complement strand
CTTCATGAGATGATCACGGACCGATGGAAAGCAGATTTTAAAATCGGTTAAAATCGAAATAAACTTAAAAAGAAAAATAAATTTTAAATAAAACATTTTAACTACAACTTTCAGACATTTTAAAAGCCACTTTCTTCCCGCAAACTTTGACACATTTCACGGACAAAAACCGTTGAAAAAAAATGTTGTCGTTTTGTTTGTTGGTGCGAAATGTTGTTGGTTTTGTTGCTCGTATTGTTTCGTGGTCTTTGTTTGTTAATATGTTGTCGTTGTGTTTTTGTATTTGTTGTTGTTGTTGTTGTTTTGTTGAGCTGAATTGTTGGTGACGTCGTTTTCATTGCCTGGAAATATGGAAAAGTTGCCAAGTCTGCAGGTGGTCGCAGATGCGAGCCATTTCCGGAGAGAATTCAGACCCGCAATCTTTTTTGACTGAGGCAGAGGGTGTTTTGACACCTTTTCAATGATGGTTTGTTTGGCCAGACATTTTCATTTTATTGCGTTATATTTTTTCTGAATTTCATTAAAAATGGAAGAAATTCGAATTATTTTGTACGGGCAGTGAATGAAAATTCATTGTTACTGAGAGTAATTCTCACCGCCTGACCAAATTAATTTGATTATATAACAGTAATTAATCACAGTTTATGATAATTGCAACTAATTAAAACTATTTGTTAGAATCGAAATGGTTATGTAATAAAAACAAGTTACGATTAATAATATTTAATAATAATATAATTTTTTTATAATAATAATAATTTATAACTGTGAAATAAATGTTTATCACGTGAAATATTAAGAAAAGTTTTTAAAAATCTTAAATGAATTAATTCCACTTAAAAATAAATAAATAAAAATAAATAAAAACAAGTCATTAAGTTGGACATTTGAAATGCGTATTTAAAACCCAAAGTTTTATTTAAACATTTATTCAATTTTAAACACGAACATCAATCATTTCGGAGTTTAAATGAAATTTATTTTTAAAATTCATTCGTATTGAATTCAAAACCCTTTCACGTGACTTGAGGGGGTTGAAATGGATTGAAATGGATTGAAATGGATTGAAATGGGTTGAAATGGGTTGAAATGGGTTGAAATGGATTGAAATGGATTGAAATGGATTGAAATGGGTTGAAATGGATTGAAATGGGTTGAAATGGGTTGAAATGGATTGAAATGGATTGAAATGGGTTGAAATGGGTTGAAATGGGTTGAAATGGATTGAAATGGATTGAAATGGATTGAAATGGGTTGAAATGGATTGAAATGGGTTGAAATGGGTTGAAATGGATTGAAATGGATTGAAATGGGTTGAAATGGGTTGAAATGGATTGAAATGGGTTGAAATGGGTTGAAATGGGTTGAAATGGGTTGAAATGGATTGAAATGGATTGAAATGGGTTGAAATGGGTTGAAATGGGTTGAAATGGGTTGAAATGGGTTGAAATGGGTTGAAATGGATTGAAATGGATTGAAATGGGTTGAAATGGGTTGAAATGGGTTGAAATGGGTTGAAATGGATTGAAATGGGTTGAAATGGGTTGAAATGGGTTGAAATGGGTTGAAATGGGTTGAAATGGGTTGAAATGGGTTGAAATGGATTGAAATGGGTTGAAATGGATTGAAATGGATTGAAATGGATTGAAATGGATTGACAACAATTGACCGGAGATTTGTTTTCGTAATGAAAACGTGTTAAGATAATTATAATATTATTGATAATATTGTTGTTTTGCTGGAAGTTATTAGTTGTTGTTGTTGTTGTTGTTGTTGTTGTTGGGTCGATCTTGAGAATTTTGAGGGATTCCGTGAAATATCTAATTATTTCATTTTTTTTATTAAATAAATTTCATCTTCTTAATTAGTTTTTCTTCTTAATTATTATTTTATCACGAACATTTTTTAAAAATTATTTTAAACTTATTTTTCTTTATTCAACAAAATTGAATGAAATATTCCTTTCTGCTTTGACATGTTTAATTTTAAAGATTATTAAAGATTATTTAACCAATATTCATATCAGAGTTATTGGCAGTTCAACGTACGATTTGTAAATGTTGGAATATAAAACATTTTCTGCAAATTACTGACGAGGGACCAATTTGTGTTAATGACAAATGGAATTGTCCTGACGTTCCAACAGATCCACATGCATTTGGAAATTATTCCAAGAATTTATTTCATAATAAAAACGAAATTATTCCGATTGAGTTTTCGAATTAACTCGATAATTTATTATTAGTACGAAGATTATTGTAAGTTGTATTATTATTATTGTTATTATTATTAAAAATTATTAAGAATTAAAATTGTCAGTTTAAGTTAAATATTAAAAAAAAGAAATTATTATTATAATTATTATATTTTGTAATAATATTAAGCCAATAACATACAATAAAATAATAAATTATAAAAGAATAATAATAATAATATATTTGATAATAAAAATGAAATTACTAATATATTTTTGCATTAACTCCTGAACTTATTATCAATAAAGTCCAGTCCAATGCTTCTCCCGAACCGTGTTTTGAAAGAATTTCAGTGCTCTCTTGGCTCCTCTTACGAGACTTTCCAACCGTCCAAGAATTATGGACGGGTTTTTTAATAGCGTTGTTAAATGCAGAATGATAGATAAATAAATAAATGAATAAAAAACATAAATTATTTATATATATATATTTATGTATATTTATATTTTAACTTAATTTATTATATAGAAATAAATCATTGTTAAATGCAGAATGATAAATAAATAAAAAACATAAATTATTTATATATATAAATATAAATTTATAAATAAATATATGAATAAATCAATTTAACTTTAAGGTTTGAATTTTTTAATAAAAATTCCCAGGCAAACACAAAAAAATGAAAAGGAAATGAAATTCTTTTCTTCCAAGTTTGGCTTCTTTGGGCTGAAAATTAGGAAGTTGCCGAGTGGCGAATTTCTCCATTTTGGATAATAAAACGTATTTTAACAGTAAATAATTAATAATAAATATTCAATAAAAGCCATAAAAATGTTTAATATCGTTTGACTGGGTTTTTTTTACGATGGTTTTAAGAAATATTTTAGGAATCGAAATGAAAAACAAACGTCAATTAAAACCAAGTGATTGAAACCAAGTTGATTGAAGTCATGTTGATTGAAATCCTGTCCATTGAAATTGTTTTGATTGATCTCGTGTTGATTGAAACCAAGTTGATTGAAATCGTGTTGTAGCCCTAAAAATGTCTTTAAGTTCAATCAGGCAGCGCTTCGCTCCAGAGTCGTAAAGAAAAGCAAGGTCTCATTATCTGGCGCTACGATGCGCTTAAAAGCGTCTACAAAACTTTAATGTTGGCTCTCTTACAAACATCCACCATGCCCGGATCAACTTTTTAACCACTTTTTATTGTCTTCTTTTTTCTCTTAAATAACTAAAATTATAAATAAATTATACTTAACTTTTAATATATATATTTTTATATATTTTTTTAATTCAAGCCTTGCTATGGTTTGAATATTGATTGGGTTTTTTGTTATTGTTGTTTGTTCAGATTAATTGTTCAAATAATTTAAATAATTAATAAATTAATATATTAAATAGTTAATTTTATTCATTATATTTATATTCGGGATTTATATTTTAAAATTTAAAAATAAAATTGAAAATAGAAATACGTCGAAATTTGTGTGACTTACTCTGTGCATCACTTGTTCCACTGGTTTTACGGGAGATGATGATGAGGAGGAAGAGGAAGAAGAAGGTGGTGATGATGATAGTGTTGCTACTTCTATCACTTGACGGCCACCTCATCTAATTGACAAACACTAATTTATTAACATTGTTTATTTCTTAAGAATTTGTAAAAAAAAACTATTTATTAGAATTTGAAAATAAAAGAATTAAAATAATAACAATTAATTGAATTAACAATAATGCCACCCATCCATTCATCCATCCATTCATCCATCCATTCATCCATCCATCCATCCATCCATTCACTCACAAAGCCCATTTGTTCCTCCAGTTACTTCCGGTGACGTAGCGTGACCGTTAGGTGCTGTTCACAAGTGAAATTCTTGACAGCTCCTTATTTTTCTCCAACACGAAGCAAATAATTGACAAACAGCATAATTTACACTGGAATAATTTATTGTTATTTCGCCCAATCGGAACAATTCTTGTTTAATAATATTACGCTAAACATAATAATAATAATAATATTATTATATTAAATAATACGTGATAATATTATAATATTATTATGTATTATATATGTTATAATATTATAATAAATAATACCCGATAAATATATTAAATTGAATTTACAAAATTTAGTTTTTAGTTTTAGTAATTTCAAAATCTAACTTAATATTAAAAAAAAAGAGATAACTCTAAAAAAAAAACAACATATTTGGAAAACCCTTAAAAACGGCTCGTACTTCCCCAACCGGTTTGGACCGTTGGGTTGGGGGAAGTTGGGGTAAAATGGGTGGGGAAATTGCTTCCAACGTCGGACGGCACATGTCCAGCACGTGGTGACTGCAAATTGAATTGGAAGGTGATAAGTCACAAGTCATTTGTCCTCATCACAAGCATCTGTCGAAACACGATTTGCATTTCACCAATTCCGGGAAGCGGGCCATTTTTCAAATATTTTTTTCTACGGCAAACAGAGGAAAAGAGAAGAAGAAGAAGAAGATGAAGAAAAAGATGATGAAGAAGAATTGTTCATCTCTTCTTATTCTTCCGCCATTCTTTCCATCCGCTCAGAGAAACCCATCTCAGAAGTCCTGAGCTCTCTTTCGCTCTCAGGAGACTGTGACTAATTTACTTTCGGAATTACGACCATGACGTAGGCATAATGGTGTCAAGGTCCTTTGTTTGCCGTCAGGACGTTCGTCTGCTAGGATTTAATGACGACTGGCATTATTTGGCTTATTTCCAAGCAATGACCGATAGTATGCTTTTCTCGTTTGACAGATAGCATGCAATGACCTCTACCTTTCACCGCTCCCATTCATCGCTACCATGCACCACGCAGCCCCCATGCACCTCTACCATTTACTGCTCCCATGCACCAATTCCATGCTTTGTATCATCACCATCACCACCACCACAAAGTGCGAACCAAAAGCGGTAGATTGCATAATTGAGTAAAAGCTGTTCGGCACTTGCACCGAAGAAGCGATCGTGGTAAATTTTTCATGCTTCGTTAAACGCGAGAATAAAAGTGTTTATGGGTTTCTCTCAGATGGATTTGTGGCTATGACCCTTGTTTTTTGTTGTTGTTTTTTTTTAAATTGATGAAAATGCAATTTGAACTGGAATTATCAATTTTTTTTTTCTGCCCTGAATTCTCATTAAAAAAGTAGGAAAAATCCATTGGTTTTCAACCTTCTTGAAGCAAAATCCTTCAAGAAACTGAAAGTTTCCGTAGGACTTGAACCTGAAAAAGTAAAACAATTTCATCAGGTGAATCGTGAGGAAAGAAAAATTCACTCTGCAAGAGGGAGGAGAAGTAAGAAGAATAAAGGAATAAGAAGAAGAAGATGAGAAAAAGAAAGAGCTTCTCTTTTGAGCGTCTCGGAAATTCCCAAACAACTTGCAGCTGGCTCGGATGGATCCGCATGGATGGCCGTGTAATCTTAGAGGAGATGTTCAGATGTTCATCTGCTGTCAGACGAAGGAACGCAGTCATCAAATCAAATGGCAGAGGATTTCGAAGCAACATCCACTGGTTCAACGACGTTCGTTCAACGTTCTTGGAAGACATTTCAATGAAAGACAGTAGGGTTGTGGTACATTCGAAAGATAATGACCTAGTAAAACGAGATACACTAAGATACATTCTTAAGTATCTCTGTATCAGACGTTCCAATGAGGTATGTTTTGCGTGAGTTTGATTTGTGATACAATGATACATAGTGATGCAATGAAATATGTTTGTTGTTATACAAAGCCATACAATGAAACACAGTGATGCGATGTATGTGGTATATGAGACATAATAATGTGATACATTTAGGCACAACATGTGACAGATTTCGATGTGACATCCAAACTATTTCTGGCACGCTTTGCATGCTTAATAAGCAACAACAAGCATACAAAAAAAGTAATACACATACAATACTAAATGCTGTAAATGCAATAACATACAAAGACAATACAAAATCACCTCAGCAGCAAAGCACGTGGCGTTCAATACACGATCAACGAGAAATAAATTTGAAGAATCATTTTTATTAATTTAAAACGGTTTTCATCTTTTGTTGGTCGAAAAACAAATTTTTTTTCCTGGAAATTCAACCGCTTCAATTATTAGTTTCAATTTTTAATTTTAAATATACATTTTAAATGTAAATATTTTAAATTTAAAAATAAATTTCAATTTTAAATTTCTGTGAATGTTAATTCAACACTTCAATAGATTTTCAAGATCCCTGATCCACAAAACAATTTTGAAGAAGAAAGAAAAACCGATTTTTAAAAAATTTAAAAGGATTTTAATATTTTAACACATTTAAAGTTTAATTTATTTTAATTTCCAAATTATTGGTGATAATCATCGAGAGTCGGAATTCATTTGATGCTTGGAGCTAAGATTTAAGAAATAAATAAACGAATTTAACATTTTAAAAAACTATTTTTTAAATAATTAAGGATTAATTTTTTCAATTTAAAAAATAATCTTTTTATTTCAGTTTCACTTTCTGTTGTTGATTATTCGCAAGTCAGAATTCATTCGAAGCTGGAAACTCTGATTTAAGCAATAAAATGATTTAAAAATAAAATACAAAATAAATCGTAAAAGGTTTTTAATCTTTTAATAGATGTTCAAATTGAGAACTTAATCCAAGACTAATCGTATGTTGTTGAATTTTTAATGTTGCTGTGTTTTTACGACCCTTAAACCGTCTTTGGGTACTGACTATATTTTATATTTATATTTATATTTATATTTTATATTTATTTTTATATTTATATTTATATGTTATATTTATTTTTATATTTATATTTTATATTTATATTTATTTTTATATTTATATTTTATATTTATATTTGTATTTTTTATATTTATATTTATTTTTATATTTATATTTATATTTTATATTTATTTTTATATTTATATTTTATATTTATATTTATTTTTATATCTTTTATATTTTCAGCGTGTATCAGATTTGGTTTCGACGTTTAGGATAATCTTCCAAGATGCATTTGTTATGGTTAAGTTATAATTAAATTTAATATAATCATGACGCAGTTGTGGTTTATGGTTATTATAATAATTGTTATTATTATGCAACATTATCATGTTACATTACAAAATAATATTTTAAGGTTATTATAGTAATTGTTATTAAAACATTGTTATATTAAAACATAATATCGTATTCATGCTTTGAAAATAGTTTATTCAAAAACCTATCCATTGAAAATGCATTGCTTTCAATTCTTTTCATTTCAAAACTTTGCAAACAAATCTTGAAAAAAAAATACAAATTGATTTAATAATTTAATAATTACTTAATTCAGTTTAATGTTTATCAAATTTCTTTTTGTTTTCTGTTTCAAAAACTTAAAATTTAAAAAATCTTTAAATAATGCAAAACCAACGTCTTAAAAAGTATCGACCGTTTACCTTTGTTTAGGTCGGTTATTCATACAAAAATAGGGTCTTTGTATATTTGTTACAAAGTTTGTTTGAAACAATCCTTGTCGTTTTTATTGCAATTACGAACGGTTTTTCAAGTTAATCCATTTTATTCTTTAAAATTAACTTTCACTTGACGTTTTGTTAAGTTTTATTTAATTATTTCCGTTTTATATTTACATAATTTCATTTAAAATACTTTACATTTAATTTTATAAAATATATTATAACTTTTATTTATCAAACATATTATGAACCGTCACAAGACCAGATGATAAGAGTGTGAAATTCATCCCGCCAAATGAAAATATCATCTGCCAACTGACAAGAAGCGGTAACATTTATACGGGCACCTTCCTCCCTTCTTGCCATCGCTTGTGTTCCTTCGAACGGAACTTACGATGGTTGGCGCATGCGTGCTAGTGTGAATGAATACACGTGATCTTGCACGTGAATTCATGCGCTTGTGAACTTGTGAGCGTGTGATCGGACATCTTTACGGGAATCATATTTAGGATCACGTGACGAATTACCCGAAACTCCGTCGACGAGGACATTACGGTGGGATATGTGTTTCGCTTTCGTTTCGCGAGATGTACTTGTTGAACTTCATTCATTCATTCATTCATTCATTCATTCATTCATTTATTCATTTATTCATTTATTCATTCATTCCAATTTCTTCGATTTTAGTTTTAATTCTTGAGCAATAGAAAAGTTTTTTTTTTAGCGCCAAATAAGCAGACGTTAAAACGGTCAGTTGAACGAAGAGATGCAATTAAAATTTTGAGGAAATCCGGAATCCGAGTTTGTCGGATTATTTTTTTTTTATTTTAGAAGAATTGACTTTCAGAGAGAATTTCAATTTATTTTTCAAATATTTTCGTCCAATTTCCATCAGCTGATAATCTGCAAATGCTCAATTTGCTTAAAAGTAAATTTAAAACGCAACATAAAAAACATAAAACCGAAAATAATTAGAAAGAAATGTTACTTAACATTATTGTGCGAAAAGCATGGGTCAGCAGAGATGTGGAAATTGTTTAGATAATTGTGTTAAATGAAATTGCTAAATCGATTATTATTATTATAATTATTATTTAACTAATTAAATTGTTATTTATTGAATTAATTAATAAAATTAATTATATTGTATTTAATAAAATTATTAATAAATATAATTCTTGAATCAATAAACATGATAAATACAAAAACATAGCAATCGTGACTGAATAACTGGTTAAATATGTTTTTTTTTAATATGCTGGATAATTTGCCGTTAAATTAATGCGGGAACATTTTCGATGAATTCTTGTTAAAATGCTGAAAATTAGTCTGAAATTTCAAATTATTAACTTGTTTAAGTCACACCATAATAAATAGTTTTTAATGAAATATATTCACATGAATACCAATGCCAGGAATAATAAATTTTAAATTTAAAAAACTGTTAGTAAATATTATTAAAATTATAACTAAATGCTATTAAAACCTCGTAAATTTTAAATAAATTATAATGTTATAAATGCAAATAAAATTATTAAATGCAAATAAATCATTAAATGTCGATTAATCAAAATAAACATTAAATAGCATGAAATTATTGCAATGATTTATGAGCAATGTGATTGTGTTTCAACTTCCGCTCCGTTGCGGTCCAGTTAATTGCTCCAAGGATTTCTGCTTCATTTTCTCATTTTGTGTCCATTTATTCGTTTTATTTTAATTTCAGCGAAGATTGCAAAATAAATAAAAGTTTATTTTAGAAATTAAAAATATTTATTTAAAAAAAAAAAAAGAAACTTAATTCATTTTAAGGGAAGGAAAATGAAGTTCAAATATTGACTCAGATGGTGAAATCCAGACTCGGATCTTGATTTTCTGATACTCAGACGAATGAAGACGACAATGGAGGCGATGACGACGACGACGACGACGATGATGACCTGAATGGCTGGAAAGATGAAGAAGTACCGGATTCAGTTGTCGATGCGCCATTGTCGGTCGTAAAGATGGAATGAATTCTATTCTCGCAACAGAGGTCCCTGCATGGAATTAACCCCGCGGCCCTGTTTTGGATGGGACGATAAAACATCTAGGAGCAAAAATTAGCTCCACTTTCCTTTATCCTCTCATCTCAAATTCTTCCACGCCCTCTCGTGTGGCTCGGAATTCCTTCGTCATTCGTTCGATATTCTTTCTATCTGCCGTCTATGTGTCCGTCTGTCCGAACTTTTGCTCTGTAGACTTTGTTTTAGTAGACAGAGTTCGGCCGTCAAGTTAAAATTCTTAAATGTTTAAATTTTCATCGATTTAGAATTCAGATCTACAAACAATTATCATCGGTTCGTCCTGGAGATAATTATTCATCTAAATGATTCCGTCACCATCTGGCCATCCGCCATGGTTGTCTACCCATCTGTCGATCCACCCTCCTGGTCATCCACCCATTTGCCCATCCACCCATCCAGCCATCCATCATACCCTACATTCATCTTCTCGGAGCGGGCTGCTAATGAGCTCCCAGCAGGGAAAGCATGAAAATAAG
The DNA here is from genome assembly GCA_034509925.1 of Hirudinaria manillensis. Classification (NCBI taxonomy): domain Eukaryota; kingdom Metazoa; phylum Annelida; class Clitellata; order Hirudinida; family Hirudinidae; genus Hirudinaria; species Hirudinaria manillensis. Next base: position 9,062,296 of record CM067530.1, on the reverse strand, counting down.
TGGGTGGCGAACAGGAAAAGCCTTTGTGGAATCGAAATTTCCCTCAGAGTGGCGTTCAGAACTGGTCGGTGTTTATCGCATCTTCGAGCATCTCAAGTTGAGGCAGATTAAAACCTTTTGCTTCAACTTTCGTCCCGAGGCAAAGAAAGACTGCCTTAAGGGGAAGGATAGAATTTAAAAGGAGATTTATTTCATTTGATTTCAATTATTTTATATTATTTTAGTCTTTAATATTTTATTTTAATTTCGTTTATTTTCTCCTGAACGAAAATAATTTTCTTTATGCCTCGAACTTTTCCAGTTGTTATCAGCTTCGGTTCTCTTAACAGCCATTTTCGGGCACTGATCCAAAATAAGATTCTTTTTTTGAACGGGATGTAATTAAGTTTAAGATAAAATAATATTATGATATAATAATATGATATAATAACTAATAATAATGACATAATAATAATAATACATATTATACCATTTTCGAATTATTATAATATTATTTGTAATTGTGTTGATGATTAATTAAGATGTATAATATAATTTAATTTAATACTTATTATAATTAATATTTATGATATAATTTAATTTAATAGTTGAATATTCCTTCAATTTCAAGTTCCTATCAGCGATTTGAGCTCCGTTGAGTCAGTGATACCAATTATAACGCCTTTCCTTTAAACTTGATATCAGTTCTTATCTTCACTTCCTATCTCCTTAATGACGTCACTATCATCGTTATCTGGGCTGACTCTATCGTTTCACGAGCCTACGTCATTATTGGATTGAACGTCGTCGTCATCATCTTCATCATCGTCCTCATCATGATAATAACAACAATAATAATAATTGCCATCGTCATCAACATAACCATTCAAAAGCATCACGTCAACATCGTCTTCTTCATCATCATCATCATCATCTTCGTTATCGTCATCGTCTTCGTCATCATCATCATCATCATCGTCGTCATCATCATCATCATCAGTATCAGCATCAACATCGTCTCCATCACCACCAGCATCATCGCCATCATCATCGCTTAAGAATATATTTATAAATAAAAGTTTTGCCCAATAAGACGGACAGCCTCTACGCGCCTTAAATACTGGAAAGGAGCAGACGATTCCTTGTTCCTCTCCTGTCCTGGAACGTGACTCCACACGGCCTCCATGAATTTGCACCTCCGCTTGTAATCCGCTATGAAAATAAAATAAAATATTTTTTTTTCGTTTTCCATTTCTTTATTTTTGTTTTCAATTTCATTCTTGAATTTAATTCCTGCTTTATTGCCTCGAAAGTTCCAAGAACAGAGCCCTGGATTTATTGGAATTTAAATTTTCCTCCTTTTTTTTTAACGGAAATCTGTGGATTATTTTATCTTAGACGAATGAAGTCCGCTTCAGGGGAGAGTTAAATTTCAGAAACGTTAAGCTAATAATAGCAACAGCAACAACAATAACATTAATAATAATAATAATATGATTAGAATAAGAGAAATATCATTACAATTGAATATCAACCCCTTTGCAAACATACTTTATTAAATAGTTTGTCATTAAATTATTAAATTTTTTTTTATAAACGAATAAAATTTTAAAATGATTAAACTCCATTTTAGAATTTAATTCGATCGTAAAGACGTTGAATTTCCATACGGACACACTGCTAACCTCTCCTCAAAAATCTCCGTGGAATCGAAACTGGAAGCATTTCATTCCAGGGAGTGGATAAACTTGTGACTTGGTTTTCCAGGCGATGAATTGACTCCGGGAAGTTGCAGAAACTGCTTTGAATTGAAAATTCAAACGAAACAAAAAAAACTTATTTTTGGCTCCTCATTTCGACTCAGTCAACGATTTCATCTACTCAGGACTTTTTCCGAGACAATTTATTCGACTTTTTATTCTTATTTTTTATTTTTTTATTTTTTATTTTTTTATTTTTTCTTTCGTGGCAAAAAACGAGAATTCATCTCGAATGAGGAGTATATTTCCATGTTGTGATCCTACTTCTGTCTTTATAGGTACAACAACAACAAAAATGGAACAACATCTAGACAAAAGAAAACAGTTTCGTTTGGAATTTATTAAATTCATTCAAATTGTTTAATAATAATAATAATAATTTATAAATATGTAAATAAATGGAATATTAATTAATCCAAGCCATCGTTTCATGTCCTGCTGTTTGGGCTGCTATTCTAAGAACGTAAATGAAAATATATATAATGTAATATAAGAATATGTAACAAATATATTTTGTAACGTATAATAGTATGTAATAGTATATATCGTAATATGTAATATGTATATAATAGTTATATACATTCTAGTCCTATTTGTTTGCAAAGTGAGAGAAAATAAATGAATAAAATATATATAGTAAGATATACTAGAGTAAGAGAATATATAATATTTAGTCCTATAATTACATGTAGATGTATATAATGTGTTTTTGGCATTTTGCCAGTTCAATATTTAAACGAATTTTTAATTTCATTCCTTCATTTTTTAATATTTTTTTTTTAATTTGCTTTTGTAAACTTCGAAAAATTAGAGAATTGCATTTTATTTATTTATTGTATTTTTTGAAAAATTCCATTAAAGTTTTATAATATCCGTATACATTTTTATTCTACTTGCATCCTATTACAAATATCTATTTTCAGCCAAAATACTGTTTATAATTATATTTATTAAATTAATTCCTAAATTAGACTTTTTGCAGACAATAAAGTCTTTAAATAATAATGTGGCAGACGCATTAGAACCTTTTTTCCTTCCAAATTTATTCGCTCAAATATTTAATTCATCTTCACTTGAAAACTGAACTTCAGAAGTAAAACATCCGTCGCCATCGTCGTCGTCGTCATCATCGCCATTACATCACGGCCATCATCATCATCATCGTCGTCGTCATCATCTCCAACTGAATGAGGAAAGCAAATTATAACTCTTGAAAGTCGTTATTGTTGCGGTAAACAACGTGTTATCAATTATGATTATTTTTATTAATTTTTAACAAACAGCAACAACAACAATAATAATATTAATAACAATAATAATAACAATAAAAATAATAATAATTACAAGAACTTGCTTAATCGATGCATTATTCATGAGCTTCGATTGAAACATATTCGTGGGTTCATTAAGAACAAAGGTTCAACACTCGCAAAGGGTCATTTCGACGGCTTCGCGAGAGATTCTGTGAGGAGTTTGTGAGGCTTTGTGAGGGGTTTGTGAGGAGTTTGAGGGGGTTTTGTGAGGGGTTTGTGAGGTGTTTGTGAGGGGTTTTGTGAGGGGTTTGAGGGGGTTTTGTGAGGGTTTTGTGAGGCTTTTGTGAGGGTTTTGTGAGGGGTTTGTGAGAAGTTTGTGAGGGTTTTGTGAGGAGTTTGTGAGGGGTCTGTGAGGGGTTTGTTTCCTCAGGCTCCTCTTGTTCATCTGCCACGATACTTGGACGGGCAATAAACAGGGTTTCATTGAGCAGACGTGGTTCCAAAAGCCCGGGAAACTCATTTATATCGGACTTCGTAGTCGATTTATATTTTCAGGAATAACGTCGGAAACGCAATTAACGTTGATTAACTTTTCGTAATCTTTGTTCGTAAAATGATTTAATAAATATTTTTAATTGTTTTTTAATTTTTAAATTCAGGCGTTTATGAAATCGTCACAGTCGCAGTCTTGGGGTGATTGTTGGTGTTTTAAGATTGAAATTCAGCGGCAAAGTCAGTGCAAACAGAAAACCATTGAAATTCTGGAAGCGGAATCGAGGTGTGAAACTGAAACCGGAATTTCGTATTTTAAAAAATAAATTCTTTTGAATGATAATTATTTTAAACATTTTTTCAAGCGAAACATGCCAGACATGCCAAAATTCTAGTTGGTGATTTGTTGCTATTATTATTATTATTATTATTATTATTGTTGTTGTTGTTTACCATCATCAGCGTCATCATCATCATCATCATCTGCCCTTTATTTCCAACTGCTCTCTGTAATAACTGAACCTGGATGAGTGGAATAATTCCATTCCGAGTGTTGAAAACCTGCCGCGGATTTCGTTTGATGACGCTTCTGGTGTTTTGAGATGTAATCGAAGCAATAAAGAAGAAAGAATTGGAAATGAATTTTAAATATTTTCAGACAAATTCTAAAAAAAAAAGGTGGCAATCATTTCCAGAGAAGTTCAGACTTTTTCTATTATTATTTGATTCTATTCCTGTTTATTCTTTTTTAGAATTTTAGCTTCTATTTGGGGGGAGAAAGTAAATTTGATAATTTAATAATAATAATAATAATAATAATAATAATAATAATAATAATAATAATAATAATAATAATAGTGAAAACCAAAAGGAGATTTAATTCCATTTTCCAGATTCACGGAACGTGTCAGGAACTTGTTATGAATCGTTCACTCAATTCGAAGCGGATCCGTTAACGATGGAAATGTTCCTTCATATTCATCTTTATTTGTCGAATCTCCACAGCGTTTGAGCAGCCTAGGAGTGGATGGGACAGGACTTATTGAATTAATAGGAAAATCATGACAGGACTTCTTTCGGACGCAAACCTTTACACAGACACACACACACACACGTGCAAGCAGACACGCAAACTTCTGCACACGGACGAGGTTTTATGAGGAGAATATTTTTCGATAGTATTCTCATTTAGAAGAAAGATTTCCAGTTTCTACTGACCGAGAAGAATTCAAAACCTCGCAGCGACAAGAAGCCCAAAACGCTTCAATCATTTTTAGCGACCAAAAGCGGGCATTTGAGACTCGCCAGATGCCAGCATCAACCTCCGTTTCGTCTTCAAAGCGTTCTTTTCAATCCTCTTAACGAGTCCAAATATGTCATCTGACTAATTGGTGGTCAACTTTTACCATTTCCAGACTCGATTCCAGACTAGTTTTTTTTTCTTTTTGTGAGTTTATTCACTTTAATTCACTTTCATTCAATTAAATTCAAAATAGATTAATTAACATCTCTAAGGTTTCTCTGAAAATTGTGGTATTTTTGAAAACCAGTTTTTATGAATATTAAATGTTTACCAACGTTTAACAATTTGATAACGTCTTTGACTTCAATGATGATGATGATAATGATGATGGCGATGATGATGATGACGATGACGATGATCATGATGATGATGGCTTAATTATACAAATAAGTAGTGTTATTTTAAGCAGAATTAGGATTTTAAATGTTTATTTGATTATTTTTTCTAAGAATTCATTTTCATCCGATTATAAATTCAGTGTTTTTTATTTCTGAACAGACAGTATTTTCTCGTGCGACTCAAGAGATTTTTTTCTAATTCAGTTGCATTTTATAAATGGATTTAATAATTTAATAATTTTAAAATTTGAATGAAAATCTTCACAAAAGAATTCGGTTTCATCCAATTAGCGTGCAATTTGTGTCCCAAAAAACCTGAAAACCTCTGAAAAGCAAAATTATTCATGCAAAAGTATTCAAAATTCCAACTTATGCCTAAGAATATTTAACAATACGATATTTTTTTTAAATTTTTAATGAGTCTTCAATGACAGTGACGATGACGACGACGATGGTGATGATGGTTATGATGGTGGTTATGATGATGGTGATTATGATGATGATGGCTTTATAAATAATAAATTGTTCAATAAATGTTTTCATCATCATAAGTCTTTGCCTCAAATTTGCTGCAAATTTATTTTGCACGTCGCTATATAAATGACATATAATAATAACAATAATAATAATTATTATTATTATTATTATTATTATTATTACTATTATATATATGAAATAATAAATTCTGATTTAATTTCCAGACAAATCACACAGAATCTAAAGAAACCCACTAAAGTTTTAACTCCTTCAACAGAAGTTGGAAAATAAATCTTGCAACACAAAAAACAACAACAACAACAACAACAACAAAACACAAACAAATTTGTTGAAAGCTCAACAAACATTAAAAACGAACGTCAAAAGGTGGATTTGGACGACGACTTCCGGTCTGCTTTTTAAGTGGCCAATCAGGAGCTTTTGCAAATTCGAAATGAGACCAGAATTTCTGTATGCAAATCATTTTGGCTTGATCGATTCGTATGCACTGAGTGTCCATGTTGCTATTATTATCGCTATGATTTTTATTATTGTTGTTATTATTATTGGTTTATTATTATTATTATTATTATTATTATTATTATTATTATTATTATTATTGTTATTATTATTATTATTATTATTATTATTATTATTATTATTATTATTATTATTATTATTATTATTATTATTATTATTATTGTTGTTATTATTATTGGTTTATTATTATTATTATTATTATTATTATTATTATTATTATTATTATTATTATTATTTCAGTTTATTCGCTGGACAAACGAGATAGGCAGCAAGTATTTTCCGATAAAATACTTATCCTTTCCCTGGGTTTAAAATTGCTTCTGCGTTTTCGATATTATCCTTTTAATAATGTTGTTTCTGTCCACAAATTCCACTTTCAAGGCAAACAACGAGCAAATGAAATCATAATAAATCAATAAATTAATTATTAGATTAAATTATTACCTATTTAAATAATAAATACTAAAATAATAATTATTAGATTAAAATAAATTACCAGAAATAAGAGAATTAAAGAAAAAATAGGATGGTTGGAATTCAAACAGCCAAATTGAAACTTTCTTATTAATTATTATTCCTGTTTTTGTTCAATTTTTATGTTTATTATTTATTATTTACTTATTTTTAATATGTTTCAATGTTTATTTTTATTTTTTTTAAATTAAATTTAAATTTATCAGAAAAAAATGTTTAACGGTTTAATTTAAAAATTAAGCACGAAAAATGTCTAAAAATTGCAGTTTGACTCGAATTGCTTAATTGATGCTCCATTGATGTGAAATTTTCTTCGCAAAATTACCTTCAATTAATTTCAATTTCTTTCAATTTTTCAGAAATTCTCGGAAATTGTGAAGAAATTATTTGCAGAAAATCGAAATCGAGTTCCACTCAAAAGTTATTATAATCAGAAAATCGTCTTTGTTTTGTTTAAAAGAAGCTTTCGTTCAATTTCAATTTATTCCTGAAAAGGAATTTAAAACTACATCAAAAGTACTTGAAGAAGTTGCTGAAGAAGTTGAGGAGAATTAAATCCTTGCTGAGGACGATTGAAGGAAAATATTTTATTTAAAATATTTAAAATGTTTTTTTTAAATATTTAAAATGTTTTTTAAAATATTTACTGAAATATTTGTTTTTAAAGCGGCTGAATGAAATTATTTAATAATATATTTTTAAAAGTCACATAACAAAATAGCATAATTGACCAATGTTCTACAATAACATCACTTGTTTATAACTCGGAGTCAAGTATTAACAAATACTATTAATAATAATGTGATGATGAATGAAGGAATGAATGAATGATAATAATAATAATATTATTATTATTTTTAAATATTTAAATAGTACTTTTTGTTTATAATGAACCGTAAATGATAATGAAATCTTCTCAGAGACTTCCTCCAATTAGGATTAATTTGTTCCTTGCAAAAGCACTTCACACTGAGTCAGGAAAACCAAAGTTTTTTTTAATTATTATTATTTTTATTTTTATTATTTCACAGCCTTTTTGACCAATTCAATCACGAGGTGTTTTCTAACAACTTTTCGAGTTGTAAATCAACAAGTGACGAAGACAAGAAAATAGGGAAAGGAAAAGTATGTCAGAATTGTTTGCCGGATTCGTTCATTGCGTATTTGCATTTGTTCCGTGCTTACGGTTCTTTAAATTATCATTCATATGTTATTATATTATATCGTCGTCATGAATAATAATAACAATAATAATAATAGTTTGTCGGTTTAATGAGCATCGCTTTTATTTTGTAATTTAAAAAAAAAATTGAAATCCAAACAAAGACTCTGATGAGGTTCGTCGTTTATCACTTTCAAAATGGAAAACGTTCACACAATTCCTTTATTATTATTTTTTTTTAAATTTTTATTTTTAAAAAGCTTCAACTCCTTCAATTTAACTCGACCGTTCCTTCCAGACACGCCAGGAAAGCATGGTCCAGCCGATGATAAATGCGAATCCGTGCATTTCCAGAAGATGTTCAAACGCTTTTGAGGCTTTGTGTGGAATCGACGTTCGCATCACTCGGAGTCTTGGAAGCTGGAAGTCCTCATGGAAAGCTTTCCAATTGGCAGACTGCATTTAAAACAACTGCGGATTCCTTCCGGAAGAGTTTAGCAATTTTCGTTGCCGTTCTTCGCTCAGGTGGAAAATTTATTCTAAATTCGAGTTTCTTGTGTTTTGTTTTGCATTTTTTGTTCGTTTTTATTTTCTACTTTAATTTTTTTTTTCGTCTCGTGACCTCTGAACTGACCTCATTAACTCGCATTTCCTCAATGGTTGTTGATCGACCTGACACAGTAACCTTGGCCATCATATAATTTAATTGCTTTCAAAGGAAGAACCGAAAATGTTTTATTTCTGTGAGAAATTCGAACGAATTAAGTGCAAACGTAATTTAAAATCATTTTACATTTAATTCTCACCAATTTCCAATAATTATCGGAAAATATTTTGAGCCAACTTGGAGAAGTGGGTAGAGAAATCGTTTGCTGCATTTTGCAATTGAATTAAAATGGAATTCCCGATGATAGCTCCTCCAAAAATGAATAAACAAATATCTGAAGTTGGTTGATGAAATGATGAATTGACGAAACGATGGATGAATGAAAGAATGAATGAATGAATGAATGAATGAATGAATGAATGAAGTGTTGAAGCGATGAATGAATATAAAACGTTCGTTTTCGCGTCTCCAAAAAATCTCCGACTGGAAAAACCGAAAAGACAGCTTCTTGATCCCGACGAAAATGAGATATCGAAACTCCATTCCGGAGTCGTAGTGCCTTATCGAGTTACCACGGAGTGTTCCAATTGGCGGACCCCACCGGAGATGGAGAGGGGGAAGATCCCCAAGAGGGGACATTGCGATGCCGAATGGGAGCTTCATCGTCTGGATGAAAGCGGCGCGAAAATTCGCAGACAAATAATCCTGGAAACATTCTCGCTTACAGGGAAGGTTTATGACAGGAACAGACCTTGGTAATCCCGTGGCGAGCAGACGAGTGATAAACAACCGCCAAATCTTCCAAGACTTGTTGAACAATCGCAAAATGAGGGAGAAATATTTTCCACTTCCTCGAAATATCCCATCACGGAAAAACATTGGAATCGCATGGCAACGCAATAAATCGAAATAAAATAAAAATGAAACTAAATTTAAACTTATTTTATTAAATTTATATTTTATTTATTTTTTATAAATTAAAAACTTTATTGATCTCAGCATTGGCTACTAGGAAATGATTCGCAATTGCACAGCAATTGTTTATTTTGCCGATAAAATTAACTCCAATCACATGGAAAATCGGCAAAAAGTCTTTGAAAAATCTCGGCATAAATTGCCTCCGGTTAACTTTTTAAACATTTTCTCTGTAAAAAATAGAAAATGAGAGGTCGGAGTTAATAATAGAACGATCGATATTCACGGCATTTAATATTTTATCTTTTGTTATTTTTTTGCTAGTATGTAATTAAAACTATTAATAATATAAATAATAATAATAACATTTTATTAAACCTACTATCACTATTATTATTATTATTATTATTATTATTATTATTATTATTATTATTTCTTATTTTCTAAATTAAAAAGAAAGGTTTTTAAGAAGCCTTTCGCTAACACTTTTGAAGTCAATTTTGAAAAATTTTAAATTTTAATACGAAAAATGAAATTGAATCTTTTGGTCTTCAATTCTCCAGACTTTGGTTCTGTCTATTCAGCACACAGAATCAACGGGCAAAATAAGTTACATTTATATTATAATCATACTTAAATTATTTTATTTAATTACTTAAATTATATTTGATATTATTTATATAATTACTAAAATTATATTTACATTATAGTTGCATTTAAGTTATGGCTATCGTCGTTTTGATGATGATGTGAATAGCAAGAATTTATTTATTTTTAAACTGTCACTCAATCGACCACATTTTCTCCGCTGAGCAAATTATTTAAAATAAAAACAGATTTTTATCCTCATTTTATCGCCCAATTTAATTCACAATTGAAACACAATTATATCCAAAAATAGATGAAAATCCACCCCACGTGTCTTGAAGCACGGATTCACAATCTCAGCAGAACTTCTGGAGTTTATAATTAATCCATTCAAACCGAGGATTTCAAAATCCTTTGATCATTCAGGTGACATGGTGACGTCTTAGGTGTCAATGACGCTAACGATGCTTTTCCGTCACTAGGGGCCATATCTGACCTTTACCTTTAGAAACCCAGTAATGATGATGATGATGATGATAATGACGAAATTATTGTCATATTATTATTATTATTAAATTAGCTGATTTTCAAAGATTTAATGAATTTTTATTAATATTATAAATTAATACTATTGTTATTATTGTTAAAACACTTCAATCCTTAAAACCTTTAATAATTTCTTCAAGCACAGTAGCAGCAGAAAGCCAGAGGGGGAATGTACAAAGTTAAGACACTTACATGAAATATGTCACAACAATTTATAAATTATACTGAATAATTATAATAATTAATCATAAAATTACATTCCACATAATATATTACAATTCACAATTCGTATTTCAACTTATAAATTTTTAATTTTTCCTAACAACTCAACAAGTTAACTTATAAAAACAACAACAAACAATCAATAATCAAAAAGACATGACGTGCCAAAACATTTCTTGACTTCAGAAATTTCAAAATTAAAATTAAAAATTAAACAAAAAAACGAATCTCAAGTGGTTCTAACAATGCCACTTCAAAAGTCGACTGAAAGTCTGGCAAAATCAGGGGAGGTTGGATGGCAGGGAGACTATGCCCCCTCCGTCAATATCTACAAATTCTTTGTGACTTCAGAAAACCATGCAAGAGTTAAAAAAAGAAAAAAAAATACAAAAGTTTCGGGAACCGGGAAAAATTATCCTCAAGAAATCGTCGGAGTTTTTGACATTTCTTCGAAGCATATCGGACATGACAGCTCTCCCTGGAAAATTCAGAAATTTTTTTGGCTTTTAAAAATTCAATAATTTAGATTTATCTTATAATTAAGTGAAATGAATTAATTCAAACAATGTTAAACAAAATGAACAAATTATGATAAATATTCTCATTATAATACCCACTTATAAATAATTACCCAAAGCCATAGCTAATACCAAAAAAGCTGAAACCAGATGAATAACATATTGATGCTAACAAGTAAAATATTTGTTTGTTGGATACAAACAAACATAAACAACAACATGTTTGTATCCAACAAACAAACATAAATAACAACATGTTTGTATCCAACAAACAAACATAAACAACAACATGTTTGTATCCAACAAACAAACATAAACAACAACATGTTTGTATCCAACAAACAAACATAAACAACAACAACAACAAGAAATACAAAACCAACCCTGTTGTTGTTGCAAATGCAGGAAAAGTGAAAAACGTGTTGACAATGGAATACGACCAGTTCACTCTCGCGACCTTCAAAATAATTTTTACAATTAAATTTTTAAAACAAAAATTTACAAAAAAAAATATATAAATAAATAAATCCATTAAACGATTCTAAATGAATAATTTAATGTTTTAATTTATATTTTAATATATTTATAAAAGAAATAAATTGATTTGAAACATTTCAGAAGTTTTCCCCTTTTACTTTGTATTGACGGACAGACACGACTCTGGCATTGTTTCTGCTCGCAGCTCGTGTTCTCTGAAATTTAAACTTTAAAATCAAAACTTTATTTTAAAATATTAATTCAAAGAAATGATAATTTAGTAATTAATTATTAATAATTGATTAATTAATTATGCTAATTAAATACATTTTGTAATTAAATCGTGCACCATTACAATCGCAGGCAAGCCAGTAGCATTGAAGACTGTCAATTTTAACTTTTTAAATAATTCAAAATTTAAAAAAAAAGAATTAAAATCAACTTATTAAATATACACAAAGATATACAAAACGAAAATTATCACAGCATCGATACAATTCGCGAATACGAATTCAATTTCAAAGTCAAACAAAAGTCATTTTGAGGTCAAACAAAGGTCAAAAAACAAAACAAAAACAAAGCAAAACAAAGCCCAACGAACCATCGACCACCAGGGCCATTTTTTTGAGGGAAACAAAGTCGTTGAGCGTCTGCAGGTGGTCTGCGCTCGAAAGTTTGGCGCATCTTTCGTGGAAATGCACCTGCAAAGGTCATCAAGTGCATGAGAAGAGGTGTTTAGATAATTATTAATTTATTATCATAATAATAATGAGAATAATATTTGAATAAATATTTAGAAAAGTATTTAGAATAAATGTTTAAATATTTTTATGTTTCATTTGTTGATAAAGCATTTTTATTTGTTTTTATTTATTTATTCATTCTCATTCAAATTCTTAATTAGGGTAAATGGAGATTGTAATCTCAGGTCCTTATAACTTTATCCTTAACAACATTAATGGCACTGTTTCATATTTCAATTCATTTAAAAATAAAGCATGGAGAAGATTGAGACAGTGCCATGAACAAGCCACTGGTCAATCGAACAATCAATCAAAGAACCAATCAGTCAATCATTCATTCAACCAATCATTCTCTTAGCCGATCGACTGTTCGATCAAACCTGTTGATTGTAGTCGTTTATAATCTTAATGAGAGCATCCCTAAGTCCAGGGATTTCCATCCTCTCCTTGATTTGCCTGATGAGAAGGATCGGGTCCACGTGACCCCCGATGTTGTTCAACAGGCTGATGACGAATTCTGGGTTAATTAATTAATTAATTAATTAAAATTACTAATTAATCAAAAATACGAATCCCATTAATAAAAACAACAACAGTTTCCGCTCACCCGGTTTGTCGACCGAGTGCTCTATGAGGTCGAGCCAGAGGTCAGCGTCGGAGTGGTTCTTGCAGAAGTTTATGGTGGCGTCGACGTCGCTGCCGTGGCTCAGCATCACCTTCAGTGCTTCTCTGCTGCTCCCCATTCGATCTGGAAGGATGGTCTGAGGGTCATGTCCATAGCTTTCCAATTTTTATTTATCTACCATTCCGTCGTCGTCGTCACCATCGTTGCCACTATCATCATCATCATCACCATCACCATTACCACCACCATCACTGCAACCATAACCATCACCATCACCATAACCAGCATCATCATCATCATCATCATCATCATCCATCATCATCATAATCATCACCATCTCAAGTCACGAAAGTCCGTCGACCGACCGAGCATGTAAATGGTCTCCTTGACGAGATGTCTCTTCTTGCAGAGTTCGAGCGTCTGGTTGAGTGAAATGAAGGAACTCGTCTGCAAGAAGGGCAGAAGTTTCGGGGGGTCGTGGTCCGCGTACAAAACGACCAGCATCTGGTGGTACTCGGGCCCTGCCTCCTTGTCTCTCTTGACGAGCTGGGACAGGTACTTGGGAGAGACGGATCGAAGGGTTAGCGGATGAATGGACGAACGGACGAACGAATGAAGGAATTAATGAATGGATCAAGTAACTAGTGCTTGGTAAAGTGAATTGAATAATTGTTGAATTAATATTTTGTTAACAGGGACTCCTTGACTTGGGAATTTAAAAAAATTAAGCTGATTAATTATATTTAGTTATTATTATTATTATTATTATTAATATTATTATTGTTGATGTTGTTAAAAGTTGTAAGTAATAATAGCTTATAACTTATAATTTCACAAAAATAGGACAAATCAAATAGAAAATAAAGCTTCAGCAAAAATTTTAACATTTTGAACTCACGTTAAGCAGATATTCGGGATATTTTTTTAGCTTCGAAATTACTTTTGAGGGCTGAAAGTAATATTATTACAATATTATATATTTATATGTTTAAATTGCTTTAATACATTTAGAGTTCCAATCAATCTAAACAAACAAACAAATACACAAACACACAACCAAACAAACATACAAACAACGAAACAAACTCCCAACCAACCTGTATCTTGTCGACATTCCTGACGAGGAGGTCGACTGTCGACTCGAGGTTGAAGTCCATCAGGGTCACCACGTGACTGATGACGTCATCGTAGAGGTTGTGCCTGTAGATCAGCTCGAAGATGTCCTTGTGGCCGAGCCTGCGATAAGAAAGTTCAAAGGTCGAGGGTCAGGGGTCAGAGGGTCAGAGAAGTGCAGACTCACTTGACGTAGATGTAGAAGGCCTTTTCGAACTGACCGCTCTCCGTGTACCTGTTGAACCAGGTGAGATGTCATTGAGGTCGGTGAACTATCGAACTATTGAACCTCTCAAGTTCACAAGTGAAGTTAAACAATTTAAATAATAAAAAACTAGTTTAAATAACCAATTTAGGATTAATTTAATTTAGGATTTAATTTATTATTAATATTGGTTTATCAATTAATAGAATTATTATTATTATAATTATTAGTTAGTAAGATGGCCATATCGGGTACAAGGGTCCTAAGGTGCCTCACAGGTGTCCTAGTGACTCAAGAAGGTGAGTGTTGTTCCTGTTGCGTTCCAATTGGCTCATCAGTGCACCGATTAACCTCTCGCGGTTGTACAACTCCGGACTCCATCTTTTGATCAGGTCCAGAAAATATTCCTAAGAGTCAAGGACAGTACTATTCGTTAATGTTACTATTATTAATGTTATTATTATTATTATTATTATTATTATTATTATTATTATTATTAATATCAAATTATTATAACAAATCAAATGCACCAAAACATACCCCATTCTTGTTGTTGAGGAAGTCGTACAGAACCATTTCGTACGTTGAGGTGTCGAGTCGTGGGTTGTCGACGGGAATCACGTGGGACAGGGCCTGGCAATAATTTAATTACACTGTTATAATTTATTAAAAATTTTAATTTAATTTTTAGGATAAAAATTGATAAATCGAAATTAATTCCTTTGAGCCACACTCATTTCATCCATCCATCCATCCATCCGGCCAACGATTGAAATTATTAAATTAATTATTTAGAAAAATAATAATTAATTATTTAGAAAAATAATAATTAATTATTTAGAAAAATAATAATAATTTAAAACCAACCGTCAGTTGGTTGAACTGCTTGAACCTGATGATGTAACTTTCCCAAAAGTCTTTGTTTCGACCGAAAAGTTGAGGGCAAAGGTCGGCAGCCTCTTTGAAGCGCTTCTCATCGAACAACGTCGTGAACCATTGGAAGCCGACGTCCTGGATTGGAGACGATTTTTAGATAATTAAATAATTAATTGATTAATTAATCAATCAATTCCACTTTTAAAATTTACAGTTCAAATTTATTAATAATAAATTATTATTATTATTATCTAATCAACAATGTCCTGAACGACTGGAAGCCAGCGTCATAGATCAGAGACTCACCTGACATGTTCTTTTCTTCAGAAGTTTCGAGTTATTCGTGGCAAACTCCATGGCTTCCTGAATTTTGTAAACATAATTATTGAATTGAATTATTAAATTATGCAGATTAAATTGAATTATTAAATTATGCAGATTAAATTGAATTATTAAATTATGCAGATTAAATTGAATTATTAAATTATGCATATTAAATTGAATTATTAAATTATGCAGATTAAATTGAATTATTAAATTATGCAGATTAAATTGAATTATTAAATTATGCAGATTAAATTGAATTATTAAATTATGCAGATTAAATTGAATTATTAAATTATGCAACCAAACGGATCAAATAAAAACGTCGACGAGTCAACACCTGGAACTCTTCATGTTCAATCAACCAATCCAGGTGATCGTCTTCGTCTCGTTGCCTAGCAACGACGACGTCCTTGGGACTCACCACGAAGAATATGCCCTCCTCGAGACAACACTCTGCAATGCAAATTCGAACGACTGACAAATCGACGGTTGAAATACAATGGCAGAATGAAACAAAAGTAATTCATTCATGGATTGATTCATTCATTCACTGGAATACTATTTCTGTGATATTTTAATAATTTATGCTAATTATTAGTATAAATAATTTATTTAAGATAATCACAGAAACTTCAACTTGGGTGTAACTTAAGACAACAACAACAAGCACAACAATTCAATCGAGTCATCGACGACGGGTTACCGAGGTGGTAATTCTTGCACTTGTACGACTGGAAGCCTCGTATGGAGAGGGCATCGTTGGTGATTTCGTCTCCGTTGTTGGAGTTTATGATTCGCAGGTGGGGCCTGCTGGGTGTGGCATCCTGTGGCGTGGAACCAATAGAAAGTGTTCGTTTATCTATTTAATTATTCAATCATTTGTTTCTTATCATTATTTGTTTGTTTATTTATTTGTTTTTTTTTATTTATTTACTCAATCTCTCTGTCCAATTCTGATAATTTTAATTCATTTATTAAAAAAATTCTGTGCAACTCGGATTCAAATGCACTCGTGTCTTTTTATTTACATTCAGCCAATCTTTCAATCATTAGCTTCCTAATAGCTGCAAAGGCTCATCTGAACCTCAGTCTTTCTTACATATTAATTATTTGTATATACATTAGTTTGTTATTAATCTCTGGGTGGCATTATAATTTAGTCATAATTTATGATTATTTACGATAATTTAATCAATAATAGTTTAACTTTTAAATAAAAAAGGTGGATGAATACAAACGCAGACCCACCTTTTGACTGGCGTCGGAATACGACAGGATGACGTACGAGTCGTTGTAAAAACAAAGACCGGCGATGGTGAAGTCCAGTTCTTCTCTGGCGACTGATGTCACGAATAAATTAACGGACATTATGAATAAATTAATGAACATCGTGAATAAATTAGTGAACATCGTGAATAAATTAGTGAACATTATGAATAAATTAATGAACGTCATGAATAAATTAATGAACATTGTGAATTGAACTTGATGCTGCTTATATATTCAAATATGTAAATATCCATTTGATCCAATTATTCATATTTAGGCTATATTAACGTGAAATTTAATAAGGTAATTAATTTATGCAATCATAAAAGAATATTCAAAGAAAGAAAATGGTGAACGTAAATAAATTAAACAAAACTTTAACTGACTTATTTCCACGACTCTTGCCGTGACTCCTTTACCATCCTTTCCAATCTTCACGTTGTCTTTGATTACGCAAACCTATTCGTATAAAATACGACGATAAACAAATTTGTAATTAATTGTAACGTATTGAATATAAAACCGGGGATGAATACAATATAAATTATAAATTAATAATAATGAATTTAAATATTATACTCAAAGTAACAAATAACAGTTCTAATAAGCATAAGTTATAATAAGCTTAATTTATAATAAGCACCTGAATTGTGTTGAGTCTTGCAATGATTAAAGTCCTCTCATTCTTCCAAAACAACGTGCATCGATTTTCTTCGCCTCCATCCTTGCTAATAATTTATTATTATTAATTATTATTATTATTATTATAACTTGTTATTAACAATGTATTACCAATTTATTATCAACAATGAACAAAATAGAATTGAATGAAATAAAAAAGATTTCAAATAATAAAAATAAAAGTCTAATAACGGCCATAATGATAAAAGCCGAGAAATTCATAATTAATGGCCCTATTGGCTATTACATGATATTATAATAATTACATGATTTTATAATTAATTAATTATTAATTATATTATAATTATTACATGATATTATAATAATTGCCCGAATTTTAAAGAAATATAATAACAATAACAACAATGCAATAATATAATATATAATTACCTGAACGACTTCTCTGGATTCATGTGGACGATTAAACTGATTCTCCTTTTCAGACTCATGTCGTAAATATGGACACCCTTCCATCAATTTATGCAATTGATTTAGTATTTTTCATAATTATAATCAATTATTTATTATTAATATCATTAATAAATGTAACTTGATGCTTAAATTAAAACAAAAAAACTATTCTAAAGGAAGTTAAATCCAAACAAAATATTATCCCACCAAATATGAATAAATATTGTTAATAAAATTTACTCATTTAAATAAAATTTTTAAAAAATTAAAAGAACAATTTAAGAGAAATTAAATAAAAATAAAATAGTCTCTCATATTTACATGGTTGCTCGACCAAGCTATGAAGGCCGACTGCCACTTGATTCCGTGAACCTGGTTGTTGTTCTCGTGGAGGCAGGTGGATTTCTGGCGTCCGAGGAATCCCCTCTCGTGGAGAGACACCTGTGGAGAATTTCAGGCTCAAAACAATGATTTTGAAATGAATTTTCAACCACACGAGTCACACGTGTTAATTTCATTTCAAAACAAAAATGAAATAATTTTAAAAGATGATCGATTTGTTTGTGGAATATGAAAATAAATGAAATTAAAGAAAAAAAATAATAATGTTTTATTGAAATTTAAGTGAAAGACTGCCTCTTAAGTAAAAGTTAATTACTACTTGTTCCAAACAACCATGTCTTTTCAATGATTGGAAAGAATTTATGATTTAAAAAATAAATAAATAAAAATAGTTTGGTTTTGATTATTAATTGGTTATTAATTCAAAACAAAATTCATTAAAAATAATTAAAACAATCACCTTGGAATCTCCTGTGACAAACTGCTTGTTGTAACTCGATTTTCCATAATTTGGGTCGATGGCAACCGATTTTATGGGTCGGTCAAAGTTCATGACCTGATTGTTTTCCGTGGTATACAGACCGTTTATGATCACCTATAGAAACAATCATCATCATCATCAAGTATAGTTAATATGTTATTATGTTTTATAACTAATAAATATAAATAATAGAGTAATTCATTAATATTATGTAACGAGATAACAACCTGGCCATTGATTATGCTTATTAACGAAACATTATTGCTTTGAAAATTAGCTTTTAAGGGCCAATAAACCAATAATAACCACCAGGTAATGCCATAATATACGTTATGTAAACATATAAACTTTCACATTCGATTAATTACGATCACATAAAATAATTAATAATGATTAAAATAAATAAATAATAAATTAATTAAAAATGAAATCAAAGTACCTTCCCATCTTCTGAACAACTGGCCAGATATTCTCCACTGCTGTCGATGCTGATTTGGTTGACTGTTGTTGAATGCTGTTGTAATTTGCATAATTATGGAATGTAATTATTCGGTAGGAAATAATTATTTAATTTATTTTAATCAATTATTAATTTAATGTTTCGGCATTCTCGATTTCAAAAGAATTTCCTTTCATTAACAAATCTATTTAATAATCTGATAATTTCATGAAATTGAATTTAATAACATTCCTAATAATATTATAATAATCTTGTAATATTGTAATAATTAAAAATCATGTTATGTAAAAAAACTTAAGTGGACAAAGTTGTCTCGAGATAAATTAATTAAATCAAATCCCGAAAACTGACGCAAATGATGTCCGTCGTTTCGATGACATTCCCGACGTGATCCATGATGAAAATGGAACCCCATTGGGTGCCAACAGCCAAGAACTGTCAAACATTGAAAGAGATTTTCAGTAGACCATGGTTTGAATAATAGAAAGAAAGTTAAATTCTTTTTAAATTAAAGTTTAATTTCATTAAAGTTATCATAAACAATAACAATCGTGTTAAGCTTTATTTCATTAAACCTATCATAGTGATAATATAACATAGGAAAGTGATTTAGAGAAATATTTGGAAGACTTTTATGATGAAATTTGAAAAAAAATGCCTTGAAATGTTCTCCTTTATAATTCCATGCATAAAAGTGCAGTATAAAGAAACAAACCTTTGAGTGAACTGCCAAACAACTCGCTTCGTCTCTGCTTAGAATCGAGGTCAAGTTGTTGCCCATTCTTTCGTATTTGAGCCTCGGCTCAATCTTTATTAATGGAAAATGGCCGTCAATCACTTATTACTTATTAAGATTAAGAGCCACATTTTTAGTTCTTACTTCGTCATCAAATTCCTCATGATCGTCGCTAGATAAGCTTCCCATGGCATCACCCTGTTTTAAGAAAACATAAAAAAACAACATCACAAAAGCAAAATCCCAAATGATATGTCCAGTTGCACTAATTGTAAAACTATTAATTAATCAACTGTTGCTCATATCTAGCAACTCTTGCGATTATTAGATTGAACCTCATCCAAAACAAACTTAAAGCTAATTCAAGCGTCTGTTTTAATCCATCTGAATCTGACCAATTCCTAACAAAGTGAATGTTACACTTTTTTACCAACATTGAAATTGTCGATTTCTTCCTTTTCACTTATTTCGGGCTTCCCATTATCCATGTTTTTGTTTATATTTTTCATGTGACTGATGTGTAAAAGCAAACCAGATGGTTTAGATCATAGGTGATGGTCTAGCATTGAAAGAAGTTGAGTAAAAATGTTTTAATAATTTCAAAAATGCCTCGTATTTTAAAATTTTATATATAATTATATTTAACATCGTTTACGGGACAGTTTAATTCGTTAATTCTCGTTAATTCATTTTCTCCGCTTAAACATTAACGCTGAACTAAAGTGACGGATCTGTAGCGGACCACCATCAGTGATCACACAGGAATCCAATATTAAATTTTAGTAAAAACAAATCTACCTTTATATGCGTTAGTGATCTTGAAAGTACCACCACCGATGGAGAATTAAATCGTAATGAATATAAAGGAATAAGTGCGTTTCAAAAGCCACGTCATGAATATGTCTGACTTGATTAAAACGTTGGTGGAACATAGTAGAATTTAAAGATTTGGTAAATCCTGGACTATCAATGTCCTTAACGCCTCTCCATAATCCCCACTCCAGGCTTCTGATCTTAGACTCTTCTAAAGTTATCGGTGCTCCGTATTTTGTCGCTTCTCATTTAAATGCACCTAAGAGTTGACAAACTTCAACTGATGGCTTCTTTTCTGCTCAAAACTTTTAATTTATTTTCCTTAAGGTAGTTTTATGCAATTATTGTGTAATAAATTAATGGAAACTTATTCCCAATACTCGCAATATATAATTATGCAAATTTATATAATCCGCCCCTCAAACACAAGACGAAGAAATTCCCATATCTATTTATACCTTTAGAAGATTTAAGTTTATTCTAAGACTTCACTCCGATGCTTAACTAAACTTGAGCTTCAATTAATTTAATTTAAGTTGCTAATTGTTTGGTTTAACTTAAAAAGCATCTCATCATTTCTTAATAAAGTTCCAAATTAATAAAAAAAAACATCAGATTTCAGCCAAATCTTCCTCCAAGTCCGAGAGGATCGACTCTTTTCATCAGCATTTCATCTCTCTTGAATTCGTGTTTTAAGTCCTCAATATCATCAGAGGCGTTTAAACTCCTTTGGATATCTTTAATAATCAAGACCAATTCTCTGGCCTGCTTGAGAGCATTTCTAATTTCCGCGAGTAGGTGAGAGTCATTACACCGTAGATCTTTAGCCACGGTAGCTGAGGAGTCCTTTAGCCAGATGACCGTAACGACTAAGACAAAAAGCAGCTGGATGGAGGCTTTCATGGTCCGCTTCGTTGGTTATTGAGAACTGATAACAAGAAAGATGTTTATGAGAAAGACATCTTAAAACAAAAACAAAAAAGAAAATTAGAAAATTGAATATCGATGTTTTATTGATCACGCTCGAACGGTACACAAACGTTTTGTTTAAAACTTTGGGCAATGAATTATGTTTCATAAACCCAAGTCTGATATTGGACTTGAAATGGGTTTTTTTTAGAATAATGGCATCGCGGTTGTTTGCAACCAGAATAACTTTCAAAAGTGGCGTGAAAATAAATAAATAAATAAGCTGTTGCATCCCGAGACTGACAGGTTGATTCTATTCTTCAGTGGTACAGAAGTGCTCTTCAATGTTCTGTCACCATTTTAATGAGGACAATCGTCAGGTTTTCTGAGAGGGCAGCTGATTTCCAAGATATTCGAAGATCACAATCATATTTTTTCGCCACAAGGCTATAATTTTTGGCACGAATGCTATGAATTTCATTATTAAAACTAACTAAATGCCGATAACGAGCCAATTAACTGATTATCAAGTTAATCGTTGAAAAAGTGAGTAAGATTTTTATAGTATTCCTTTTAATCCCGTCAATTATTTACGGCCTAGTTTACTTCTCCATCTTCAGAGCTCTTCATCCATCAGTGATTGATTAATTCATCCACTCAACATTCGCTCATCACCATCTCCTTTATTGTCGTTAATCGATCATGCTGTTTCTGATAAACAGGAAATCGGTGTCCTCAAGATTGATTGTTATTCAAGGTGCATTTAATCTTTGCAGTTTGTTGCTCGATGATGTCCGAGGTTTGAAAAGTTTTTTTTTTTAAATTATTCCTGAGAATTGTTTTTTCTTTTAAAATTATTCCTGAGAATTGTTTCAGCTTCAATAATTATTGATGTTCTCCTGAACTGAAAAATGAAGTTTCGATTTCGTCTTTTTCTTCACCTGCCTCCCATTTTTATATCTCGATAGGATTTTATTAACCACAGATTTTAATTTTATTAATTATTTATTATTAAATACTAATAATAAAATTAGCTAGGCAAGAATGTTCAAATTGAGAATTCCTTCTACAGTTAAAAGAGGTGACACCAAAAAGATGGCCATCAAAGTAATTGGTCTCTTAAAGTCAATCCTCTGAAATTCATCTTCTGCATCTGTTTTCCATCCCTAGATCAACTTTGACTGAATTCCTCAGCGGAAATGATTGTCAACCTGGAAATCCCCAGCTGAAGGAAATCGTTTAAAATTTGATCTTGTCAAATTCACTTTTAAAATCTAATGCTTTAACAAAGATTCGACACGAGCCCTCTTTAATGCCGCCATGTTTTAAAAGCTGTCAAGCGTGGAGATTCAATCAGCTTAGGATTAAGTTTTGATTGCTATCTCATCATCGGAGCTATCTCAAAATCACTTCGTCTTGACATGAAACTGACGGACACCATTAGGTGAGGTAGGGGCGCGAATAACCGATTAATTATCGCTGATAAAGTTATTTCAGATTAGCTCGGATGAATTACCCGTCCAAGATAAAATATTAATTTCTTATTTTTCGTTATACCTTACTTCTGCTAATTTATAATCCTTTAGTTAATCATACTTTCGGTTGCGAAAAATTCTGAGTCATTTGGCCTGCCCCTTGGTGTCAAAATATTTCATTTGTCAAGTTTCTATTTTCGGGAATCATTTTTCGATCAGTTTGCGTTTAAATGGAATGCTAAGTCCATGGGCGTCCACATAAATTTTTTAAAGAAAGTTTTTTAATAGTGGGAACTTTAGGCCAAGATAGTGGACCACTCAGTTGCAAACTTTAGTTTGGTAATAACTTTAGTTTACTTGTTTAATAAGCAAAGAACATTTTAATGGTTGAATATCAACAAAACTTTAGTGCTGTAGCTCAAAAATTTAGCAAAATGCAAAATTCAGGGGAGGGAAATCGTGAAATCATGAGATTTTTTTTTAAACTCATGATACTCAACATATTTTCTCAGAAAATTCCTAGACGCGAAAGGAAACAATTCTATTTGTGATGAGTTTCAAATAATCAGTAAAAAGTCAATATTTAATTACGATCCTGGCGAATCCACCCAGATTAAAAGCTAATTGAGCTCCAGAGAGACAAATCTGAGAGCGATCGAATATTATCGTAAAAATAAAAGAAAAGAAAATTAAAATATAAAGATATTCACAGTTTTTTGCTTTCAATGATATTTCTTAAATCAGAATTTAAGCTCCCGTTACTAATTATATCAATACTAATTATTAATAAATTAATTATTCTTTATTAGGATAACTTGAAGAAAAGACTTAGTTAATAATACGAGGAAATAATCTCAATAAACAGTGACTCAATATTATCAAAGTTATTTTACAATCTCATAATCTTCATTCAATTTCGTTTAGGCTATTACACTATTAAAGTTACTTGTTCACATCAACCTTAATAATGTCAGCGTTATAAAAGCTATTGAAATTTTGGAAACCTATATATAAAACAATTCTTATTCGATTTAGTACTGGTCCTCTCAGGAGCTGATGCAAAATAACTGATAGATAAAAAGCCATTGTTCATGCTTAAAATCTAAGTCTTTCTACTCACTTTGTAGAGACTTTTGTCCTCTCTTGAAGTGAACGTCACCTTTCACAAGGCTAGATTTTGCCTTTTTATAAGCAGCTGGGTCCCATTAACATGCGTGCAGGACATTTGAATACTAGGCAACTCCGTAATGCCTATTTTTACAATAGCCATAAAACAGACTTCCTTTTCGGAGCATAATTAAAAGTTGCCAATATTTCTTCATCATTCTAAGATCATGTTCCTGCCTAAACCCGATTATTCTCGTCGAGGAATTTTATTTACGAGCGAGTGAAACTAAACTCGTGGCTAAACTAAACTCCCAATTTTCAGTCCATTTCGACTTTTCGTCGTCTTTCGACAACAAATCTATTCGAATGCACTTCGTGGGTACGAAATAGAGACGATAATTTTCCATTGTTATACAGGAAATGATCTCCATACTGCTTTAACGAGTTTCAGATGGACATTTGAACTTGTTTAAACTGTAGGAAGCGAATTTTATTTCAACCGAAATGGACATTTCCTTCCAACTCGTTCAGGATATTTGCTGCTCTTTTGCCTTTTATTATTATTATTATTTATTTATTTTTTTTTTATAGAAATTTGCTATACTTTGATTTAAATATTTGAGTTATGCGTCAAGAAATATTATTCGGTATAGTTAATACGGCTGAAATTTGAAAATTATATTTTTCTTCGAGCTCTCGCGCCATCTTCCTTCAAGAAGATTCCTCTGCTTCCTCTGTAATTTGGTTGGGAATGAAATGCTTTCCTCGTAAAAATTTGTTATTTGATAATTCAAAATGCTGGCAAATGTGAAACACGTTGCTGTGAAACCTTCTTAACTCTAAGAAGTTTAACCTCAAAGACTTCGCAAAGATCACATAAGAGCAATATCTGGGTTTTGGGGATATCAGAAATGTGCAGTAATTCATCCTAGTAATCAGTCAGAGGCTTATCTCTTGCAGGTTAATTAATTATTTGATAGATGTACTTTGATTAAATGCTATCTACTGTTTACGTTTTAATGCCTCGATATTTGCCTATAATTTATTTGTTTGATTAATTTTTGTAAATAAACTCAAAATGAATTTATGGAATTCAGAAAAACATTGAAATTCTTAAAGTTCGGTTTATGCACACAAAAAAATATCAAGAACTGAGCTTTTGAACTTGTAAATTCAACGGGTTTATTAAGTAAATTAGCGGAAGAAAGTGAAAAATAAATCAAACGATAAAACGTTTAAACACTTCCAGTTATAAAATGATTCTTTTTTCACAAACGTTCAAACTTTTACAAAACAAAAATTTCAATTTAAAATTTTCAAATCACAAGAAATGAAAACAAGTGCCAACAAAATTGGAAGGAATGCACTTACAAGGATTCTATTGCCTGTTGACCGCTTGCAATTCAACGGACTCGAGTAGTTACCTTTGTTGCAGATGACAATCCTTCTTTCTCCTCCAGGTGTGCAAACAATGATGTACTTCACAAAGGAACGGTCTCCGTCATAATCGACTTTCACTTCACCTCCTGAAATTTCAACGCTGGTCAAACAGGTCTCACTTATCTCCTGATACATGGTCTCGACTTGGTTGACGATTACTTCCATCTCGTTGTTTGAGAGCGCGACGTTGATGTCGCCAGTGACGTGGAGATCAAACAAACAGTCTTTGTTTCCCAAACATCTGGGATCGGCTGGAGGACTTTCGAATATTGGTAAGAAGTTTTTGTTCTGGAAGTGATTCCAAGACAAACCGACAGGATACGAAAATATGGACGTGTTCTCATTGGTTGTCCATTCCATTCCAAATTTGTGATGGATGTCAACATTTGATGAATTCCTTGAAATGAAGGTCTTGTTGGGAAGCATAAAGTCGTTTTCAGGATCGTCATCCCAGTTGCCAATCAAGCCAAATACTTTCCCTTTCAAATGCTGGTCCAAGGTGACGATGGTGTGCAACATGCCATTCAAAGCTTGAATTTGTAACTTCAATCCTTGACCCGTTTCAACCGAAACGTGTGATTGGTTGATGTAATCTATGTAAAAAGAACCGAATCCATACGATTGAGGCTGCAAAGTCGTGTTTCCGAATTTGACTTGCAACAATTTCAGAGCCGTCATTTCAACTTGAACGACTTCCGAATCTGACGCTTTGATTGCAAAAGCAGAAAAATAACTTGCCGGTTTCGGAACTCCATCCTGGCCAATAAACTGAGCGATTCTGGTTTGAACCATCAACCCTGGTCCCTGGAAGTAAATGAATTCACCGACAGGATTGAAATCGTACTCGACTCCATCGAGGGTCGTGAAATGGGGGTTTCCTGCCGCTCGTCTGACTCGAGGTGAAACGTAATGTTCTGAATTCACAGGCGGACGTTTTTCTCGATATTTAACTCGAGACAGGGGATCATTTCCGCAGACGATGGACGGAAGGATTTCTCTGGTAAAATGCTGAAACTTTGATTTATTGGGATCGTGCATATACATCGATCCACTTCCGAAGGTGTTCAATATGAGCTGAAATTGATCGTCATAGCAACATTCGGTCGTCAAACCCCCTGGATTGTCGGTGCTTCTAAAGCAGGCTGTGGCACCAGGGCGGAAAGCGTCGCACCATTCCTTACCAGAAGGGTGGCAAGTATCGGCCATTTCAAAATTGCCAAAAAGAATAGTTGGAACGCTGCTCGGAATTGTTGGTTGGCACGGGTTGCTCTTTGATGCGATCTCTTCGAGTCTCTCAATTTCTGTTTCGTTCGGTTGCAGGTCGTACCATTCGTCGCAGGAAAAGGCCACGTTAACCTCGAACACGATTTTGTGAAAAACAAAATCTCCTATGGACAGGTAAATCTTTCGAATGGTGTTCTGATTTGATTTTTGTTCCTCGGTTCTTGCAATAAACATGTCAGGTCGATATTCATAAGTTCCTGTATTGGGAGGTTGAATGTAGATTTGTTTTCTTTCCCATTCCGTAATGTTTCCCCGGCTGTCCACGACTATGTCCTCCTGCATTCCTGCAATAACCGCTTGGTCATTTGGATTCAAAGAAACTTCCCAAATAACATTGAAAGGTGTGTCAGCGTCTTCTTGACTTATTTTAAAGGTTTTGGATTTCACCAAAACATCGCTAATGTCATGAGAGACTATAAAACTATAGAAACGCATATCGTCATGGTCAAGGAAAACATCGAGTCTACCCAAGGTGTCGATATAAGGTGTGATGCAAATAATTTTCAAACTGTTAATTGGACAACTGACCATCGTTTCTCCAAATGTCACATCGATTGAATTCTGACCTCTTTTAAAACATGGACCAGTGATGGAAACTTTTTGACCACCAAAGAAAAGCACCTTTTGGGGGTAAACATCCAAGAGACCGCTCTTTCCACAAGCGCTCGATATTTCTCCTGATATTGAAAAAATCCATTTGCCTTGTTCGCCAACATTGGTCTCTTGCAAAGCATAATTGGAAATATTCGGTGTGTTAGAATTTGGCACGAGAAAATATCTTTTTCCATCTCCCGCGTTGAATCCAATTTGTGCGTTTGCATATCCGAGTTTATCGTAAAGAAAAATGACAAAAGAATCATTTCCATTGCTTGTGAGAATCGTTTGATGCTTGACAACCATGTGACAAGGGAAAGAAGTATTTTTTTGGCAATAAAATCGAGGCACGTTGTTAAAAGTAACAATGAAGGCCCAAGAACTTCTAAACTCTGTTTGGTTGACAAATTTCATTCTGATTTCGTCGGTTATTGAAGACAAGACATCAGGATCGAATACTTCTCTGTAAAATATGTCACCGCCTTCTCCCGGATCGCTATCAACCCAATAAGCAGCCACGCATTGTGTACCGTTCAAAGGAAACGGAGAAGGTGTAAAGGAATTACTTCCTTCTCCAAAATAAATGATTCCATTCGTGCTCACGTGTATTTCTCTGAAAATGTTCCCAAAAAATGGAAAATCGAACGTCAGTGGCACTGTCTTGAAAGAGTCATCATTTTTTTCCAGTACAGAATCATCAGTGCCGAACGGGAAAAAGGCCACTCCTTCCACCTCGACGAGAAAGATTGCACTCAAGGCAAACGCAGCTGCGATGAAACTGAAAATGCGTTAATCGTTTGAATTTGTTACTTGAAGCATGAATTTTTATTTATATACGATGAAACAACGACTTACATAGCTGCCAATCTCATCTTTTGGTCAATTCGAGAAACGTAAGTTAAATTATAAATTGTCCTCAACGCCTGTCAATATGAAAAAAAGTAGGGTTAAAATACTTTAAAATAATGCGTTAACATATCGGTTAAGTAAGATTTTATGGTTTCATTTAATAACAATATTTTCAGTGTCTCAACACATTCATGGTCAAGAACAACGATTCCTAAAAATTGATGGCACATTGCCACGAGGAGAACATTGGAAAGGTCTAGCTAAGCAAAAAAAAAGTTTTAAAACAATTGGTTTTTTATTTATTTTATTTTATTTATTTATTTATTTCTCAACAAATTGAAGGGTCATCCAATGACCACTAACACAAATTTGAATAAGTACAGCAAATTTAGCGTAAATAAAGTGCAGAAGCAAGCTTAAATTGATAGGTATTTGTTGAAGTCAGTAGTCGAGATGCAGGATTTAAATCGGGATAAAGTTGAGGAGTTTATTATATCAGGGGGTAAGGAGTTCCAGGGCTTGATGATCCGGTTGGTGAAAAAGTTCTGCCTGTGACTGGTGAGACACTTCTCTTGGCGTAGACGAAGGGGATGACCACGGGTTCTGGAAGTTAGAAATGTAGGGAACTCTGGAATCTTGCATATAGTATGGCCGTGGATTATTTTGTAGCATAGGCATAAGTCACAGATGAGGCGACGATGTTCGAGTGTTTTGAGTCCGAGTTGTTTTAGTCTGTTAGGGTAGGGCAGAGCTCTGAGACCAGGAATCATTCTTGTGAAATATTTTTGCACCTTTTCTATTTTAGTTTTAAGCTGTTTGGTGTGTGGGTTCCATATTGGGGAGCAGTATTCGAGAATCGGCCGGACGAAGGAGCAGTATGCTTTGGTTAAAATGTTTTTGTTCCTGGTTTTGTCTAGCATGTCTAGGTTTTGTATTATTTATATGTACATTTTTTAATTTTTAAATATAAATTTATTTGTTTAAGAAGTTTGGAGAAACTCAAATTATTTAGAATCGATATTCCGTCTTCAAATTCTTAAACTGAGTCGCACTTTGGTTGATTGTTTTAGGCAACACATTAGGAACAATAAACTTAAATTACTCTCTAATAACTCTAATAATTCTGAGAACAGAGACCCGACAATAGCCATTTAATTGCTTTGAGTTTTTTCCTACGATAAGTTTTTAGAGAGAGTGGGGAATTTCAGGTCACCTAGTAATGACGATAAAGTCAGTATTTCATCCTGTAATTAAATTAAACAAAATCTAAACAAATTTTGATTTATTATTTATTATTAAGGGGTACGTATTATGGAAAGTCGTGCTATTAATTTGGTCAGCTATTATAATTTCGCAATAGTATTGGTGATTCCTGTTTCATAAGACTAATGCAGATGTGAAATATATATTATATCAAAATATATTACATAATTTATTGTAAAACATGTATATTGTATATTATGTACTCATATATTATTATATGCATCATTCTATTAACTGCATAATTTATGAATCTTTCCTATCGAATCTGTGACGTTGTTCACTTTTAAACTGTTATAAGTTATACTTTTATTGTTCGTCCGATGTATTGTAAATTTATCAATTGATATCTTTTAAATACAAAGTCTATTATTTTACATACATTTTATGAAAAAACATACACACAATTTGTTCAACTAACAAGAAATCATTTCTTTGCTATATTTTCAAAATTGAATTATTTAATAAGCCATTAAATATAATCTAAGTTGACAAAATGAAAATTGGAAGTAAATATAAGCGGGATATTTTGTAAGAATAAATAATCAAATATGGGTATTTGCCTTTTTTGTTCAATTTATTTTTCTGAACTACCCACTTTTCCTTTATGATTTTTATGATTTATGCAATTTTTCACAATTTATGCACAAAATTAGATAAAAATCAAAATTGTAAATGGAATCTCTGACAAATAGAAAATAAATTGAGAAAAAAAGCATAAATATAGAATGATTTCTTTTTACAAATACCTTGAATAACCGAAAAAGCCAGACGAACACTCAGACCTGCAAGAAAATCAACATCCCTAAAATGCACACTCGACAAATTTAAAACAACGAACGAATAGTTTAAAATTCTTTGCAAAGAATCATAAAAGATTTATGTACTTGTTTTCAAGATTAACGTAAATTCCACAGTCAGCTGCGCCTTGCGAGCTATTAATGGGAATAATTTCAGTGATAATTGTCCTAATAATTGGTTATTATTAATCTTACCAAATATCTTTTTTATCGAATGAGTCCTTTGCATTTTGGTTTTGCTCAACTTCCTGAAGTGAATCGTAATCAAACAAGTGATTTATTTCTGCATCGTCGAAGGATTATAAGCATGAACTTAAGATTTTTCTTCCAACGGAGATCTTCACTTTGAACTGGATTATTTCCGGTTCATACTTTGTGTGTCCAATTGTGTTCCTATTTAAATTTATTTCTTCCACTTGTCCAAAGAATACTTAAGCTCCCTATTTTGAAATTTAAAAAAAAAACATCCCTAACTTATTTGTGATATTTTTTTAAAATAATGCTTTTTAAGTGAAAACGATTTTTAAAGACTTTATCTTAAGAAATAAATATGAAAAACAACGTGTTTCATTTCAAGTGCGGTTAAAGTCGTTGACAGAGTCGCTGTGAAAGACGTTGCAAGAAAGCACATGAAAAATTGAAATAAATCTTGGAAATCCTAAAATTTCACGCAAGCCATTTTATTTTCAAAGTGTCAATCGCTCTGTAATAAATAAATTAATATAAAAAAATCTATGTACTAATTTTTAAAAATGTGTAAAACGTATTCAAGTATTTTCAATGCTCGTCGCTCGATAAACATTATCAAAGATCTCCAAAACATTTGTATAAAAAAGCTGATTAACGCTTTATCGGATAGATGTAAATCTCAACCGATGTAAAAAGGAATCGCAATAGCGCGTATTGGATGCGAAGAATCTCTAAAGTTGTGTGCTCCTAACAAAGGTTTCCCTGAAAGCGTATCCCATGCCGGGGCCGAGGGAATTTCTCCTGGGGATCATGGACCATCCAACCTTTGGAACTGCCAGTAGGACCTCGGCGCCTGTCAACGAGAATGCCCTCAGCCTGGAAGGCTTCGCTTTTCTCTTGGAGTGCTTCGAGTACTCGATGGTGACTGTCGTCGGACCTGCGTCGTTGTTCAAGCGGTGAGTTTCGAAAGATTCTTCGTTCCTGTTTTGACTGCTGGCACTGGAAATTCTATACCTATGGAGAAGGAGGATGTCTTGGAGACCCAGAAAGCTCATTGCTGTTCCTCCGCTTATTTTGGACATATACCGTGGCCTGCTTCTTCCTTTGTCCAGAAATATGTTTCGAATTTGCATGAGTTTCAGAAAACCATTTGCATGTTTTATTTATTCATTCTATTGCTTTTGTCACAGAGAAAACAAGTTACTTTTGATTTCCTATACTTCTATCAGTTCTACATAAACTAATACAGATTAATTTATTAGTATTATTTATTATATTTATTATTGCACAAATAATAACAATTGGATACCTCTCAAATGAGTCCTGAGGTTCATAGCAAATCTTGTGAAATTATCTCGCATTTTACGTAAATTACAAAAAGTCTTGAATTTTCTCCTAAAAGTCGGGGTCGTGATGGAATAAATGATTGGATTCAAAGCGCTGTTTATCGGAATTATGAATATCGTCAGCCAGGCGTGCGACAAAGCTAAGAAAAAATGCCTTTTGTAAGGACATAAGAAAAATAAGATTAATTAAATTGCATCATTATTTTCTTTTCGTTTTCATTTTAGTACGATGTTGATTGAAAAGTTTCGTTTATGAAAGCAATTATACTCACAGGGAAATTGAAATGAATAAAGAGCTAATAACTTGACGATGCTGATAGGTATCCAGCACAGGATATTGGTCAGAACAATGACAAAGAGTCTCGTGTCTAAATTCTTCATTTTCCTAATGAGTTGGTCATCGGTAACAACTGAACCGCCGGAGTTCGCCAAAGTGGTCATAACAACCGGGATTCTCGCTCTAGTCCTCCTCATGTTGTAGAATATTATCGAATAACTGGCTATGATGACCAGCATTCCAATTACGTTGACGAAATTGAAAATGAAAGTCGAATATTGCCAGCCGCTCATGTATGGCTCGTGAATGTAGAGGGGAAGACAAACTCCGTTGCTGCCGTAAAACTGTCCAAAATGCGGGACGAATATAATCGGCACTCCGGCTATAATCGCACCTGACAGCCAAATGACTACCAGCAGCCCAGTGGCTTTGCCGACAGTCATAGAACGAGGTTGGAAGGGAAAGCAGACGGTGAGACAGCATTCGAGACTCATGGAGGTGAGTACAAAGACGGACACCTCTATGGACATGACGCCTATGAATCCAGTGACCCTGCAAGTCCAACTTTCCATCCAGTCGAGAGCGAACTTGTTGTAATGATCCCTGTACATGACATCGTGACTTCCTATGACGAGCAGATACACGCCCAGCATGAAGTCGGCTGCTGCAAGTCAAGTTAATGTTGTCGAAAGGAAGTTACGAATCTGATGAATTATTTTTTTTTTTTTAAATTTGAAGAATTCGATGATTCGAATA
This sequence comes from Hirudinaria manillensis, assembly GCA_034509925.1. Lineage (NCBI taxonomy): Eukaryota > Metazoa > Annelida > Clitellata > Hirudinida > Hirudinidae > Hirudinaria > Hirudinaria manillensis. The sequence continues at coordinate 9,029,277 of CM067530.1, read as the reverse complement.
ATATGAAGGTAGTTTATTTTCTAAATTACAATTTATGGCGGCAGAATTTAAGAAGCAACTACTTGTTTACATTTACTTAGCGCTTCTTTCATTTTGATTTTTTATTATTGTTATTAAATAACATTAAAAATTGATAGATTTTGTGTGCGTGAAAGCTTCGCTCGTATTATTATTGATAAATAAAAATTAATAAATACAATCGGGATTTATGTGGCCACTAAAAGGCACTTTTATCTGCACCATACCTGCGAGATTTTTGATAAAAAGTGAGTGGATGTTTTTCTCTTCCTTGAAGGCCGTCCTACAAATCATGACCAAGAGGTTGCCGAAACACGTAACCATGGCAACGATCCAGACGAATATCCCCAGGACGGAGACGTCGAGAAGATTGTATATGGTGGAAATGCCGTCGGTCTTCGGTCTGCACATTATCACAGATGGAGCGTAGCGACACATTTCGAAAGTAGAGAATTCACTGTTCGTGTTATTAAGTCGCTCGTTAGTCTTTTCAGTCGAAATGATTCATCGTCGAAGTACAAATGAAGAAGCTGTGACTCACATTGAGAAAAAGTTTCTCATCGATTGGAACGACCTTTTGTCCAAATTTATCACCGGCACGCCGGACAAGTTTCTTGAAAATGATAGCTTTTTCGTCAAGGCTTAAGTAAGTTTTAATTAATCACAAAATTGATTTAATTTAATTATCTCACAACGAGAATAAGTTAGGAAGATTAAGAAGGGTTTCTTCGTAAATCCACGATATTGGATTGTTTGCCACATCCCTGACGAATGAATTAATAAAAAAGAAAATAAGTTAATTGATAATTGATTAAGGAGCACCACGAAACATGTTTAACTCACAGATGCTCTATCGTGGAGTAACCCGCACCTTGTAAATCGAGTGGAAGTACAGAGATGTTATTTTCACTCAAAACTCTAAAAATTTTAAACTACCCCAACTTAAATCAACCTTCAACAAAATTGACAACAACTCGCTTATGTAATAGAAAAAAGAAATAAATAATCCTCACAAATCCGTGAGTTGGGAACATTTTTCAAACACGTTGTTCTCAAGTGCCACGATGGAATTCCTCTCGAACAATCTGAAATAACACGATAGAAGGATTTCAAAAGTGGGCTGAAACACAAATTTAAGACTCAGACATACAAGGTTTTGACACCAGGACAAGAAGAAAATGTATTTTTTCGTATGACCTTGAACAAATTTTCAGTGAGGTCTCTGTCAATAAAGAAATAATTATATGATATTTATGGAAAAACATTTAAAATAATTGTTAAGCAATTGTAATAATAAATTTTCATAAAAATCACAGATGTCTGTTGAATTCAGCAAACTCTTGAATTACTTGTAACTAAAAAAATTACATTACGAACACATATGAACATTTTGGAGGTAGGGAAAGGATAACCGGCTCATGACTCCCGAGCATATTATTTTCCAGCTGAAATAAATAGATTTGTTTTTCAATTATAATGAAATGAATTTATTTAAAATGAAGGAAAATTTGAAAACTAAAAACTAATAACAACCATCAAACACCCTAGGGATGGGAGAGAATTGAAGGATTCGAAGTTTATGAATTTGATTCTGTTTGCGCTCAAATCTCTGCAATGTCAAACATTCTGGCAAAATTGATCAAGGAATTCTGTAAAAAAAAAAAAAAAAAAGAAAAGCAACTCCACCAACAAATATTTCAACTTCCGACACTGAAAAACATCCGAACGTATTTCTTCCAGGAGATTCGTGTGAAGCACTCTGTAACGGAGAAGGATTCCAAACTTCGCAAATAGTTAATAATTTAGTAATACCAATAAGTTTGTTATTGTTTTGTTATTTTTATACATTATTATTTTCTTATTTTTAGACATTTTTGAGGCAAAGTTCTACTAACAACCGTTCAAGATAATGAAGGTCTGAAAACGACCCTGCAGCAAGATGCTTAATGGAGTTACGATCAAGTTTCCTGCCAAAGTTTATGTCAAAGTATTAATTTTCAAAAGAACGAATTGAAAACAAAGAATTGAAAACAAACGAACAAGCTTTGCAGGAATTTCGTGTCTCTGAACATCCCAGGTTTTATTTCTGTGATGTTGTTCACCGACAATATCCTGCTCAAAAACAAAACAAAAAAAAACGAAACTTCAAAAATTTTTCAAGTTTTGAAATTGCAAAAAAAAAAAAAAAGCTGTCACGGCTAACAGGTTGAACGTATTGTTGGGCAAGTTTTGAGGTACTCCCGACAATTCCTTCTTCCTGCACGAAATGGTTGGAAATCTTTTACAGTTGCACAGACCCGTGCAATCATTGAAGACAACTTCTAGCGCTGAAACCACCGAATATATACCGATTATTTTAGTAATTTCCCCTTATTGAGACAATAAAAATCAATTAAGCTACTTTATAATCTTTACTCTAATTTACAATCAATTAGAAATAGCACATCCGAATGTTGGGAGAAATGAATAAAGGAAGTGCATGAAAAAAAAAACTCGATCCTCCATCATTCCATGGATTTAATGTTTATAATCAAAACGTGGTGACGACGACGACGACGACGATGAAGAAAATAGCGGACTCCCGTACAAGAGGCATCCAATGTCTGAAACTTTTAGCCAAGCCAGGAAGCTCAGAGAACTGAGCAAGAATTGTTTTTGTTGCGCCAACAGAGATGGATTTTCAAAAAATAAAAATAAAAATTATGAAAAAACTCCTAAAATTTAGCTGTTATTCAAAAACCAAACTTGGTTTTTGATGAAAGGGACGAAAAAAATTTACGAAATTTTTTTTCCATTCGCCATGTTTACGATGTAAACAATTTGTGGTAAACAATGTTTCTTTTTCCTCTAATTTTTTCGAGGAAAAACAACCGCAAAAGCGGTAAGTAAATCGCTATCGGATGAATTTCTCTAATTCATGGAATTAGAATTGCTTGGAATTGCAGGCCTCAATGCATTGTTCGAATTAACACGTCTAAAGGCATCTTTAGTTGGTACCATTAGCGTCGGGTTGCATTTGCAATGATGACATAAGACGGCTTTTAATGATCGACTCACGAACCAATGAAGCATCTTGGATTTAGAAACGACAAAGTGAAAGTAGTTTACTACAACTTAAGTGGTTTTAGGAACCTGTTGATGCCCTGTTGTTCACCTTTTGTCGTAATTCTAAGGAGACGTTGTTGTTCAAGTTGTGCAGGCAGGTTGCAAGCTCCGATGATAACGAACCGCCGTCATCTGTTCACAGGGATTTAGAAGATTATTCTCAGCATGTTGATTTTGAAGTGCTAACGATATATTAATATGTTATTAATGTATTAATGTATTATTGATATTAATATCATTAATCGATGATTCTTGAAGTATTTCTTATTTGAAAGTCTTTTAACGTAAAACGCTAACGACAGATTCTTTGCTCTTCATCTTCACCGAGTGGACAATCCACTTTTCCATCGCACCACTGACCGTGATGGATGCAAATCGTTGAGTTCTGGTTGCACTTGTGACCACCGTCCATGCAATCGGCTTCTTCTGGAAGGACAGTCCTTCTTATGTCGTATATCGTTATGCCTGGAAGAAATAAAAGGAATAAGATCAACATCCGCTGAAATTCATTTTGTTGTGGATTCATTTTGAAATTAAACTTTAAAGGAGTAATTCCAATGCCAATGTTTATTAAACGTTTGCATCAATTTGGCTTAGAATGGTTTGCTTCATTTAAGTTTAAGTTGTCTTGAGAAGTAGTTTTTTAATTTGTTATGTGATATTACAGAAATTAATGGTATGATCTCGTAGTGGAAAGTTTAAACCGGTTGTAAATTCTGCTAATTTATAGTCGTATGAAAAATAATGAATAAGTTTATTTGATACATACCTTATATTTCCATATTTTAATACAAATATTTAATTTATATTTTATTAAATTATAACTTTATGAGCAGAAATCGTAAACTCCTCTATTTCAGGAGATGCAAAATCATTCTTTATCTTACGATAACATGTCAAGAAGTTAAATTTAACTTTCATTTACGAAAATATTTTCAACAATAAAAAGAAAAAAAATCGATGTCTTGTTTTAAGCGGGTGTGTAGACTGATTTTAAAATAACGGACATGTTTTTTGCAGCACATCTTAGAAAATTAAACGCCACGAAATACTTTTAGCGTACGAAATAAGTGAGATTAATCGATTAAATGCGAATATATAACAATGATATTTAAAAGCTCATTTATAAATATTATTCTATCGAAAATTTATAATTCCTTGTGTGGGTCGAAGCCTAAAGCTCTGTTTGCAATTAATTATTCTTTAGAGAATTCATAAATTTCTTGCGTGGGTGATACCGTATCATTCCACACACTATCTACATAGAAGCTTGTTTTCATGGTTACAGCCTGAGGTGAAGCTATAAATAGAAAGATGCCTCTGCTCATCGATTCAAATTGATCAGATGCATTTTAGCAATTGACACAGATTTTAAGTGTTTCTAAATTTAGAACTTTTCGGGTCATTGGAGTGCGATTATTCGTTAATGGGGTCAAGACTAGTCTCGACTGGCTATTATTAGCTGCAAATCAATAAATAATAATACTATTTATTTTAATATTACAAGCTATTGCATCACGCACGCCCTGATTAAAAGACTTAAAGCCAGACATATATCCGTGATATCAAATGTAATTATAATATTGACATTATTAGTCGTGTGAAGTTCAACCTGATGCTATATTATTAATTAATTATAATATTAATCATTATTAATCATAATCAATATTAATTATATTATTAATCATTATAATATTTAAATAATCATTATAATATAGTGAATTATAATATTATAATCAAGTACTTATCAGAAGGATGATGGGAGCAGTGACGGCCACAAATAGAAATATCCTCTGTCCACTGACTCCCTTGAGGATTCTCATTTATTCCTCTCGGGATCTCAAACTCTGCTTGAAACTGACAAGAAAAACATTCCGTTTAAGTTGTGAATTAAATTTGATTATAACTTTTAATAATATATAGAACTAGCATCTATGATGCGCTTTCAGATGAGCGTTCTTTCATCAGATCATCATTTAAGGACATGGAAATAACTTTATTTTTTGCAATGTAATGTCAAATGTCGCAATCGTGCGACAGCCACGGAACAAATTAACATCTAAAGTAAACCATCCAAAGATCTTAAACCCAGAAGAGAGAAAAAAGAAATAATTTCGTAAAAAAAAGACTTTTCATCGAACGACTGGAAAACTCCAACCGAGAGTCATAAAACTGAGGGGCAGCACATAAAGCCTCTTATCCGGAAAAAAACACGAATTCCAATAAACCACGGAGCGTTGGTCACTTTAGGTTGTATTGTTTCGTTTGCAATGTGTTTCACAGTTCCATGGAATTGGAAATATGTTGCGAGCACTTGAATGCCTAAACGAGTTCTAGGTGGAGTCAATGAGTCACTTTCGGTGATAACCTTTTATCAAACAATGCAAAAACAATCCGTTTGAAACGCATAAACAAATCTGTGTTTCTAAATACGCCTGCCTCGTGGCTTTTTTTCCACTAATATATGCTAATACATACAAAAATGATTGGCAAATTCTATACAATACATTGCAAAAAGGGATCTCATATTTCAGTCTCCGCAAAAAAAAAAAAGCAAAATAACACAACAACAATGAATTTGTATGAAAATGTGTTCCAGATAAATTAGAAATATAAACGTTTATTGAAAAATGATCAGAATAGACTGAGGTAAACAATTAACTGACGTGAAGTGAAGTAAAGGTCGAAGGTATATGATTGCATGCAGGGGTGCCATTTCCAATGAAAAATACTGAAATAAACTCACTTAAGTAAATCTTTGGCACACATTTGTTTCTAGTATTAATATTCTTATTACTATTATTTATTACTATTATTATTATTATCGCTCTTGTTATTCTCGATGTCCACGGGCAATTCAATGATGTAAGATAGGCGTATGACTTTAACTATGCCCAGCCTTTTATAAACCTTGTCCATCCGAAGATAACACGCATGCTATCAGACGAACGATTTGGAAAACATTCCTTGAACTTTTTAGGTCTTCATGGGAAAAATCTTCACGGAAGATTGGAGAGCTTTGGACAAATCTGATGCTTCAATGACAGAGTGAAAAAGATCCGAAATTATTTTTCAAATATATTAAATATGGTTAATATTAAATATAGTTTAATTTATACCCATTGTTATATTTTAGTATAGTATCATAAATATTAAATATGGTTTAAACTTAAATATCTGTGTAATTATATATTTACATCGTTAATGATTTATAATCTGCTCAATTAATTTACAGATTTCTATCTGAATCTAACAATTAAAACAAGAATTCGACGAAATTAGGGCAAACAATTAAATTGTTGATAAATAAAGTCATTAAAGTTCAATTGAACGATAAAGAGTCCAAAATCACCCGCAGGGGGCAGCCGGAGTTGAACCGGCGACCTCTCGATCTGCAGTCGAATGCTCTGCCACTGAGCTATACCCCCGCTACGAGTGCCTGCTAGTTGTATTACATGCACATCATTCGCTAAGCCACTTGATCTGAATTTGTGCTTTTGTAAATTTTCTGAGTGCTATCTTTCAATTCTTCATTTATTTTCTTTTAATCTTGTTTTGTATTTGTTAATTTATGCAGTTTAAATTTAGATACGGTAATCTGGTTAATTTTTATATGCTAATGTTTACACTTTATTGGTTGTACGTGAGGCAACGGTTTCTATGGTAACTAGGTGTTGTTTACCTGGATTTCGATCCTCGATAGTTAAGACTTTTTACGTATAGCTGAAGTTTTACGGAATTGTGAAAAATATTGTGACTTATCTAAAAAAAAAACTTTTTAAAATGCAAATATCACAAAAAATCCATTTTATAACGGCCTTAAATTTTTAGAGTGATTTAAAAGCTGTATTATTATTATTATTATTATTACTACTATTTGTATTATTGTAAAACATTAAATAATCGTAATGTCAACCGTGGAACAATTATCGAGAATAGATGAGGTATAAAGCCAACACGAGGTGAGTGAGTCAAGTCGACACTAAAACGAATTTCTTTGTTAAGGGTGCCGGAAGCTCATCATCACCAGATGGAGTGGCTCTCTTGGACAAGTAATTACGTAATTTATTAATTACTCAATATTAGTAATCGTTGAAGAGTTAGCTATTATAAGATTAAGATAGAAGCTATTATCTGATCACGTTCAAGCATTCCAGAATTTGAAATCATTGCAAATGAGGAAATGTTTCTGAAAAGACAAAATCTCTTGATAGGACACCTCAAGTAACTTCTTAGAAATTAAAAATTTTGAAGATTTTCTGATTTAAAATTTAATCTATTGAAATAACAAGAGCAGCCGAAGCAAAGAGCAGATTGAAGGCTGTAAGAATTAAGACGGCTGCAGAAAAAGTGATGTATTCGTTGTTCATCTTGGTTCACCTCTGTTCATTTAATATCTTAACTTTTCTATCTTTTCTAATAATATAATAAAATCAAATTCGGTGGCATATTTGGATCGTGAGCAAAAAAAAAAAAGATCCAAATTTCCCCATCACTGTTTGCAGCGATTTTCCGGAAAATTGTTTGTTTTGTTTTTTTTTTTTTAATTCAGAGAAAAGACATAAACCTCTTGATTTCACAAAAGTCTACTGCTGCATCAGCTGCAAGACTGGAATCGCTTTTGGTTACGAAGCAGCCAAAAAGCACTGAAGCGGAAGAGCTGGATAAAATAGCAGTAAGTTCATCGTCTGGGTCAAACAAACACAGATTTCGAGAGAATTTCTGCGTTGCTCATAGATTGCTCACGAATAATTTTCTATAATCTCCCTACAGAAAGAAAAAATCAAGAATCTTTTGCTGGATTCCACCAGCAAAAAGCGCATTTGATCAACTGACTCACACTAGAGGCGCAACATTTGCGATAAAGAAGAATAACAGATAATTTTCACGTTTTTGCTAAAAATGCCATTTAAGATTGTGCAGAAAAAAAAATATTTTTGAACATCTGAGAGTCTTGCTCGTTCAACCTTCGCGAACGCCTACCATTTGGCACCACGCCTAATCCAGCAGATATTCTGGCTCGGCATTTTTTTGAGAGAGGAGATCTGCACTCTGCAGATCTGGACTTTGTGAATCATCGGATAACTTCAGAAGGAAAAGCGAGCAACCGTTTCCAATACGATCGCTTCCTCAAATCACCTTCGGCAAGAGTTTAACTTTTGTGAAAACACGCTGCATGACTTGAGGCGTGCACGACGATGCTGTAATCTTTGGAGAGGAGTTTTTACCCCGTGAGAACTTGCGATATGGCCTCGTTGGGAACTGTGAATTTCCAAGTGTCTGGCGATGTGTTTCTCTCAGTCTCTGCGCGTATGCTAGAGGGCTGCTGAGACAAATCTTAACTATTTATGCCCGTGTAAGTGAGCAGTGCCTAGTCAGCCAGTTGAAGTGCTTAGGAGGTGGGATTGTTTCCGAAAGTCGTTCGCTGGATATTATATTTTCTCTTCTATTTCATCGGATTAATACTCGTTGAGTTTGAGATTATAAAACTGAATAGAGTTGTGAAACTCATTCCAGATAACTTGATGAGGTATTTTTTTTGATTTTTATTTTGAAAGCAATTGAAATTGCGACTTTTAAGGTTATAATAGATTGAAAAATAAATGATAACGGATTTGAAATAAAATTCTGACCTGCAAACTTTTTCCCTTCCACATCAAATGTTTTTGGTGAACGTCAATAACGATTTATTGTTATTATTGTAATTATTAAAATTACTATTATTTTCATCCATCTGCTACTTTATTTTGCAAAGGAAACATTTGTAAATCTTAGATGTCAAATGGATAGCTCCTCCTTAACTTGTAAGCGTGATATTTATTAAATAAAATATAATAAAAGACACTAAGATCGCTCTATAATGCGCTGCCATTACAATTCCACTAATCGCACGCCGTCGTCGAATTGTGGCAAACTATTCTGGAGTTTCGTATGCAAGCTAATCGAGCTCCAAAACAAAATTCAGCAATTTTTATGTCGTTGAAGAGACGTTGAGTCTATTCTCTGCACTTCCTATAGATCTCATTAAAAGAAGAACTAAAATAGGCCTAAGACGATTGGCCACTGAAAGAGGGCCAGTACTGATACTGATATCAGACCAGCCACTATCATGAGGGTCAATCCCATAAGAAATTTGTTGCTGATCTTGGCGATCGCCGACTTATCACGTCAAGTCTATGCACGAACTTACGGTCTCAAGAATTCCCTTATTCAGGTAAATGCTTCATTTTCTAAAGCCAATAGTAATAATAATAATAGAATCAAAACATGACAAAATAAGACATTTTAAAATAAATTTCCTGTGTTGCCGACACGAAGGAAATTTAAATTCAACTCGATAGACTGTTCCGTTCCGATTTTGAAGCCTATGCAAATTTTATGTTAAACAATGCAAGTTCGGAAGATTTTTGGTGGCAAATATACGTGGGAATATTTTCAAAATGACTGCTTGATAATGAGTCTACATACTTTGTCTTTAACTCGGCCCAGCTGTTGCCTAAAATCTGTTAAGCTATGGTTTCAGCACAATGTGAAATTTCCTTTGATGTCTGTTTTCTTTATCAAAGAATGATTCCTCTCGACGACTTATTGTCGTTTTGTAAATAGTTTGCGCCATATTTGATTTCAGCCGCAAAATAAGTAAGATGAAGTCGAAGCCGGTAAATCATGACGATGTTTTGATAACTAATTAAAATTTTTCTCCTGATTGTCGAGTTGCAAAGCACTTCAATTGTTTTGCTATTCGCTTCGAAGTTGGGGTCAAATGAGGACAAAGTAGGGTATGCATTTCGCAAACTTGAAGTTCTCGTTAAAATTTCTTATGAATAATCTATCTCAGCGACTAGCGAGGCTTTCTTAAGTTTGTACAAACAAACATTTACTAATTTATGGTAGGAATGACTCATTTAGGAGATTAAGACAGGTTTTTTTTTGTGTCTGCATGGCTCCAAAGTTAATGCAGAATTTTATTTGGAAAAATTTATTAAGCAAATGCGCCTGAAATCTTGTTTGTAGAACGTTTTGTACCATGTTTATGGAATTAAAATAAAAAATTAAATTAAATGTATTTGTCCATTAATTTGTGGAGAACGTTCAGAAACATTGTTAGCGCGTGTTTTTGCATTAAATCAATGCTTTAGCGATGTTTAACAAGATATTTAGTCTTTATTTCATCTACACTGATATGTAAAAAGGACTAATGTAGTAATTTTTTAAATTTGAGCGTTTCTTATTTATTTTATGTGCTTTTTCTGAACTTGTTTGAGAAAACAATGTTAAAGATAATGGTGCAATTGTAGAAATATATTTTATCTTCTTATTAACTCTCCAGAAGTTCCTACGGGCCTAAACTAACATTAATTTTTTCCACATTTTTGATTGCTTTTGTTTTATAGTTTATTATACTTCTGGCCTTCTTACAATTGTTAAACAATTCACTGTAGTGGAAATATTCTGCTCAATAATTGTCAGTTTCTTGCAGTGACGTCTTCAATTTTTTTTTTAAATTTCAGTTGCTTCTTTGCCTTAGCCTTGCTTTCTTTATTAACATAGAGTTCTAGTATTTCTGAAGTTTGAAATTTCAATAGGTTTCTGTTTTGGACATTTTTCATTGTTTTTGTGTCAATTGTGTTCCCAGTTTGCACTTGCATGAAGAGCTGAAATTCCAGAACCTCTTAATTTATCAGGTCTTTTTTGAAAAGAAGTCTATTTGAGAAGAAGATAATCTGCTATTTATTTATGACTGCCAATTATATGAGAAGAAGGGGGAATGTGAATGATATGTGATAAGTGATATGGATAATTTTTATATTAAAAATTATTGAATTAATTGTTTTTAGTGATTAATTATTTAATTTATTTAAACATAAGAGAAGGAATATTTTAAATTATATAAAAAAAAAGGCATTATACAAATGTTCTTTCAAGGTTCCAACAAAGGTCTACGAATTTATGCTTTTAAACTCGTTAAAATGCAGATAATAGATTTTTGGAAAATCTTTTCATCCAAAATTCATTTTAATTTTTATTTTTTGGTTTATTTGAAAGCACCCAAAGAAGCCGTTAAATCTCCAGAAAAATATGAGATGTGCACAATTGTAGCTTTAGTGCAATCGTTTGAACTTGTCAAAGAGAAATGTTGTTTTCATTTGTCATCTGAATACTTTTACCAAATTACAGGGTTTATGAATTTCTTGAGACCTTATCTTTCATTGCACAAAAGAATTATTTCAAGTTCAGCTCTATTGAGTCATCTCATTGGAATTCGTGCTGAAAGTAATTCTGCCGTTTGCTAATTCAAAGACTCATTTTTATCCTTCAGCAACTCATTCAATAAATAATTAATAAAAACTGATTTTGCAAATCTATTGAAACCAGATTAAGAGGGTTTGTAATGAGAACCTGCTTCATAGAAGAAAATTTCAGTCTATTTTTTTTCCATAATATAAGATGATCCTTTGCTTGTAATCCAAGAAGTTCTAGTCGAATGTCAGTTTGTTACTTTTCTTTTTGACAGTCGGATGTCAACCGCGATTTTGATTTTGAGTTCGGGGATGGAACTCTTCTGGACGATGAAGACATGCAACACGATTCCTCAGGAAATGGGGAGGTAACGTTTGAAGAAGGCAGCACAGATGATGGTGGTTTGTTGATAGTGTCATATTATTTATTAATTATTATTATTATTATTATTATTATTATTATAATTGTTGTTGTTGCTATGCAAATGTTGATAGGTTAATATGATTTCTTATCACAAAATGAACCTTGTATCTTGAGATCAGCTCACAGTCTTTGTTGCATAATAGCATTTCTTACTGATAGAAACAACATATTAAAAACCAAAAAGATGGATCTCTTTTTCATGGAAACATTGCTTCTTGTTTCTTTATTTCCCACTCATTTCTTGGGTCCTTATCTTTTAGGTTGCATATCGCACTTTGATAACATTGTTTGATGAGCAATGTCAGTACAAATCATGCTAATGGAAGCTGTTATCACATTGGAAATTATTTCCAATGACGTTGATGCTATAATTATCAAACTTTCATGGCTGTTTTTTCTTTCTTAATCAGCTGATTCTCGTTAAATTCGGGGTTTCATCAGGCATTCGTTATTCTGTGGCATTTGTTAAATAGTTTTAAATTGTTAAATATCTGAATTACTAAGAATAACAAAAGAAAATAAACCATCTCACCACAATTTCTCCTTTTTTTAAAATATATTTTAATAATTAAATGACATGCTTAAATGCACTTTAAAACAAGTCAATGCAATGTTCATTTCAATGTTCATTATCCAACTCATTTTTATTTAATCCGAATATATTATAATAAATCAAAAACATAAAACCGAGGATGCAGGAATGGCCTTAAAATAATGTTGTCCGCAGGTCGGTACCTGGTCAAAGTGACCATCGTGTCAAACGAAGTCTTCAGTCCCGACCTGTCCGCCCTCTCAGCAGCCGAACTCGACTCGTATAAGAACGAAGTCAAATACCACGTTTTCCACGTGCTGAGCGGAGACAATTCGCAATACGACGTAGATATTACAGATTTGAGGTAAAATTATGGAAAGGATTTTTAATTGATGAATTCTTGTAATTATTCTCTAATCGAGATTAATATTATCGACGTCGACGTAGAGTTATTGGTCGGCAAAGCGATTAATTCGAATTCTTTTCAAATTCAAACAAATTAAAATTAAAATTAGTACGGATTCTTTTCAAATTAATTAAAATCATCTTTTCTTTTTTTTTAAAAGCGCAATTGACCATGAAGCGGGCAGAACGACAGCTTCTATAATTCTGACTTTAGCAGTTTCTGTGACCCCGAACAAAGCCTTCAAGAAAATCTACGAAGCGGTCTTGAGTGGAAGATTTGGTGGTTTGAGGGTGTCATCCGAAGGATTTGTATTCAAACCCTTAGATCCTGGTGAGTATTGTGCGACATTAATGCTATTAAAATTTTTATAAAAAAATCTTTTTAAATTTAATTGCATTTTAACTAGTTTCTTTTTTTATGGTTCTGGAGGTATAATTAGAAATGTCTGGGCTCCAGACTTTTGGTTATGGTATAATAAAATAATTTTATTATAATAATAATTATTATTATTTTAAGTTTTTTGTATATTTTAACAATAATAATAATAATATTTACAGTAGTATTATTGTTTAATTTATTTATTAATAACCATAAGGCAAACAACACATTAACCACATGTCTTTGCTAAAATTTTATGAGACTTGAAATAATCCTTGATAATTTTTTAAAAATTAATTAATGCTTTGAACATAAAGTTTTATGACCTTTCAAGTTCTCAAATTAACTTGGAAAATTCATAATGGTTGTGAAATGGGCTTGTTGAAAGCAGTATAATTAATTGATTTATATTCTCTTAATAAGCATTTATTAATTATTTATTTATTATTTATTACATGCATGTATATATCATCATCTGTTATCTAGGCATATTATGATTAGATATTCCTTATTATGGAAAGTCTTGTTTTAGATCATTCATCATGCAATTGTTTACAAGATATCAACTTCCATTTCTGAAACTGATGCAGAATCGGTGGTGAATCGTTCTAACTGCAATAATGAAATATATTCCGTTTCATTTGCACCTCCTCAGATGGCTCTTGTCCGAGCTCCGTGGGCAGGGAACCGAGCCAATTGCCCCACTTGGGCGATGCCCGGGCTTCTCTTTTGATCGGTCAGCCTTTCAGATGTTTCGGATGGCTCAAATCCGTCCAGTATTTCCGCGGCGATCCCGACGTGGAAGCCTTTCTCGGACTTTGGCACAACGAATCCGAAACCTCGTTCGTCCTCAGAAACAAACTCAGACTCGTGCCCGCCTCCGTCGGGGTTCACGTCGTGGACATTTCCGACCAATGGGTCGTCAACACCGGGGACTACCTCGGAATACATTACCCCAGGGCCTCCCGGGGCGGAGCGGTATCTTACGCCAAGTCTTCCGACGGCCTGTTCGACGAGGAAAACTTTTACCAAGCTGCCGTCTTGCCGATGTACGAGGAAGAAATTTTTCCGAACTCCCCCATTTCCGTGAACTTGGAGGACATAGATTTCGAGCCCCGTCTGTTTGCACTCCACGGGGATTATAGCCCCGAATTCACCTACCGAGGTAATTTGGAAGGACAGATGTTTTCTCGCCCGAGAGGCTCGAAGCATGCATTCGGAGCCAGACTCGAATGGTTGTATTTCCTTCCTGCTTTACCCTACCACCATCACCTTAGTTTTGTAGCTTTAAATCTGCCATGGCAGAGCTTTTCCATTCAGTTAGATGATTTGCTTTTTTTATTTCTGTTAGTTTTTCATTTTAACAAATGTTAAATGAAATGATGATGGGACGTCCAAGCCGTAGACGTAGATGTTGCCAAAGTTCTTTGAGTGCAGACAATGAAGAAGATTAAGAAAAATTTTGCCAGAATTTTGTTTTGTTTTGCTTTCAATTTGATTTTTTTTTGTTCCTGCATGAATCCCATCCCGATGTTTCTAACATTTAATGTTTTCAACATTCGCAAATCGTCTGGCTTGAAAGTTGTCCGGCTTGGAAAGGCTGAAAAGTTGGAGCTTAGTGGCCATGACAGATTCTGCCCGGATTGCAGATACTACCATGAGAATGGTTGCTATTAAGGAATGAGACGGGCCGTGGCATCGTTGCGATGCTATAGATAGATCGATCGAGTTAGGGATGAAATGAAGACGATTCATTGTAAAAATCTGCAGGCAGAAGATGTTCTGATGATGAGTTTGAATGTCAAGAGTCTAAGACTTGCATATCTAATCGCCTGAGGTGCAACAGATACTACGATTGCACGGACGGGTCTGACGAGCTGGACTGCGGTCAGTTTCACCACTTGCGATGCATGCCGACCTTTGACCTTTCGTTTCCTATATTTTCTGCTATGAAAACAGATTCCCTTAGTCGTCATTCAGAGATGCCCACCTTTTCGCGGAACCTTTTTGGTTTTGCATTCCAGCATCCCGTTAAATCCGTTTTCCTCCTGGAAAAAAGTAGTGCGAAAGTGTTGTACCTCTGGATTTGACTTCTTTCAGAGTTCGGAGGAAGCCTCATTCCGACTTGGACGGAAGGACCTCCCGACTCGTGCGGCAATTACGAGTTCCGATGCCGGGACGGGACCTGCATCGCGGACGTGCAAAGGTGCGACGGGTACATCCAATGTCCCGATAGCAGCGATGAAATCAATTGTGGTATGAATTTTTAATTTTTATTTATTAATTATTAATTATCCTCGCTTCTTTGTTTGTTTGTTCTCTGTCTGCTCTGCTTTTGCATCTGGAGCATTTATGCTGAATGTAGAGTTTAGATAATTTTCCTAACATGTTCGGCCTAAACTGCACTTTAAATAGTCTTTTTTTTTTTAAATATTAAAAACTAAATAGTTTTTAATTAAAATCTTGTTTGGAAAAATGCAACTTTGCAAGCAATGAACGAACGGAACGAACGAGCATAAAGCATGGCATGCCATCTGGTTTAGAGGTGTTTCTGAACATGTGCTTGAAACAGTTGCTGGCTGCCATCACAACTGATGATGAATTTGTTGTGTTTCAATTGGCTGCCATTTCATAGTAACTTATCTCCTCACTGATGATCCTCCATTCCAGACTGGAAATGAATAACAACTCGCTTAACTGATAATAATAATAATAATAATAATAATAATAATAATAATTGGATTTTTTTTTTTAAGCAATCGCATAATTTTTAATAACCCTGGTGATTGCTTTTAGGAATTTTTTTCTATAAACTTCAATTACTTTGATTTCCATGATGCAATCTTTGGCCTCACAATCTTTTTTTTCAGAATTTCTTAATAATTATTTGGAAAATTATAATTTGACATTTTATCATAGGATATTGATTGGACAGATTGATTTAATGAGTAGTTTGCTAAACTTTAAATAACTTTCATTTATGGAGCAATTGAGATTCTAACAAACATATGTAAATTCCAGCAGACCAAATGTCAATTGACTTGAATGTTCCAACAAGTTTAATGATGATGAATCTCTGACAACGACGACGACGACGATGATGATGATGACCATGATGATGATGATGATGATGATGATGAGGATGATGATGATGAGGATGATGATGAAGGCAAGGACTATGACTGTCTTCTCTTTTTTTTGCTTGCTGGTATTAAACCATAAATATGCTCCCCACCCAAAAAAAACTCACAAATTTATTTGTCAGATGCTTATGGACTCCATTGAATAATAATTATTTTTAAAAATATATTTCCTTAAATCTGAATAAAAAAAACTTGAGAAGAGAGGAGCCTGAGATCATGGCATAAAACTCCTCTTTTTGACAGCTTATACTAATGCTAGGCAAAACATCTAATTGATTGATTGATTGATTGATTGTGCAAAAAAAAAAAAACTCCTTGGTGATGTGAGATGTTTGTTGAGCATTTTGCACCTGAGCAAACTCTCATATTCTCATCTCTTTCTGCTGCTGCTGTTGCAACTTTTGGAAAAGGATATTTTCAGTTGGTCTGTCTTCAAAGAACTCTCGAAAGCCACGAGAATGTTTATCACTGCAACCATCTGCCTTCTATTTCGACTCTGAGCTCAAAATAAACAAACAGACATAAATAGATGAATAAAGAATATTGTAGGTTTTAATCATTTTACGATTTATTAATAGTCCCGAATGTAGTCAATAACCTTTTTCCAGTTCCTGGAATTATTGTTTTTTTTTTGTTATAACAAATAAAAATAAAATGCAACTCCAAATATCAAATAAATTAGACAATTACATTCACAAATGTTCCAATGAAAGCCAGTAGTAGAGTTTTTTTATATTTTTTCTTAAAATGATTTGTTAGATTTGTGATCAAGTCATCATTATTTAAACGAAATATTTTCGATAATCTCCGACCAAATTTGAGAAAGAAATCCCCATTTTGACATGATGGCCTTTGTAATGCAAAACCATAAAGTTTTTTCTCTGCATCATTTAAAAGAACATTTGCAGGAAGTGATGATAAAGTGTTCATAAAAATAAAAAAATGATAAATAAAATAAATAATGACTAAAAAAAAATTGTAATGAATGTCCAAGTTCAAACTCCATAAGGTTCAGTCGCTCAAAGCTAATCATTTGGTGAGAGTTGAGAAAGATTTTATCCCGGATCTCAAGTAGTTTTGGTTGTTTCAGTGCAAAGGTCTCGAGAGGGGGTAGTTGTACTGAATTTGAAGAATTTATTTGATATTTCAAATAATTTATTTTCCCCTTTGACTTTTCCTGCGTGGAATTACTTGGAATCAAATGTGGATATAATTTAAAATGGTTTATTTTTGTTTAGCATTCTTCAAGTTGCAGATATCATTTTAAAAAAAATTTTATTTGCTGGCATGACAGTTAAGGAATGCATGTTATTTATGGTCTGCTTGAAATTTTTATTTATTCTCGTTGAAAGCATTGACCAAGTTTCAGAATGGATTAATAAATAGTAATAATAATTAATACTAACATCATTATTATAATAATAATAATAATAGTATTATCAGTTGCTACTCAAAAAAATTATAAAAAAATTATTATGTTAATATAGGCAATTGCTATACCATTGGTTTAATTAATTTAATTAATAATATCAATGCATTTAACAAAATTCTGATCTTTTGCTTTTTGAACCCTATCATCTCAATTGCTCTTGTTCAAATCTCAATATGGTGCCTGGCGCTTTTCCCATAATTGTTTTCCTCTGCAAAATGATGAACATCATCGGATTTTACCAGAATGTTGATGTTGGTGATTCATCCAATCATTGTTCTATCTCATTTTTAGTGCTATTTCACTTTTAGCCTTTTTTTTTTTTTGATAAGAAATCCATCTTTCCATCCAGAGTCTTGAATGTTTTCATATAGAGATTAGAAAGATTAAAAGCTAGTAATTTTAATAACAATAGATTGTAAAGATTCAAATAATAATGTTTGGAAATTGGAAGTTATTAGTCTAAAGAGAGACTGCAAGCTAATAGTTCTAGAATGTAGATGTACCTAGATGCATGTTTGGTGTCAACCAGGTTTGGTGATTAACTTATCCCTTCTGAAATGGTATGAGTCACCTAATTACATTAATCTCTTTCCCATGACCTGAGGAATGAATGAATAGAGTGAAGGAGAAATTGCTTAGAATTTATGGCCTTGATCTTGTTGAACGTTTATAAAGTTTAGGCATTTAGTATCTGACTGGCTGTTTTACAAATTAAGGAAGGTGTCCAGAAGATAGCTTCTTTTGTGGTGATGGATATTGCATAGATCTAAAAAGAAGATGCGATGGAATAAGAGACTGTTCAGACTTTACTGATGAAGCTGATTGTTCAGGTTTGCCCACTTCTGGAATTTGTGCGCATTCGAAGTGTTCCGTTTTTCCTTGTGACAACAAAATGCTATGGCCTGGATCAATTCCCTGCCCCAGGTGCAAAAAAGGTGTCGTGTTTGCAGCCTGATCGTGCCCCACTTTGTGAAGTATTTTGAACTCTGGCGGGGTTTTTGGCAGTCTTGGGAAGAAAGGAACTAGGTATTCAGTCACCCCTTTCCTTTTTGATTTCCATGGTAAGAAATTTCAAGAGGAATTTAGATGTTAAGCACAGGACATAATGTCTGAATGAGGCAGAGACTGCCTAGGCCAGGGACCGTGTTTAGGGGATTTCAAAGATGAGCATTTTTGTTTGAGGCTTCAAACAAAGACTGCTTCGTTTATGTTTTGTGGGTGTAAGCAGAAGAACATCTGTGTCTAATAATCTTGTTGATTCTAATCTTGTGACAAATATGAAATTTTTCTGTTGCATCTCTAATTCAATTTCAATTTTCTTTCCCATCTTTTCTTGCCAATGAATCTCTGTTTTCAATACCGGAGAAGGTAAAACTTCATCAAATCAGATTTGCAATTTCTTTGGTTTCATACTTTTCCATTGTCTTTCACTTCCACAACCTTTGACAGTTTCTGCAGTCATTATTTTACTTAAACTCCAAACATGCATTTGATGAATAATTACATTTTATTTATCAAATTTTATATAATTCAATTTTAGACACATGCGGTCCTTCGGACTTTGTGTGCCGGGACAACAGGCAATGCGTTCCTCTCGCCAGCAGATGCGATCGCAAATACGACTGCTTGGATGGCTCTGACGAAGATGGATGTCGTTAGTAGCAACCAAACAAAATAAATTCATCATCGTCATCATCATCATTATTATTGTTTTGTTTTGCTTTGTTTTATTAAATCTCTATAAATAGTTATTATTATGCTAAGCTAGTACATAATGTTATTCAAGTTTTGTTGTGCAGTTCAGAATTTAAGTCATGCTAGGATGAAAAACTTGCTGTTGAAATTAAATTGAACGTTTTGTTGTTCTAGAATCAAAAATATTTCAGGTAAATTCTAAGGACCTGTAATTACAAATTAGTATCTCATTTGTTGTTGTTGTATCCCTTGATGTTGTTGTTTGTAGAGATTCCAAGTCCTTGCGATGCAGACGAGTTTACTTGTTCTAACGGTCAGTGCTTCCCCAGTCACGTCAGATGTGACAATCAATACCACTGCAGCGACGGATCGGATGAAGCCGATTGCAGTGAGGGAACCTTTCTAAATCCTTCCGACTCTTTTCCTGTTAATCTTTAAGAGAATTTGCACTTAATTGCTAGAAATAAATAAGTTATTTAATAAGGAGTTTTGTTAATTTTTTTTTATGCATAAAATAATGGTGGTAATGTGGCTGTTTTCAGGCTATTGGTAGTTACGTTTTTTAGCAGCAGATGTAAATCAGTTCTTCTTGGTTGGAACTTATTAATAAGTTTGATTAGATAATCTTTCATGATTCTCCAGCACCTACCTGTTCTTCTGAGGAATTCCAATGCGCCGACGGACGTTGCCTGAACCTCAGGCAAAGGTGTGACGGGCGGAGGGACTGCCCTGACGGAACAGACGAACTTTTTTGCCGTGAGTCTTTGGGGATTTGAACGAGTCATTTATTAATAACTTGTAAATGGTGAATAAACTTGAAAAATTTTAATTGTTTCCTACATAAAGTGTCACTTGACCTTACAATTCAAATTTATTTTTTATTTAAAAATTCACAACTTAGCCTCGTAGAATTTTATTGCAAAACAAACCTGAATTCAGAATGGAATTTGCTTACAACCCTTGATTTTATATTAAATTTTCCAGAGTCATTTTAAACAAATTTGTGGTAAAAAGGAAAAATTTTGTTCTTTTTTTTCCATTTGTTACATTTCTTCTGTTCAGCCACTGCTCCAGTTGGATGCACTTCTAACGAGTTCCAGTGCCAGAACGGCAGGTGCGTTCCGATCCAGTACAGGTGCGACGGAAGACCCGATTGCGATGACCAATCCGACGAACTGTACTGCCGTTAGTGTTGCGCAATGTTTTTTGTTTATTTAAACTTAAAATTATCATTTTAAAAATTAAAAATTTCAATTCGATCGTTGCCTGCAATTGTTAGTAGAATGTGCAGAGTTGATTCCATTTCGTTACTTTTCCTCCTCCTCCCCTGAACAGCGACTCCACCAGGGCAGTGCCTCCCGCACGAGTTCCGATGCGGAGACGGAACTTGCATCGACGACAGGTACAGGTGCAACTCTCAGAACGAATGCTCGGATGGTTCGGACGAACGCGATTGCGGTGAGCCCCCTAGGACCTCCTGGGGACCCCCTAAGGGCCCCCCTAAGTACTTTTCCAGTGCTTTTGTTCTGCACTGAATGTAATATCTTCATAGTGTAGTTCGGGACATTTTGTATGTATGATCATGAGTAAGTATCTTGTTCCAAACGTAACTTATATCATTCAATGCATTGGGTTTGGGTCTTGTATGTTAAAATGTGTTTGGTTTTGGTTTCCACTTAATGGATCCTCTGTTATTTTTCAAACTCCAGTGAGATGTACCCAAAACGAGTTCCAATGTCAGGACAGGTGCGTCCCCATGTCGCTCAGGTGTGACGGAAGAAACGACTGCCCCGACGGAATGGACGAATTCCTTTGTCGTTAGTGTCGCAAACGTCATAGAATTTACTAACCATAATAAATAAATAAATAAATAAATAAATAAATAAATAAATAAGTACAAGTTCTGCAAAAGATCCAGCTGGTGCAGTAGTATGGAATTTATCATTATTTTTATAAATCAATTAGTTTAACTGATTTTCAGCTGCCTTGCCTCCTACCTGCTCTCCCAACGACTTCCAGTGCTACGACGGCAGGTGCATTCCCAACTACTACAGGTGCGACGGACGTCCTGACTGTTCTGACGGCAGCGATGAACAAAACTGTTAGATGAAATCTCTTTTGCTTTTTCTGGAGATTATGAATCATTTATTAATTTAAATAAATTAATTAATTCACAAAGTTAATAAACAAATAAAAAAAATTAATAAACAAAGCTTATAAAATAGCAATACTTATTAACATGTATTAGGAATATTATGATATTATAATATTTTCTTCTACTATTTATTTATTATCTCTATTTATAAGTCGTAATTTAAAACAATAATATGTATTTTCACATGTGTACATAGGAATATATTATGACCTAACCTTTTCCACGATGACCTTTCCAGGTCGACCGACCCCGGCGACCTGCGACGAAAACTACAACTTCAAGTGCTGGGACGGAACCTGTCTCGACAAGTCACAACAATGCGACAAGAGATTGGACTGTTCTGATGGCTCGGATGAGTATCAATGCGGTTGGTGGCTCGGATTTATAAATAGATCGATTTGTTTATTAATTAATTTATATATTTATTTATAAATTGATTGATTTGATATTTATTTATTAATTGATCGGTTTCTTAAAATAATCCGAAGGGATTTCCTGAGATTTAACGAACTGAATTCAGATTTGACTGCAAGTCCCAGCGAACTGAAACTCAGAACCGGAGCGACGGCCACCTTCGTTTGCTTGGCAAAGTCTCCAATAAGCGTCAGGTGGACTAAAAGGGATGTGAGTGCCGTTCTTTGTTCTTCGTTATCCATCCTTCGAACGTATATAACTGACAATTATTTATCAGAATTAAGATAAAATCATGACAATTTCCATGAAATTAAATTAATTTTTAATTTAACACAACTTGCAGAGAGGTTCGCTGCCCTTCAATGCCAGGGTCGACAGCTCCGGAAGGGTCACCATATCCGACGTCAGACTGGAAGACTCCGGGGAGTATGTTTGTTCGGACGAGAGGGGAATTTATGATGCTTCGGTGATTCTGACCGTCGAAGACGTTTGTTAGTGGCTCGAGTTAATTAATTATTTTAATTAAGTATTAATTTAATTATTTAATTAATTAGCTGATTAGTGTTGCTATAGACACTTCCTTCTGTCTTTCTTTGTTTCTTTGTTTCTTTCTTTCTTTAGAGAGATATTATTATTTAGTGACTTTTTAGTTATTTGTGACTTTTTCTGAAATAAAAATTTAAGCAATAACAAAATAAGGCATGTAATTGATCAAAATGTCATATTCCAGTGTTGGCCTGAAAAAAAAATGTAAACATGTGATTACTATTAATTAAAGTGATTAATTAATAATGGTTGCTAATCACATTACGACTTACATATACCAATTTGCATGTTTTCATTAAAAAATATTTTAAAATCAACAAATCTCTCGATTCCTCAGACGGTCCTTCGGTTCTTTCGACTCCGAGACCGGGTTTCTGCAGGGGCGGAGAATCCATGTGCAGGAACGGAAACTGCATTCCGACCAATTACGTCTGCGACGGAGACTTCGATTGCTCAGACAGGTCTGATGAAGACAACTGCGGTAAGATCTGGAAATCTGACTTTAGAATTTCAATATTGGAATGATATTATTATATCTCTAATTGGATTAACCATTACTGAAGAGGTTGACTTTTAAATTTACAATCCTTAATTGATAGGTAGTTATTTATTATTAAAATTAAGTACAGTAATGTCCTAACCCATGTGAATTCAACTCAGTAGATTTGTCATCATTATTTGTTAATAATTATGTGATTGCTAACGAATTACTTGATGATGACATGATGCAATTATTGATGCAATTATTGGTTTAATTATTTATGTATATATTCACTTAATTATTCACTTCCCAGCCACAAGGGACACATGTGAACCAAACGAGTTCAAATGTTCCAATTCCAAGTGCATCCTTCAAATATGGAGGTGCGACGGTGACAACGATTGCGGGGAGAACGATCCTTCGGACGAGTTGGGATGCGGTGAGTTGACATGCAGTAGTAGTAGTTGTTGTTGTTGTTGTGTTAGTAGTATTAGTTGTGGCACGGGTCCCAGGAAGAGTTCTCTTTTTTTCGTAAAGAGCCCAAACCCTGGAATCAGCTTGTCTGGCGATAGGGTTCTAGTTGTAGTTGGATTGTTGATGGTTTTGTCAAAAAAGATATTTGTGTTTAAAGTATTTCTGTTTCAGAAAAAAAAAGATTTCAAAATAAGTCGAATAAGTAAATAAATAAAATTGAAATAAAATAACATTTTATTTAAAGACGTTAATAAATATTGATTGATTAAATATTTGATAATTAAAAAAAAGAATAAATATTTAAAAGCAAATTAATTTACATTTAAACATTCAAAAAGATACGAACCTGACGGCAACCGGTTGCCGAGCAAACGAGTTCAAGTGCCAGGATGTGCCTCAGTGCATTCCAGCAGGATACCACTGCGACGGACAGACAGACTGCCAGGATCATTCGGACGAAAAGGGATGCAGTCAGTGAATGGCCGATTGGCCTTTGATTTTATATTTCAAAATAATAATATTAAAAAATTAAATATTTTAAATAAACAATTAACATTTTTCCATAAATATTTATATAATTAAAACAAGAGTTCGTTTAAGTACATAACTCGAATGTCAGAAATTTATATAATCTACAGGCTACTAATAGATAACTCTTTGCATGACTAGAACATGGGAACATTTTATTTTCAGTTCCTCCAAGCGTTCCAGTCAGAATGATCAATGAAAAGGCAGGCCACCAGGGAGACGAGATCGTGCTGGAGTGCGAAGCCCGGGGAATCCCCGCGCCGTTCATCGTGTGGCGTCTGAACTGGGGCTTCGTCGGATCGGCCCCGAGGGTGACGGCCACGTTGGAACGGGTGACCCCGTCCTGGGACAGTGAGCTGGTGACTGTCAGAGGGAAGCTGGTGATCAAGGACCTCAGGAAAGAGGACGAGGGTGCCTACAGCTGCGAGGCCATCAACAGCAGGGGAAGCACGTTTGCCACGCCGGATACCATTGTTTACATTTTGCGTGAGTCTAGCAGGCGATCTTGTAATTATTATTTTTGGTGTTATTATTATTGTTGTCATTATTATTATTATTATTATTATTGTTGTTGTTATGGTTATTATTATTATAGTTGTTGTTGTTATTGTATTATTTTTATTTTGATATTTTTGATTATCAAAGACTTTTTTCACAACCCTTTTTCCAGCGCCTGTGGAAACCTACTGCAGACCTCCGATGTTCAACAGCAAGGCCAGGAATCCCGGAGAGTGTCTGAGATGTTGGTGCTCGGGTCTCACCGACGAATGTACTAGCAGTAACATGTACAATTCTCTGGTAAGTACTTCCTAACGTACTTAGTTGCTCATAAACCTTCACAGAAGATGTGCTTGGAGACTTGACCTTTTTTATTCAAAATTCAAAACTCTAATCAAATGATCACAAATCCCATTGGAATTGAATTCTCATCTAGGGTATAAGCTGTTACAAAGTGACAAAAAATTTTGACAACACATATGTAGACTTCCATACGAAGTTTGTATTGTTTCTATGGTTTGTATTTTCCTAAAACATTTTCCAGAGGAGAAGAGAGTACGACATCCAACATGCCTCCTTCGACTCCCGGGGGGCGTTCAGTCCCGAAGTGGACGTTCAGTCGTTCATGGAACTCTCCGATCCGTTCCTAGGAAACAGGGTAACCGTGGCGATCCCTTCTTCGAAACTTCTTTTTTGTTTTTTTTTGTTTTTATATTCACAAAGCTGCTGTTATTTAATTTTCTTTTAGTTTTAAGTTTTAAATTGATGTAAATTATCTAATTTTTATCCTTTAATTTGTCTTTCTGTTCCTCCAACAGCTCACCAGTTATGGAGGTTACATCATGTACAATGTGTTCTACAATGGAGAACCCATGTCGTCCAGTGGCTTGGTTGCCGTGGTACTCACCGTAAGCGTCCAATTTGAAATGTTTGATCATGAGTCGTGGAAATTAATTAATTAATTTTTAATTAATTGTTAATTAACTAAGTTTTATTAAACGAGTCATTTTAAATTTACAATAACTTTTATATTACATTTAAACTTTCGATAACTTTTGTAACAACAACAATAATTTTTTCTTCACTTCTTGGATGATTCATTAAGACTATTTGTTGTTATTGTTGTTGTTGTTGTATGCAGGGTGCAAACAATGTCAAGCTCTACAGTTTCCATGGCGACACTCTCCAACCAAATGTCACGTCACACGTCCAGATTCCGCTCAGAGAGGTGGGTTTCCTATAATTATAGATTATAAATATTATTTATTATTACATGATTATATTTTTTATATTTATTATTATATGATATTCATACACACATACAATAATAATTATGATTAATGGTTCATTTTTCATTTTAATTATGACGATGGTGAGTTTTTTTTTAAACTTTTGTGGTTTTAAGACCTTTTTTTTTTACATTAGAAATTAAATGGTCAATGTGGCTTTTGTTCTGCATACATCTTTGTGCCAAAAAATATTCTCCTGTTCATCGTGATGATTCTTAATGATTTGTTGTGAATGTTTTATGTTATTCGTTCTGTTCTTTTATTACTTTTTATTTCTTTTTCTTTCTTTCTTTCCATCTCAGAACCACTGGTACTTGGACGAGCGCAAGTTCAGACCCGCCAGTAGGACGGATTTGATGGAAGTTTTGAAGGATGTCAGGAGTGCCCAAGTCAGATTCCTGTTCTCCAGGAGACTGGAAGTCGTTCGGTGTGTTGTTGTTGTTGTTGTTGTTGTCCACAACTGATATGATGGGAAGTAATGTGGTGTTGTTTTGTAAGGAATGGTTTAACGATATTTTTTTTTCAATTTTCTAATTTTTAATTAGAATTAATTAATTAAATAATTTAATTAATAACTTTCTAATCTTTAATAATTCAATAATTTAATAATTCAGTTGCTGCAATAAAGTTTTGTTTATATTTCTTGGGTGTTGCTTGGGAGCTTTGAAACTCCTAATGGTTATGAACTTCTTTTAACTTATATTAATTTTTAATTATCTTAGGCATAATTTAATTATTTATTGTAATGTTATCATAATTACTTTATTAGTGGCAATGTCTCATCAATGTTGACGCTAAAACTTACACAACTGTGCAGCATCTCGGACATTTACCTGAGCACCGTTTCCACTGAGGACAACATGAGGGGCATTGCAAACCTCGTTGAGGTCTGCACCTGTCCAAGAGGTTATGCAGGAACTTCATGTGAGGTAAGACAAGAAATGCTGTTGTTATTATTATTATTATTATTATTATTATTATTATTATTTTCATTATTATTATTTTCATTATTATTATTATTATTATTGTTGTTATCACTACTATTTTTATTACTAAAGCAGTGATTTATTTGCAAAATTTTAATTTAATAATATTTATTAATATTATAAAGAGGTTACAATCTCCTTGCAGGAATGCGCCCCCAACTTCAGAAGAGCTCCGAGCGGAGTCTGCGAATCCACCTGCTTCTGCAACGGACATTCGGAAACCTGCGACCCGGAAAGTGGCCGCTGCCTGGTGAGGGTTCATTCGGTACACTGGACTGCCGCAAAGTGCAAATGAAATGCCAACATAAATTCCGATGAACGAATTCAGCCCACGTTTTGTAATTTTGTAAAACATAACAAGAACAGTTTGCAATGCCCTATGCCATAATAGTCATCATCTCATCATCACCCTCATCACCACCACCACCATCACTGCCAAGTCCTGTCGACTTCCGACTCAGAAAAGCAATCGTGATTAGACCGATAGATTTTTAAAAAAGACTTCCACGGCTCATCAAAACCATGTTTTCATCTTCTTCAGAACTGCGCACACAACACCGTCGGTTGGCATTGCGAGGAGTGTGCAGACGGTTATTATCGCACCACGGACGGAGGGGACTGCAGGCCCTGCCCTTGTCCTTGGAGCGGGCGAGTTATAAACGATTTAAAAGTTTAACGATTAAAAATTAAGTTCTTCTGCTGACGAGCATCTATCGTTAATTGTAACTAATTTTTGTCATTCAACATTTTAGTTATATAGGTTAACAATTTATAAAAAAAACTCTTATATATTATTATTATTATTATTATTATTATTATTATATATTATCTATTCATAACTCTTTGCAGTTCTGCTTGAATTCAGGGAGATTTTATTTAATTAAAATTTTGTTTTCTTCTTGTTAACAGTAGTCATCCAGGTCTGTGCAAGTTGAACAAGGAAGGTGAAGTTCAGTGCCTCAATTGCAGTGAAGGTTCCTACGGAGAAAACTGCCAACAGTGCCACAGGGATTACCTTCTCGTCAATGGCGTCTGCATCAGTAATCGACTCGTTTATTTTTATTTTTATTTTTTAACAATCGGCAAAATCGTTACGAAACGGACGTAAAATTTTTTTATAAATTATTATAAATTATTTATAAATTAGAAGGTCGACATTTTAAGACATTTTGAAGGAAATTAAATTAAAATTTATTTTTGTTTGCGTATTAATTGATGTCGGAAAATTCGATCGTTTTCAGAATACGAAGTGAGTTTGTGCAACGAAAATGGCACTGCCAGGACAGACATCATCAATGGAGTCAAAAACTGCGTTTGCAAGGTTTTGTCTCGGCTTTGTTTCGTTTTGTTTTTGTTGTTTTGTCTTGTTTTGGCAGATGCAAAATGCACAACGTTGACGGTCTTACTATTTCCTCCGTTTCTAATTTCTAATTAATTGATTTAAACAAATAAATGTAGAAAAATGTGCAAAGTCCCGACTGTTCCAAGTGCAAGCCCAACTCTTTCAACCTGAGGGGAGACAATCCCGAGGGATGCGACGAATGCTTCTGCTTCGGAGCCACCACTTCCTGCAGCCTGGCAGAGCACTATGAATGGCACTCTGTGAGTTCTTTATTCAGAATCTTATTTGTGAAATTGTATAAAATAAATAAATAAATAAACTGAACATAATAAATAAACTGAAATTGCCTGGTCAATCTCTGGAGGTTTGAGTAAGTACTTTCTTAACTTCTATTATTGTTAATTTAATTTGCTATGTGAAAAGGAAACAGGAAATTGCATTTTTAATGTGAAATTGCAAAAAAATAAATAAACTGAAATTGCCTGGTGATTCTCTGGAGGTTTGAGTTCATAATTTCTTCTTGACTTCTGCTCTGGCAGCCTGTTATTAGATTTAATTTTGTTCAATACACCACTTGAACAATAAACAATAAATTACATTTTAATCAGTATTTTAATTTTATTTTTTGATGCAAAGTCACCAATTACGATTTTATTGCATTTTATTCGACCTCTATTTCCAGATTAATTCTCGCTTCACCAACACCGGAAACCCTGACGTGGACTTTGATGATTTTGAGGTCACAGAGGAAAGGACGCTCGAAGCGGAGGAATTCAGGCGCACCACGAGCCACCTGCCAGACTTCTTCACCTTCTTCACTCCGGTTCCAAAATCTTACCAATTCTTGTCTTATGATCTTCCTTGGAAGTTCTTGGGAAATAAGGTGACTTGGGAAATATTATAATAATAATAATTATTATTATTATAATATTAATTATTATTATTATTATTATTATTTTGTTTAATACAGTCCTTAATATTATTAATATCAGGCATATCTAATTTATAATTTATGATATTTGACTTATTTGATTAGATGAGCATTTCAACAGCTTAGGAAAGAAGGAAATATGCATTTTATTATAATATTCATTTTAAAAGATATTTCTGGTATTTTATTAATTATTTGAATATTCATTCTTTTTCTTTAAAATGTTCTTTCATTCGTTACAGCTCACCAGCTACGGAGGATTGCTAAATTACACGGTCAATTACAAAACCACGAGGGATGATAAACTCACGCAGTGGCCTGATGTCGTGCTGATTGTTAGCATTTTCTTATCATTTTTGTTAAGAATTCTTTTTCTGCTTATCAAATAGATATGGATATGAGACTGAGCATATGAATTTTTAATCTAATTTGTGAGGGTTTTTATTCTTTAAAAATATAATTGAAATTCATTAATTTATTTTGGGCATTAATATTAAATAATAATAATAATAATACTATTAAGTAATAAGTGTTATCATTATTTTTTTTTTTTAATATATTTTATTTGACTTTGTTAAATCTGTTAAATCGAGAATCTAAATGTCTTCAAAGGGGAATGGACTTAGGCTGCACTACAGAAATCCAAGCTTTATAGAAGCAGGATATCCTCAGAAAGTATCTGTTCCTTTGACAGAGGTCAGTTTACAATAAATTAATTAATTAATTAAATTATTATTTAATCATTTTATCTTAATTAGTTTATAATATTATTTAATAAGTTGTAATAATTTCACATTAACTTAATAAATTTTCATAAGTAATGACCAATCTCCAATGGCCGATCAATCGAATGTTGAACTTTTGTTTACAAACTTCATCTTCTTCTTCTTCTGCTGTGCACAGCATGGTTGGACCACAGAAACCAATGAACCACTCAGTAGGGCACAGTTTCTGAGTGTCCTTTCCAACCTTCAGTCGTTCAAGATAAGAGCTCGCTACACGACTCACGACACAGAGAATAGGTTTGCACCTATTAAACCTTTAATTAATTAATTAATCAAATAATTAAATAATAATAATTAATAAAAAATAAATTAAATAAAAGACTCTCAGTCTATTTCGTCCATCATTTCTACTGTCTAATTTGTAATCTGTTTGAATTTAATAAAATTTCTCAAAAAACATAAATATAAATTATTTAATAAATAGATTTAATTCATTAAATCGGCTAATATCTCTTCTCGACTTTCTTTGACATTCTGCGATTTCTCAGCATTGCAGGCGTCAGTTTGGACGTTGCCAAAGATTCCAACGAAGGTCGTCCAAAAGCCAATTTCATCGAGCATTGTACCTGTCCTCCTGGTTATCTCGGACTGTCCTGCGAGGTTTGCGGCACTGACTTTCCTCTTATTCATCTGGATCTAGACCAAATAAATTGACAAAATAAATAAATCAATAAATTAATTAATTAATTAAATAAATAATTCTGTCGAAATGGATTGAGTAATCGATTGAAGTGACTTTCAATCGTAGACTTGCAAGGATGATTTCAAAGAGCGGATCATCAGTCCAGTGAAGAAGCAGTGCTACAAATGTGACTGTCACGGACACGGCGATTGCGACGATGCGGGCTTGTGTCCGGTGAGTCAAGAGTTGAAGGAGGAGTCTCATTCCATTGTCGGATTTTCCAATTATTTTGCTGTTGTTTTTATTATTATTATATTGTTATTATAATTTCAATAATCAATATTTGAATAGTAAAAACATTATCACTATTAATAGTTATGAATTGTTAATAATTATAATTATTGTTGATAACAATATTATTATCATCATCATCATCATCTCATCTGGCCCATTAGTCTAGAATAGATGGTTGTTACAAAACTAAGTTAATCTGCAGTTCTGTCTCCACAACACGGAAGGCGAACAATGCGAGAAGTGCAAACCGGGATTTTACGGCGATGCCACCAGGGGCGGTCAGGATGCCTGCAGGCCCTGCCAGTGCCCCATACCTGCCGACGACGGGAGGTATGTATTTTAAGCGCATTTGTGCTCGTGTTTGCGCATCGGCATTCGTTTGTCTTCTGCTACTTTTTGTTTTAATTACATATAAAATGCTCCTAAAGTAATATAAATAGCGTGATGTAAAAGAATAGTAATTGTAGGAATATGTTGATGAAGTTATTAAATTTATGAATTATAATTATAATTATTATTTACAAGGGAGGTGTCCACCTGCAAGGAAGATAATTTAACAAAGCAGTTGAGATGCCAGACCTGCCCAGAAGGACACACTGGAGAACGTTGCGAGAGGTTTGTGTGTGTTTTGTAGAGTCACATTACTTTCTAGGATTTTGGGTTTTTATTAATAAAATAATAAAAACAATAAAAATAATAAAAAATAAAAAATAATAAATAATATATATATAGATATATAAATAATAAAAAAATAATAAAATTTGATTTTTTGCTCTGTAGGTGCTTGCCAGGCTATGAAGGAAATCCATGGGTGAGAGGTGCCTATTGTAGGAGAGTATCTCCACCAGGTAAATTTATCATAATAAAATTGGTTTGCATCATGAGTTTTATTTTTGCACCCTTTGTTGTTATTATTATTATTATTATTATTATTATTATTATTATTATTTTATTATTATTATTACTAGAAGATAAATTCAATTTTTTAACCAAAATTATTTGCCTTTCCAATTCATTCTGTTATACAATTTTTCAACACCAAATATCACGGCATTTACCCACCATCATCATCATCATCATCATCACCATCATCCACCTACTTAACATGTTTTCCACCTCCAGTTACTCCGGACCTTCCTACCATCCCGATCATCGATCCGGTCGAACCCAACCAGAGGGTGGAAGTGGGTCGAGACTTGACCCTGCTGTGCAACGCCCGCGGATTACCCCCTCTGACGGTGAGGTGGGTCCGCGGAGAGAATCAGCCCCTTCCTCCCAGAGCTACTCAGCAACAGGACGGAAGTCTCGTCATCAGGAACATCAGACCCGAAGACGCAGGAGTTTACGTCTGCATCGCAACGAACGACTACGCTACAACTGAACTCGAAGTTATCGTTCACGTCACTGGTGAGTCGAAGTGTTGTTGTCAATACCTCTTGTCTTCATTTCTGAGATTTTTGATCAAAAATTAATGAAAATCTAATCAAACCTGAGATTGTTAAAAAATGCTTTCATTATTGAAGCATTAATTGCAGTCTGGCCATTAATTGGTTCACCTTATGAAATTTTAGCTAGCCAGATTCACAAAAAAAAAACAACTCATATTCAAGGCAGAATATCTTTCATTTGTAATCTTATAATCAAATACTCTTTGATAAGAGCTACAAGAGGAAATGTATGCTTTTCTATACACTTCTGAGAATCCTCTCATCTTCCTTGCTTTGTTTTTATTATTTGTTTCAGGCATCCCAGACTTGCAATTGCAAATACAACCATCCCATTCGGAGCCTCTTTTTGGCAGCGACTACAGCCTCCTGTGCAGCGTCAAGAATGCCGTGGATTACGTCCTCGCCTGGACGAGAGAACCCCTGCCCTTGGGTGCCCGGACTCTGTCGGTCGCAAACACCCTGCACTTCAAGACTCTCTCTACGAACGACGACGGAAGATACGTCTGCACGGTCTACCACGCCGGAAGGACTTACACCGAGCACTTTGACTTGCAAGTCAAAGGCGAGCCACGTAAGCTCTCGTGGACGATCACCATTTTGTTTTTTTACATCGACGATTTCTGTCAAATCGATTTTTTTTTATCCAGCTCTCGAGCCGCCAGAGAGAAGAGAGGTGACCGCCTACGTCAATCAGGACGTCGCACTGCACTGCAAGGTCCAAAGCGAGTATCCGACCAACGTTTATTGGCTCAGACGGGGCAGTTCGGAGCTCGGGCCCAGGGCTTACGTGGAGGCCGACAACACCCTGCGCATTCGGGGCATTCAACGCGAGGACGAAGATACGTACGTGTGCGTCGCCGAAAACGTCCAAGGAAAGAAAGAACATCACATCAACATTTCTGTCAGGGGTTCGTGCCGTCGTGGTTATCCGTGAAGAATTTCCATCCTTATCTCCATAGAAACCGCTTGGAAAACATGAGCAATTCTCCGTGATGGAGTTAAATAAATGATGATTATTTAATAATCATTTCAGAATAAATCTTTTTTTTTCTCCTCTAGATTCTGTGATCGTCAACTTCCAAAACGTGTACAGGACGAAGGTGGGCGAAAACGTGAACCTGGGCTGCGAAGTGGCCCAGGGATCCAATTACGTCATCTACTGGGTGAGAAACGACGCCGACCCTCTGGGACCTCGGGCCAGCCAAAGCACTGAGTCTAACGATCGCAACGTCCTAAACATCCGTGGCATCCAGCAGGAAGATGCAGGGAATTACACCTGCGTCGTGAGGAGCCACCAGGGAGAGGAAATAAGAGCCGTCGCGTACATCCAGGTGGATCCAGGTGGTGCATGCTTTTCTTGTTCTGTTATCTTTTAGACTAAGATCAGTTTGGTTTTTTGGTAAAGTTGCTTTGTCACCTCGGATTAATTATATGACTTTTTAAAATTTAATTCCTTAACTTTCTTAAATTAATTAAAAATAGATGTTTTCAATAACATTGCAGGCTTTCTTTATCTTTGATTTTATTTTTGTTTTGTAAAATAAAATAAATTAAAGCCGTTCAAAGACATCAGCTTTGCACTTAATTCTCTGCACTTAACGACACATTCAGACGACAGACTGCCCAAGATCGGTCCAGGGCCGAGCTTCATCCCCATTCCTTACAGCAGCAACGCAGTCCTGAGCTGCGTGGCCCAGAGTTCCGTTCCCTACACG
This sequence comes from Hirudinaria manillensis, assembly GCA_034509925.1. Classification (NCBI taxonomy): domain Eukaryota; kingdom Metazoa; phylum Annelida; class Clitellata; order Hirudinida; family Hirudinidae; genus Hirudinaria; species Hirudinaria manillensis. Next base: position 8,995,396 of record CM067530.1, on the reverse strand, counting down.
GTCTTCTGGTACAAAGATGGATCGGACATCAGCTACCTCAAGCAGAGTGACAACTCCATTATCTTGAATAACTTCCAACGGGATGATGTTGGCATCTACAAATGCGTGGTTCAGAATCAGTACGGTTCAGTACAACACGAAGTCAACGTCACTGCAAATGGTGAGTCGAAGATTGTATTCGCTAATCGTTATTTTGTTAGAAACGTTCTGAAAAACTCGGTTTGCTGTTATATTAGTTATGTAATAATTATATTATAATTACGAGGAAGATGATAATATTTAAAATCTGCTTGTGATTGGGGATTCAGACAATTTGAATAGGATATCATCTTCTCCTATCCTTTGAACTGAATTTAGATTGATATCATTTGGATATCATTGATATCATCCAACTTTTTCCTTGTCAACAGCAAATGGCAATCGGTCGCCTCAGGCTTACATCACCCACGAGTACTGGAAGGAAGGAGGAAAAAACCACGCCAGGCTTCAGTGCTTTGCGAGCGGAGAACCGAGGGTCAGCTGGTCCATGGCAGACGGAAGACCACTGAGCGGGAAGTAGGTCACGGTTCGCGGTCTCCACGGAAACCAAAACGAATGAAATACTTTCTAAAATCATTGGATTATCTTTATTTATCTTTTATTGAATTAAATTTAAAAAAAAAACAACAAAATCCTACATTATTCCAAAATATCGTTATAAAACTTATTCCAGGGTTAGATACGAAGCCAACAACATCCTCTTCATCCCCGAGCTGACACCAAGCGATGCCGGGGAATACGTTTGCAAAGCGGTCTATCCGTATGGAGATGCACAGGCCCACTTTTATTTGAATGGAATTAGTAGGCTCTTATTATCAACAATTATTTATAATTATTTATAATTATTTATAATTGTTAATAATTGGATTAATAAATATTATTTGGATTTTAAGTGTTTTATTATTATTAAAATTACGTCCCTAAATGCCGATTTATTTTCTTAATAAAAATCTCGGTTAAAAATTGTCTTTGATTTTGCAGCTCACGAGGACAAAACTATTTTTGCCACTGGTGCGAGACTGCGATACGTCAAAGCAGGTGACACCGCGACATTCGAGTGTCGTCTGCGTCCTGACCTCGTGAGGGATTTGAACAAACTTTGTTGTGATTAACAGTAACTTATTTATTTATTTTTAGATAGGGCTAATCATTATCTTTTTAGTTCAAATTATTGTTTTATTGATCACCAATATTATGTTTTCACTTTTGTAACCTTTGCAGTTTGAAAATCAAGATTGGAGTTCTGTAAAGATCTGCATGTTGCATATACATATTGCACATTCATATTGCAAAGATCAAAGTCAACAATAACAACAACGACGAATGTCTTTTTGACTCTTTGCAATCACAAATCACTTTAGGATGTCAGCTTTAATCCCATCATCTGGTTCAGAAGGGACAGGAGGAGGCAGGACCACAGGTACTCGGACGACGGGGAGGGTCAGCTCGTCATCCACGACGTGAATCCCAGCGATGCCGGAAAATTCGTCTGCACCGTCCTTTTGGATGCGGAAGCAGACGAGGATGAGTTTGAGTTGATAATAGAAGGTTTGACTTATCAAAGTTTATCACTGTTTTTCTGCTTTTTATCTGCATATCATGTGCTTCTTTGAATGCTCTTCTTCTTACTATTGCTGTTGGATTTAAAAATATATTGGAAGTTAATGTGCTTTTAATATGATTTTTGTTTTATACAAAATCACGTCTGAAGTTGTTTTTTTTTAAGAATTGTGCTTTATCACGAGAAATGAAATCCAATGAATTTTTTTATCTAATGATTGGGACTACATTATTCCATTAATGGCTACCGATCTACAGTTAATTTATATTTTAAAATTATAATTAATATTTATTCACAAAAAAATATTTTCCCGCAGATGACTCGTCACCAGACAGGACGCCGTCTGCCATCATCGGTTCTCCGTACGAGACCGTCGCGGTCGAAGGTCAGCCCGTGGAAATCAAGTGCTTCGTGAAAGGAAGCCCGAAGCCCAGCATTTACTGGACCCACAACGGTCGTCCCCTTTACCAGTACCTGACGCAGGATGGAAATGTTTACATCCAACAAGCGTCAGAGGATGACGAGGGAGAGTATGTCTGCCACGCCAGGAACCAAATCGGAACCGCCTCCTCCAGGATTTTCCTCAACGTTCAAAGTGACTTAAATTGAATCAACTGGATTTCTTTTGAATTTCAAAGTTTTAGATTTTAGTTAATTTTGAATCATTAATTCATTCAAATTGGTAATTAAATTCATTAACTTAAGAGTTGAGGCATTAAGTTGGTTAATTCGTTCATTCGTTCATCAATTCATCAACTGAAAATCGATTGTCATTCACAGATCCAAATTATCCCGTTTCTGTGACTGCACCTCCCAAAACCGTGGAACACGAGGAGTTGACTCTGAGCTGTCGAACGGATTCCTACATCAAAGTCGAGGGAATCGATTGGGTAAAAATGAAGGGCAGACTTCCGGCAGGTAATTAAAAATGTTTAACGGATAATTTTTATTCAGGTCAGGGCACGTTAAGATTTCAAAAATTAATAAATTACGACTTGCGATTCTTAGGAGCCCAGCAAATCAGAGAAGAGTTTGGCTCGACGCTGAAGATCCCGGAATGCCGCAAGGAGGACGAGGGAAGGTACATTTGCACGATACTTTTCGTCGACGGAGGAGTCGAAATGGCTTACTATACCTTCAAACTGGCTCACGATGAATCAGGTTTGCAATCTTTCGTTCTTAAGCTTTTTTTAAATATGAGTTTATTAAGATATCAAAGCAACTGAAAGAACAAATAGCAAATTGAACGTGTATAATATTAAATAAACAATTATGTACATAACACAATGAAACAAATGAACCTAAAAAACAACAAAATAAACTCATAGGGAAGAAACTCTTAAGGAAGAGCAAGCTTCTGCTAGACAGACTTTAAATCTCTCTTTGAGCAGCAATGTTGCAGGAACAAATGACCTCATTTACAGGAGTCGAATCAAGAGGCACGCACGTGGAGGTTTCACCAAAACTGTTGGAACTCGGAGCGGGCTCCACGGCATCGCTCACCTGCACAGTGCACAACGTAGGGGCCTCTCTTCCATCCATCACTTGGAGCAGACCTGGCCAGCCCCTACCAAGGAACCACAGAGTAAAATTTTTAAATTTTTAAGAAGTTTCTCCACTCTAATCACTAAAATTAAGTCGTTACTTCATGTGGAACTTGTTTGATTCAAACTTTAAATAATATATATTTCCTTCTGATTGTCCATCTTCTCCCTCTATCACTTTCAAGTATTATTATTATTATTATTATTATTATTCATAATTTTTATTATTATTTAATACTTAATTAATAACTGAAATTGTGCCATTTTCTTTTGAAAAGATCGACGGTCCCACGTTGACCATATTCAACTTGGAGGCAGACGATGCCGGAACCTATCTGTGTTCGTCACAAACCGATGAAGGATACAAGGAAGCATACTCCGAGATTGTTGTTAAGTGTGAGAATCCATTCCATTGATTCATTGATTTATTAATTAATTAATTATTTATTTATTATAATTGTTGATCAAAGTAAAAAGCAAAGTGAGATTGATTCATAAAACCTTTAAAAATACACAATATTTTTTTAATTATAACATTTATACTTTAGCATTCTTGTTTCTATTTGTCATATCATCAGATTTCATATATTATACACTCTGTAACTTTAGGCTCTGAGGATTAAGTTTTTTTTGTTAGAAATTGATATAAACTAATTAATATACTAAATTATTAATTAATTTATTTATTTAACACCCATCCTTTGCACGTTCCAAGCTGGTTCCACCGGCCACGGTGAAGACCCAGTTTTGGTCCTCAACACTGAAGAATCGTACACTCTTGAAGAGGGCATGCCCTTGCACCTGGAATGCACCTACACCAAGATCGACTCTCACCCCAATCACGTCATCAGGTGGGTGTCGCCGGCAGGTCAGGCCACGCCCTCTGCCAATGGGTTCACGTCGCTGACGGTGGACGGGGTCGACAAGAGCCACGAGGGGAGGTATACCTGCCACCTTCAGGGAGAGGTCGGGGAGTTCAGGAGATTTGTTGACCTCAGAGGTGACTGGTTGATTTCTGTTCAATGCTATTTGGAGATTTGAAATAATACATTTATTCCATTAAAATATGCAAATATTTTTAATAGATGGTTTTATTTTTACTGACAATTTTATAAGAAATATGAAGTTTATAAACATCATTGTTTATGGCCATGAATGTTTTCCTCTACAATTTCTAGTCACGGAACACAGGGAAAGTTCCCTCATCAGCATCTATCCCCCGTCACTGAGAATAGCTGTTGGCCAATCTTCGCAGCTGCAATGTGTTGGTGAGTGGAAAAGTACGAGTATCAGAGCCAATGCTTTGCTCGATGCTCTTATAATCAGCATTTATCAGTTAACGAATACAAGTGGCCATTAGTAAATTAGTTAGTTAAAAGAGCAAAAGATGACTCATAAATTAAGGAGTGAATTTCAAATTCGAAGCTCATGGAAGAGATTACCAGTGGTTCTTCCAGTTTGGCGACACGGATTCGGGATGGCTTCCCATTGGACACATCAAGAACGCGGAACCTGTCGGAAACACCCTGCATTTCACGGACCTCACCCAGAGGGACTCGGGGTCGTACAAGTGCGTCACCACCGTGGAGAGCGAGGGAAGGTACCTGGAGGTGGAAGCAACGGCTCACCTCGAAGTTCTGAGTGAGGATTAACTGTGGATTTCAATTTTATGACTTTCTTACCTGATTGAGTAATAAGTCTTCTAAATACAACATTATGATATATTCCACAATATAATATATATGTATATTATTTATAGTTATTACCAGTTATTACTAGCTATTACTAGTATGGCATTTGTTCCATCAGGCCCTCCTGTCATCAGCATAGTTCCTAGCAGCGTCCACCTGAGACCAGGAGAGTATCTGAGGTTGGAATGCAGAGCCGACGGCAGTCAGCCGATCGTGTTCCAATGGAGCAGGGATTCTCTTGTTCCCCTGCCACCCCATGCCATCGAGAGGCAGGGAGTCCTGGAAATCCAGGCCGTCAGGGAGTCGGATGCCGGAAAATATTTCTGCTCTGCCAGGAACGACATTGGAACAGCTGAAAACGTTGCCGAAGTGACCGTACTTTGTCAGTATTTTGAGCATTTTATTTATTTTTTTTCTTTCTTTATCTGCATTACAAGTATTCGTGTTTTACAAGTATTTTCAAAATTTCGGCCAAAACTATTAAATATTCTTCCACCTCAGCCGCACCCACGGTCTTGGTTTCTCCGAGAACCTTGATCCTGGAGGTCGGATCAACGGCAGAGTTCAGGTGCCAGGCAGCTGGTTCGCCACCTCCTCAGGTGAAGTGGTCGAAGGAGATCGGGAATCTGCCAGACCAGCATTCAATCACCACAGATTCGCTCATGTTAGGATCTTCTAGCTATTTTAATAATAAAATAATTTTAATAATTTAATAATAGGGTGGAGGGAATGATTCCACTATAAGCAAAAAAGTCATTCGGTCTTATTTATTAGCATTTCCATGATAAATGTCGAATATAAATTTAAATTCATTTTAAAATGTTTCATGGCATGAAAGCATTCCAACATTCTTCTTTAACTTTCCAGCCTCTACAACATTCAACCCCAAGACAAAGGCAACTACATTTGTTCAGCATTCAATGAAGCAGGTCAGAACAGGGACTTGGTATTCCTTGAAGTCAGGGGAGGTTGGACTTTAGTTATTAATTTGACAATAAATCCATTAATACTTTAGTTTTAATATTTGTATATATAGTAATAGTAGAATGACAATATTGTTATTAATTATTATTATTATTTATTAATTATATTATTATTAATACTAATATTATAATTATTTTTATTATTATATAAAGTTTATTGAGAAATGAGTTAATTGTCCTCATCGAACAGGTGATAATCCCGGACAGGGGATTCAGACCAAGTACGAACAGGCGAGAGTGGGAGACATGGTTGAGATCAACTGTGAACCTTCGAGTAGGAAATGTTTACAAAATAAAGGAAATAAATAACAAGTTGCAAGCGTTTTTAATCGCTCGTACATTTTTAACGATCACTTGATTATAATTTTATATTAACCATTTGTAACTAGGAAGTCCTTTCTTGGGAGATTCACCTTAAACTGAGCAATAGTTTTCACCTGAATTGTTTCATCTAATTTCTCAAGCTTCTGTTAAGTCACATCTCATCATCATCATCATCATCGTCGTCTTCTTCTTCTTCCAGCCGACTACCCCAACATACACTGGTTGAAGTCCAATTCCGAACTGCCGCCCAAAGTGATGATTGACGGTTCAACCCTGGTCATCCCCTCCGTCGAAGAGTCCGACGAGGGAACCTACAAGTGCTTTGCCACGCGCGAGAGCGGAGTCTACTACGCCCAAGTCATTCTCACTGTTCTCGGTTAGGCTGGTCTTGTTTCAATTTTATTTTTCTTTAGTTCTCCAAATGTTCCAGACCCAACTTGACGCGTGGTTTCTTTTAAATATTCTCCTAATTATTTAATTATTTAATAAATCTCTATAACTAATTTAAGTAATATGCTTATACTATACTATACTACACTATACCCTGTATGTAATTCAAGTAATACATTTATACTGGTTAATAGCTTAAATAATTTATTCGTATTAATTCCTCAATCCTTTCCTTCGGCCTCAGTTCCTCCGACGATGGCAGAGCAGCACTCGGTCAAGACGACCTCCCTGGGAAGCACGGCGCAACTGGTTTGCGAGGCCAGGGGAAATCCCAGGCCGCAGTTCCTCTGGTACAGAAGGACTGGTGAAGTACCAAGGTTGTACTCATTTTTTTCTCATCATTTTATCTTCATTTCAAAAGCATTTCCAGGAAATGGCAGCTTGTTGCAATAGTATTAACAATAAAATAATAAAAAGCATTATTTTAATTTATTTACCACAAAAAGAAGTAAACGACTTACTCGTCTAATTTTAATGTGTTTATTGAATTAATTGTTTATTATATGTTTCCAAAAAGGAAATCTCAAGTTGATGACAATGTTCTGCGAATCCCCAACATGGAGGTCGGGGACTTTGGGGAGTACATTTGCCAGGCTCAAAATGAGTATGGAACAGCAGAATTGGTTTTCCAACTGGAATCTGGGCGTAAGATTTCAGAAATTAATTGCTTTATTCCAATAAATCCTTTTTTCTTGCTTTTTACATCATTTCATGGAGCCATTTTCAATTTGTACTTGATATTTATTACATAATTCTTAAGTATTTATTATATATTTGTTATGTATTTATTATATATTTATTAAGTATTTATTATATATTTATTATTTATTTATTACGTATTTATTCATCTTAACGTGATTTAACTAAAACAGCATTTCCTTTCAAAATCCAGATTTCATCCCCTACTTCATCCAGAATCCATTATCCTATCTGACTCTCCCAGTACGGAGATACAATGAGAGGTCCCTGTCTGTCAGTTTCAACCTTAAATCACTGTCCATGGAAGGTGAGTCAAATATAATAATAGATTGCAGAATCGAAATGTACCTTTCAATATCATATTAATTTTTATTATATTATGTTATACTATATTATGTTATACTATACTATATTATACTATATTTTATATGTGATATATATATATATATATATATATATATATATATATATATGTATTGTAGGACTGGTACTGCTCTATGGAGGTCCAAACCTGCAGGAAGGATTCGTTTCCTTGGGCCTTGAAGGTTCCAAGTTGCAGGCGACTTTCTTTGACGGTCGTCAGACGTACAAAGTCGAGGGTGGAGTCCCCAGGTTGGACGAGTGGACGGAGGTGGAGTTCAGAGTGGGTGGCGATGGGGGTGAGCCGTTTTTTAATTTTGGAAAAATTTTTATGGTGAAATTAACTTTTAATGTTTTGACAAAATCAAAATATTTCTTCAAATTTCAGCTCTGATTTTGGCAATTTTTATTGTCAGGGAATCTTTCACAAAATTGTAAAACTATGTTATTCAATATATAGTTGTTCTCTTGTGATTGCTATTATTAATATTAATACTAATAATAATAATATATTTCCAAATATATAATAATAATAACAATAATATTTCCAAAGTTAAAACAGAATTCTGATGATTTTTTTATTAAAATTATTCCTCTACCGTCTCAGCTTCGTTGAGAGTCGACTTTGAAACGGAAGTGATATCAGGTGCGTACAACGTCCTCCCACATTACGATGGAGTGGTGTACCTCGGAGGTGTTGAGCAGTCCCTGACCAACACCGTGGCCAGTTACACAGGACAGAGGGATGGTTTCAATGGTCAGTTCTTCTTGTTGTTTTTTGTCTTTTTTTTTGAGCATTAAAAAATCAAATTGCATTTCATTGAGAATGCTTTGGGAATTACTTTGAATTTATAATTTACATTTACATATTACAGCCAAAATCTTGAAAAAAAGTTTGAAAAGAAACATTTTATAATTTATTACAACCAACTTTGTCAATGAACATTACAACATTTGCAACTTTAACATCCCCCGATGCAATCTTTCCTGCAAAATTCAAATCAACCTTTTCCTCGACGCGTCCTCTCCTAAGGTTGCATAAACAAGTTGACGATCGACGGACGACCGGTGGACGTCGGATCCCAGGCTGCCGTCTCCTTCTCCGTCAAGGACTGCCCGGTCTGCAACCACGACCACTGCCGGAACGGGGGTGCCTGCTACCCCGCGGACAACCAAAAGGCGTTCGAGTGCAGGTGCCTTCCCGGCCATTCGGGTTTCTATTGTGAAACGTCCACAGGACTCTGCACTGAAGGTTTGTTTTTTATTTTTTGAGATTAAATTAAAGTGATAATATTTAATGTTATTTTTATATATTCAATTATAATTATTAATTAAGTTGTTGATTAAGTTCAATTAAAACAGTAATTAATTAGATAATTAATGTGAAAACAACGTTATGTTGATTACATGACGATGGTTAAGGTTGAATATTTTCACTCAGGTTCGTGCGGAGCCCGTGGTCAGTGCATAAACCAGCAGTGCGTCTGCCCTCTCGGTCTCAGCGGACACCAATGTTCAGAGGGTGAGATTTTGTTTAAACCCTCAACATTTCATTCCCCTGTTTTCCATTAACTTACTGCAATTATTTTCCATGAACCGATATAAACGACACCAATATTTACAATTTCATTTCTTGATTGAGAATTTAACATCTCAAAACAAGTTGCTTTCCCTGAAAGTCATAATTCCCGACCATCATTCCATCCAGGATTTGAAATCGACTTGTACTTCACGGGCAAGACCTTCCTCGGTCTGCCAATGTACGGCGCGAGGTCCGATTACTTCAACGCGAGTCTCAACTTCATGGTCGACCCCTCAACTTCCCAGGAGTCCATCGTCTTCTACGTCTCCGAGCATCCAAACGGCAGCGGCCAATTCGCCACCCTGTATTTCGTCCCCGAAACCACATCGGCTGGCTACTTGACCTTCGCTTTCAGGGTGAACGAAGGTCGGTCTTGAAAAATTTCAACGCTTTTGAATTTTGAGTCTGTTTTTTTTTAATTCTTAAAAACCTGTGCAAACCTGAACAAAAACACAAAATTCATTCGAGTCTTGTTTAAATTAACGGAATAATTTTAAAAATGAATTTTGCGTCCACGCGTGAAACGTTGTGCCGTTGCGCTTCTCCGACAGCCCTGTACAGCATTCAAAGCAGGCAGATCAGGATGGGTGAGGAACTGGCAGTGAATGTCATCATGCGTGGAGGCGTGTTCCAGTTATTTGTTAACGAGGAATTGCAAGGACGAGGTTTTACTAGTTTTAATTTTTATTCTAATTTTTTATAAATTAACCATTTATCAATAAACTATATTAGCAAATTGATTTACAATTTAGTCTGTTGTTATTGCCGACATTTGTTATTATTATAAACAAACACGTGATGTCGTCAGAAAAAAAAATGAATTTTGAGAAAAAAATAATGAATATAAAAAAAAGGTTTAAAGGCATTAAGAATTGACTCTTGTCATTCACTTGCGATGACATCCGTCGCTCGTTTCTCCAGCCGCACCCGAGGAGCTGCTGAGGACCGAACTGAGGCTGAACACGAACCTCTTCCTGGGAGGAGTCGACGAGAGGATGACGGACTTGTGCTGCGGATTCGATCGAGACGCCTTCTTCAGGGGTCAGATCAGAGAGGTGAATGAGACTTGCTATTTAAAAGTTTAAAGGTTTGAGAAAAATAAATGAATAAATAAATAAAACAATTTATAAATATTTTCTGCTTGCTTTTTAAAGTTTAAAGGTTTAAAGAGTTGGCCTTTTAAATCGGGTTCAGGTGTTTTGAACATCGCTTTGTTGTGCGTGGTTGTTGCAAAAGTCAATGCTTCCTTCAATCCTGCCTTGAATGTTGAACTGCCTTTATACATGCTGTAACCTCTAAACTATCTATACACATAGACTATATACATACACATAACTATACACATAGACTATACACATACACATAACTCTCTATACAGATAGTTATTTAGATCCTGGGCAATCTCTTTAAAGTTTTTCTTGGCAATTTCAAATAATATTTATTCATAGTTTTTTTTTCTTTTAAAATTAAACCCGATGCGAATTGAAAACAATTCGCCAAGGTCTCTCTTTTTTTCTGTCATCGCTCGCAATGGACACTTTTCTGTTTTATTATTTCATCAGGTCAGAGTGAACGAGTCTCCGTTCAACCTGCGTTTGTACCCCGTCCATCACAGCGAGTTCTACTTCGAGGAAGGATTCGAGGAGCGGGAATTCCACCGGACGAGTTGCGACGTTCACTGCCAGAACGGGGGCACCTGCTACAAGAACGGCGCCGGATTGGACGAGTGCCACTGTCCTCTCGGATTCTCGGGAGAGTTGTGCGAGACGAGTTAGCGATGATTTGCATTTTGTTTTTGTGTTTTGTTGTTATTGCGGCTCTCGTTAGGCTGGTTTTTTTTAATAAGTTAAGTAATTGCTAACTTTAATTAATGATAAGTATTTTAGTCAGTAATGCTTTAAAGGGCTTTACAATTCCTTGACATAATGCGTGGTTTTTCCACATCTAGATGTTAGACATTTGGTATTTCCATGGAATGTTATTTTTTAGATATTCTCAAATATTTTCAATTATTTTCTCTTATGTCGAGTAACTAAAACCATTTTAAGACCAATGTTGATCTGCAACAATTGATTTATTATAATTAATTAATGTATTAATTTTTTTGCACTCTGTCAGATTATTTACTCATTTATTTTTTTTTATTTATTTGTTTTTTTTTTAAATTACATTCACACCAGGAATAGTACTGAGGCAGAGCGTGGAGTTCAGCGGCTCCGGTTTCCTGGAGTTCTCGACGGAGGAGTACGGACATCAACACTCGAAGTCCGTCGAGTTCAACCTGGTCACCACTCAGAGGTTCGGACTCTTGTTCTGGCAGAGTTCCAGGGATTCCCGGACGCACGTCTCCATGGGATTGCAAGACGGAAAGCTGGTCATGAAGTGAGGATTTGTAATTGTGATGGTTGCTGCTGTGGCACAAAGCGAACGAACGAATGCCTAAATGCCTGGCTTGTATTTACCTTAATTGGTTAATTAATTAATTTATTTATTTATTTATTAATCATTGTAATTGATTGCATCCACGTTTCATTCCAGGAACTCCTTCCTTGGAAAGCAATTCGAAGTCGCCTCAAACGTCGAAGTTGCTGACGGTCTGAAGCATCACGTTTACGTGACCTGGTAAAATAAGAACTACTTATTATTATAATAATAATAATAATAATAATAGAAAATAGATAAATAAATAAATTAATACCGTATTAGTAATAATTGCTGCAATTAATTACCAATTGTTACATAAAATGTCTTAAATCTTCAAAATCATCGATGGCTTTGACCTATGAACTCTCAGGGGTGACGGGTTCATGAGGCTGACGGTCGACGGATACGACACCGTGGAGATACGAACCGACTTCAGCATCCAAGATGCAGGAAGCTTCTTCTTAGGTTTCCTTTTAGTTTCATCTCACGTCATTTGTTCGTTTGTCAGCAATTGTTTAAATATTTAAACAAATTTTTTTTTAAATTTTAAAATATAAAATATTAAAACATAATATTTTAATGGTCAATCATAAACCTGATGATTTAGGCCGAGAATGAATGTTAGTTGCCATGTTTGGGAGAAAATTTAAGATGATATGGTGCTACAGTTTTAAAATATAATTATGATTAACACCGATCATAACCCTCGCTCTCACTCAATATCTACAACTCTAAATGACGTCTCCGAGCCGCGAGAACCGCGCAACCGCTCGCATCGTAGGAAGTCGCACGAGCATCGATAAAATATTCCCCAGGTGGCCTGAAGGATTACGGCGAAACGAGGGGATCCTATGCGGTGGGTTTCGAAGGGTGCATCTCGAACCTCAACTTCGGAAACGGAGCCGAAGGTTATCCGGAGGAGATATCCCTGAGCAGGATGGCCGTCGACGGAAAGAACGCCCACGTTTGCAGCATCGACGACAGCATCTGAAGCGGCGACCGAGAATTCGCGCCAAAACAATCCTCGGATTGATTAACTCCTTTATCTATTTTTAATTTTTTTTTTAGTGCCTTCTGGTCATTGATAGATCGATTCTATTTTTCCTCGGTTTGCTTTTCAATAATTGGCCATGTTTTAGCTTCGGACCTTCTTGTGTTTATTAAGATTTTCCCGCACTCCTTCAATGCGTTCTAACGCCCGTTACGCCGGACTTCCAATGCCTTTAAAAATCTGGTCAAGTCTCGGTACGATAATAGCTTAATTAATTATTATATAATATATATATATAAATATTTTTTTACAATTCAAGAGATTAGGTGGCACCATAAACTGGATTATAGTCTTCAAGTTTTGCAGAATTTCATAGCATTTTCTATATTGCTTCTTTCTTCTTTTTCTTTTTTTTTGAAAGACCTGTAGTTTGATAGCTCATCGCGAAGCATGCTTTAATGTGAGTTCCCAACGGAAGTTTTGTTTGAATTCACTTTTTACGAGTCCTAATGTAAAACGAACGTTCGATACACCAAGCCCGAGCTTGAAAGTGACACGAAAATTATGACAATAAACTTTTCAATGCCTCTCAGTCAAAAGTTTGTCTGCGCGCAAAGGGCTTTCGTCTTTACCTTTTGTCTCGACTCGGACTTTTGTTTGTCCTCGGAACTCGTCGTCAGGTCCATCATCTTCGTTTCTTCTAGTTTGAACGAAACTCTCTGCGCTTTGTTGGACTTCGAAGAGCAGTCGTTTTCTTCTTGACATTGTTCTAAAGAAGCGGATCTCCTCACGGCCTTGGAGGCGATTTCGCTGGAATCTTTCCTCGACGAGGTGTTGGAACTCTTCGATCTCGTCGACTCCTCGGAAGGATGTCGGTCTCTTTCGATGAGGGGACAGTTCGGTGAGCCTGCGGGCTCTGGGGACGCTGGAGTGACTGGAATGAAGAGCCTCGGCTTGCAGGTTCTTCTGGGTCCGACGAAGCTTAGCATCACCGGGAGAAAGACGATAGAATGGAGCACGCCCAGCAGCAAGGCGAACGCGATCGTTTTAAAGAAAGATGCGAATATGAACGACGACCCATAATATAGAGCCGAGGCCGAGAGTAGAGAAAAGGCGGCACCAGTCAGTATGGAGGTTCCCACTTTGGTGAGTGCCGTCGTCACTCTCTCGTTTCGGCTCTTCCCGGTGGCTGTCATGAATGCGTGATTCGTTCTGACCGTGAAACTGACGCAGATTCCGACTCCTAGGATGATCTGCATGGTCGTTATGGCACTCAGGGCCAGGCCGCACAGTTGCATGAAGCCCATCATCCCGACTACAACGCTGGCCATCGACCCGATGACGCACGTCACGGCTATAGGGTGGGGAATGAAAACCAGGGCCACGAATAACATGCCTATGACGGTGACGCCTACTGGAAGGAGGGCATTCTTGACTATGGAAGCGTAGTGCTCGTAGAAAACAAAGTGAGGACTGAATGCCTTCATGGGCAGAGACGAATTGTTGGCCATTTTTCTCATGGTCAGCATTAGATCTTTTTCCCATTCCGAGGAGTTGGTTCTGTGACAGACTGCGTAGAACCTCGACGCTTCTATGTAGGATGGATTCTTTGGCAGCTTTGAAAAGACCACATCCCCGACGAACTGGGGATATCTCGTCAGGAAGTCTTTCTGCAGCTTTCTGGCAAATTCGAGTTCGTCCATGCGACGTTTCTTCGGCTTTTCCTTTTCGCTCGTTGCCAGATATTTGAGGAATTCGTCGAGCCACGATATCGTCGAGCCAGAGGCTACGAACTCGGACGATTCCATGGATTTGAGGAAACTCTGGAGACGCTCCTGAGTGTGAGGTTCGTGGTAAGTGATTGGTTGGTGAATGAAGAAGGTTACGATGATGCCGCAGTTTGGAAAGAACTTTCCGTCTATCTCTGCATGGCGTCGATAATAATACTCGGGCGGAACCAGGGCTTCTAAATTGAGACCTTCTTCCAGATTGGAGACCCCGTGGATCGAAAGTCCGACGTACGCCAAGTACAATACGACCGTCATCGTCTTTCCCACCCAGTGAAGTAGTATTTTAGGATAATATTTAATAAAAATTCTCGAAAACGATTCGCAAATTCCGGACCTAGAACTGGATTTGGCCGTTTCCTCGGTCGACGCGTTCCTACGCCTCTCGTAGCAGGACCTGAGGTTGCCACAGCAATCGATGAGTTGATAGATGTCCGTATCAATGTCCTTGCTCTCTGCGACGATCGTGGCATCGTTGTGGATGGCGACGTCTTCAGGTTGGTGGTGCTCTGACGTCGGAACGCTGGACAAGACGTCGGTAATGAGAGTGGTGAACATGATGTCCGTTTTGCGCGTAGTCTTTCCTTCTCCAGCCGCGCTTCCGGTCGCGCATGCGTTTTTAGAATTTAGAACCTTGACATTTCCGCTTGGATCGCCGCCGCTTCTAGGAGCTTCCAGGCAGACGTTGGTCACGTGCTCTTGCTTGTTGTTGGCGGGATTTTTGCTCCTAGATCGTTCGATATTGACCCCGGACGTGACGTCATCGTTCCCCGCCGCGGGGTCAAACTCGACGATGGTGGTGTTGGTGATACTGCTGTCCGTCGGAACCTTTCTCTCCGGTGCGCTGTTCGGTTCTTTGACGGTTTTCTTCTTGGACGTCCGTCTACATTTGTTCGAGATGAGGACGATGCAACCACAGAAGAACGTCAACTGATTGACGTAGCAGAGGAATATTCCTACGCCTGTGAGAAAAATGGACCGGGTAAGTAAGAGGTCAGAGGTGATCTCAACGGATTGTTCACTCGAATTCAATTAATTTAATAATTATTCGATCAATTCGCGCGATGCAATTAAGTCGTGGTAATCCATTCGAATTCCAAAGCAGCGCGCTAATCGTTTAATTATGTGCGTTCGGCGACCAATCACGTGGAACTTAGGATCATCAATTGAATCTGACTTGACAGATTGAAGTTATTTTTGTCTGGAAGGGTGGATGGATCGAATCGAAATGAGGAAAACGCCTCCACGTCTCTGGAAATCAGAGGAAAGTGCAAACCAACATCTCCGATGTGTACAAGGTCGATACTTGGAAAGACTACTCGAACGACAATAGATTGACAACTGCCTCTTGACTCTTGAATTGCGCAATTTGGTCGGAGAGTGAAATCACTCATTCATATTCGAGTTGGGTTTCAATAGGCCTCAGAGAGCATTATTGCACAGAAATATCTGATCGCATTCTCCACGATGGAAAGCTTTTCCTAGGCTTACTGCAAAGGCATACAGAAGGGTATGGCCGGGTTAGTTCGATGAAACCGTCGAAACGTTTAAATCAATTTCAAAAATTGCATAATCTCAGATCAATTATCGACATCGTCGTTGCCAACGCTGTCATCATTGTTACTATCGTCGTCGTCGTCATCATCATCAATTATCGGCGTCTACGTCAACACCATGGCCATCTTTCTTTCCATCCAATCATCAGCCAACCAATCATTCGTAAGGAAAATATTTTTCAATCCAAGCGAACGTAATTTCATGGGTGGGGGAAGCTTCTGGTTTGTACAGGTCGACACTCGTTCAGTGAGCGAAGAGCGTTTCAAGATGCGTTGATCATGATTACGACATGACTTTGATGATTACGACGGCAATGACGATGATGACGACGACGATGGTGATGATGATGATGACGATGATGATGGCAGATGCTCCACATGCGTCGATTATAATCTTCGTGAAATTGATAGCCAGACCGGAATTAATTTTAAAAATTTTGAAGCATGTCTGAGTAACAAATCATGGGAGACAATTTAAAGTGCTTCGGCCAAAACACTGCCGCGATCGTCATCATCACTTTCGTCATTATCATCATCGTCATCATCGTAGTCATCGTCGACATCGTCGTCATTGTCGTCATCGCCGTCGCCAGTGTCAAATGGTTAAAGAGCCGCAGTGCAATAAACTTCTAAACTTTTCCTCCGCAATGGTTCCATATAACATGGAACGTTGCTTCCAATTCGGTCGTAAATTTCAGAGCTTCATAGCTGTGATTCGCTGATAACGAATTTCGAAACTTGAATCCAACAAATAAATAGTTTCGAAATAAATATGTTACCGCGCGTTGCCTGCTAATAACAACAAATAATTTGTAATAACGAGCCAATTCAGCGCAATGGAAGATTGGAAAACAAGAATCACTTCCGATGCATGTGTTTTGCTTTAAAACATTAACCAAATTAACCATATTTAAAGTGCCTTAACCACGAAATGAAGAAGAACTTCAAAGAGGTTTCCGCTGATATTGGTAACGACTTCACAGAATTCGGATTAAAACTGAGATTTCGCGTGGCCGGGTGCAATAGAAGGGCATTAAAGACATTGACAAACATCCCCAAAGGTTCAAACTTTACGCACACCAAGAGAACTCAGTAACTCAGAATTAGAGGCAGTACTCAAGTCCGAACAAATTCTCTGCCAAGAACCATTATTACGTTCTCAAGCAAGAAAACGGTCTGCCTGAAAAAGGAGGGTTAATTCATAAAAATCTTTTTTCTTCTTCTTTTATTTATTTCATCAAACAAGGTTTCTTTCTGGCTGTGTTTGTAGTTTCTGGCAATGTTTGAGAACAACTGAGATCTTAATAATGGCGGGAAACAAGCAAACAATTTCCAGTTCTGAATGGAAAACCAATTCAGCGGTTCTCTTTCTATTTATCCGAGGGACACAATGGGAGATGATTTTTTTTTTGGTGGTGGAAGTTCGTGGAAGAAAATAGAATTCGGAGCGGGAAACTTCTGATCTGAACCGCTTTTCTTCGCTTTAGAAACTCATTAGAAATTCGAGGGCCCCTCCTAACCACGGCCGGTAACGCGGGTTCCACGAAAACTGGAAATCAATTAGGAAGCAGGTGTTTTGATGCGAGCTCCAACAACAAGCAACAACATCAACAACAACCACAACAAGAACGAGCTGCAACCTTTGTTTTCACTCGATCGATGCATCGGTAGGGCAAATAAAACAGCATCAACAAAATCAACAACTCTGTCTCTTCTCGAATGTAGTCTCTTATTTCTCTTCTCTTAAGGATTCCTGGCGGGATTCTGATCCTCATGCAAGGAGATTTGGTGCTTCATGAACGACATGAACTTGATTAAATGCTTCGAAGCAAATTTAACATCCTTTGAAGCTGCTCAATTTGCAATTTCGAAGTTTTAATTTAAAGAAAATAAATTGTCTCCTTGCACATTTTCAATGATTTTACACGAAAACATTGTGTAACCGTATTTCATACCAAGAATGCACAAAAAATGGGTTTAGAGATCACATTTAACCTTTTCAGTGCCTAACCAGTCTGAAAAAAATATTTAAAAAATAATAATTACTTACTAATTAATTAATTTTTCTCCAGACTGTCTATTACGTCTCGATTACAAAAACCTCGAAGATTAAGGGACTGGCATTATCTTAATCGCTTAATCACTGGCAACACTACATCATCGGCTACTCTGCACCACACATACATTATCATTATCATCATCATCATAATCAGTATCGTTATCGGCATCATTATCAGCATCATTAGAGTGTGCCCTCGAGTGAAACAAGAGGCGAACAAGAAAGATGAATTAGGAGTCTCTTGCAACTGGAACGGACTCAAATCAAACCTGAACAGGCGCAGAAATTTCGGACGCTCAGAAAAGGACTGGTTGCACCAATGCAAAAGGCCAACAAGTCAGTCAGAGAGGTGATCGTGATGGACACGGCCGCACTCCTCAGAGTTCCCGACAGTCTCTCCCCTTGGCTCAAGGTCTTCCTCCAACCGACCAGCAACTGCAGCATGTCATCAACTCCGATTCCTGAAATCAAGATGATGGATTAACTTGTCTGAAATGATGGAAGAAAAAAATGATTTCTGAACTTTTATCGAACATTCTTGTTTTTTTCCTTCCTTATCCATTAGTGCAGAGTCGAACTTTTACATTAGAAATTAAAAAAAAAAAATCATTGTAAGCGCGAGGATTAAAAATGATTACATTATATTTTTTTTTTCGACTTTTGATTTGTTTTCTTTTCAACCTTTCACGGTGTTTGAGAAGTTTAGACGTTTGCGAATATAATATGACATTGTTAGCTGCAAAACAAGAATGCTTTCGGAAGAGAGCTGTTTACCAAGAACACGTAAATATATCTATTTTTATCTCATAAATATACATTCCTAACAAGTAAACAATGATTACGTCGGCAAAAATAAAAACAAAAACGATTTTATTTTATTTAAATCATTTCTCTCTAAAAAAAAAATCGGTTCACCTAGCACCAGGAAAGGCATGACACTGCAGAGGTTGACAAAACTCGCTCCTGCCAAACTCAGCAGCCCGAATGCTCCGAGGATGGCCAACAAGGCAGCGACAACACCGGTATAAGCGAGGACCACGTGATCCAAACTGCCGCCATTTCCGGCCAGTGTGGCAGAAATCAACATGGCGACGACGGACAGGGCAAAGTACTTGGTGTCGCCACCTACGTGGTCTCTCAACTCGATTTCGAGAGAATCCGAAGCTACGAAGGCTATGTCTATGACCGGCGACCGGAAGCGCTTCAAGTGATCCAACATGGCGTCCTGCCAGCGCAGATGGCGCTGTCGACCCTGTCCGTGCGTCTCCCCTCGGAGATTGAATCTCAGTTTGAGTGCTTTTACAGTTGCCAATACCGGCAGAGGCGGGAGATAAGACGCGTCACTCGATTCTGGCAAAGATTGGAAATGTTTCGCGAGATTTTCTTGGACCTTTAGAAGTCCTGGAAGATTCGCTTGCGTTTGGAAATCAACCGATGAGGTTGTCGAAGTTTTGAATGGATTCGCTGTGGTAACTTTCCTGCCGGCCGCTTTGATCGGGTGAAACTTAACCGACGGATTTTTCTGAGATGAAAGTTTTTTCGGAAACATGCAGGCCCTCTTGTCGTCCGATATTTCCAAGACGTCAACTGCGCACACTTCAGCGAATCTAGCGCAGACACTGCCGTAGTTGAAATTTGGATTTTTCGGACCCTTGTGAGTAGCAATAGCCCGGTAAAGCAGCTGAACAGCCACCCAAGTCTCGCTGGAAAATTCCGTCAAATTGGCAAACAATTCGTCCGCGCTGGTCAGGTCGTGCCCATCCCTTTGATCCTCTTTGTCGAAAGCGACAATCTGGCATTCGCCGTCTTCAGATTGGTCGATCGAGTGATTGGACAGGTGCTTGGAGGTGATGTTGTGACAAGTTAAATCGTCCAGCGTATCGTTCTTTCGTCTTTTGTTGAAAACGATGATCTCGATATAAGCCGGATAATTGATCTGCTGATGGAATCTGAAATCCAGCTTTCTGGAGGAATCGCCGTGTTGACCCGATCGCGGCTCGTGGGCGGTGGCGTTGCCCGAGCGTGCCTTCGGGTGCTGGGATGAGTAGTAATGGTGAAAATGGTGGTAGTGATGGTCAAAGAACATCCTCAGGAGCTGCCTGTCCTTCTGGGCATCACTGTTTATCGGCGAGTAGAGATTTTCGATGTTAGTCTCGTAGTGGATGTTGAAGAGACCGAAACCGAAGATGATGCAAGACAGCAGAGGCACGATGGTGAAGAGGACAGGGAATCTGGCCACAATCCGTCCGTACCAGGCGAAGATGTCTCCGAAAAAGTTCTCCACGTCTTCGTAGAGTGCCCCCATGACCTTTGACTAGGAAAGGTCAGGGGTCGTATCCAGCGAGAAACGGAGAGATTCTCATGGCCGTCGTATTAGCGCGCTTTCCAATTTCCATTCGGTAATTCTGGAAATGGAAATTGTAAATAAAACTAATAATTACGGTAATTGCAATAATTAATAATAAGCGTAACGGTTGCAGGAAATATTAATAACAATAATCATGTTTCATTATAAGCCAAATGTAATCATTCACTTTAAAACCTATTAAAACCATTAAATAACAACAATACTAATAATAACCATTAAATGTCTGCTAATATAATTACTTTAATAAATTTTGAAGTTTAATTTAAAATAGCAACAACATAAAAATAGATTTTAAACCGAACGCTTCTGCAAACAACACGGATCACAATCCCTACGATGTTTTTCGTTCCATTAAATTTCTAGACGGAAAAATACGGGCCTTAATTTCGCTCGAAAAGGATTTCGAAATGAGATTTTAATTCTTTTAGAAAAACAAAATCGTGTCGAAACGAACTCAAAATGGCCAAATTTATTTCTGTAGATTCTAATTACATACATGCACGTCTGCTTGTGTGACGTGTGTGACATTTTTAAAGTGATATAACGATGATGATATTGACGCTGATGATGACGGTGATGACGATGATGTTGTCAAATCGTTCGATGGAAACGTGAATTCGACTAATTCTAGTTTGAGAATCCCAAATAAAAGATACACGAAATACCTGTCCCAGCGTCGCTAGCTCGTACAGGTGTGGACGATAATTGAAACCAGCAAAATGAGATCTAATTAGGTGGAGCACGATGCATTGTCACATTGAGACCCACTCCATTGAAATTCTCCATCAATTCCATCCATCCTATTCACCTTCCACCCATCCGTGTCTCACGAACTCATCCGGTCATCCGTCTGTCGTTCCGAAAGATGTTCATCCGCGTTCAATTCATCCGCTCCAGACACCTGTATGTTCTTTCCACCTGAAATCTTAAAACGGATCTTCGAGTTTGTTGACATTTTATCGAGATCGCCGTCAAGATGGAACCGCCGTCAAGATGTCCACAGTTTGTAAGAGCCTTGCTTTCTTGTCTCGGTTCCAAGAGTCTTTACGAATTCAAGACCAGAGGGGCCATAAATGAACGAGGAAAAAAAGCAGACGAGTGTAGTTCGGTTTCAAGAATTGCTGAAAATCATGGAAGTGTGTGAATGGCCTTCGTTTCCTTATTAGGATGGTGATGATGATGATGATGATGATAGTGATAACATGGATGATGTTAAATGCTGTGATGATTGATGATGATGATAATGATGACGATGATGTTGTTGATGATGTTGATGACGTTGATGATGGTGAACCGGAGGAAAGAATGGAAGCGAAAGTCATAAGTTACAGTTATTTGGATTTCCACAGCGAGTAACATTAATCTTTAGATTTACAGTTCTTCTTTGAGAGTGTAAAAAAAAAAACAACAACTTAAATCAAATTATAAGGAAAATAGATGAAATAAAAATAGCTAAAGTTTACAACTTTTAGGCGCGTGCGCAGAAACACTTCGTCCTCGACATGAATGCTATTACGAAGCATTTCGGAACATTGGAAATGGTTGGGAGGACGGATGGATGGATGGATGAGCAAACGAACGAACGAACGAACGAACGAACGAACGAATGAATGAATGAAGGAATGGGCGGGTGACTGGATACAATAAAGGAATGGATGAACAGATGGACGGATAAGATAGATGTCCGTCTATATGCAGATGTTTGCGACAGATTGCCTGATTGAAAAGAGAGGAGAACCGAGCATTCCACCTGTTTCAACAACCAAACAATTCTCCATATCGACTGGAACTTGAACCATTGCGGGTTCTATTCTCTCTGATTATAACCAACAAATCGATTAACAATTCTTAAGATCTCCGTCAACGTTATTTTTCCCGAGCGAGCAACAGGCTCGTGTCTCTACCTGACGAAAATGAGGGACATTCTCTCGTCGGATCCAAGAGAGGAGCGACGAGGCGGTTGTGGATCTTTCTAGGCCGCTCGTGTCCGTCTGAAATCCGTCAAAAGTGACCGGAGCGTACCTGGAGAAAGGGGATGAGTCCATAAACCATCCGATAATGGGACCTGGAATCGCTTCACGGAAACTTCATTTCGACTGGAGCATGTTTCCATGGGTTCGATCGTAAAACAGCGCGGAGTGATGAAGACGACGACGACGAGGATGATGTTCCGATGAGAGGTCATTAGGGGCACGCAAAGAAAGCATAAAGATGGCAATAAAAAATATTATGACAACTTCAGCTTAATAGATGACCGTAGTGGAATGGCGATGATATACTTGATGGAAAGGTGATGATGATGACGATGACGATGGTGATGATGATGACGACGACGGTGACGAAGACGACGATGATGGTGATGATGATGACGACGACGATGATGACGGTGGTGACTAGACGGACGTTTCCATAAGGCGTAGGGATTATGACAAGATTTTTGTAAATGACGGTTGGGATGAAAAGATAATGGTGTGACAATGCTGAGGAAGAGCAAGGTGCTGATGATGGTGGTGGAGATGATGGTGACGACGCTGACTAAGACGACGACGATAAAGATGAAGATGATGATGATGATGGTGATCGAGAGGAAAAAGATAACCATCATCAGAATTCACTTGTAGTCACAACGAACGCCACAGCGGCAGTGCCGATGACGTCAACATTCTCCTGGCAACCATAAGCGGGAGCTTCGATGATCCCACTCCAATCTTTCCACTTTCGTCAGCAGGAACGAAGTGGAACGCTGTTGTCATGACGACGAGAGGTCCTTTCAGACGCGAAGATTGGACCGCGATGATGTTTCGTCCAGCGCTTCTCAATTATTTACGATTTCAAAACATGGACACAGCAAAATACAGACATACGAACGTCTGGGTATGTTTGTATTTGTGCTGTTGTCGTCGTCGATGTTGTTGTTTGTGTCATTGTTAATTCCATCATCTTCAGATTTCTTGAAGCGCTTCAAAAATAGACTTTCCTAAGATTAACTTTCTATTTTTAAATGCTATTTTTTTAAATTTCAAATCCCTAAAATCATCGTTTCTATTTGAAGAAGTCAATTTCAGAATATTCACGACCGTCTCAGGATATTTATGGCGCCATGAATATTTATGATTTCCCAAGATGACGTCAGAGCGCCAATTGCTTGAAGAAGCATTCCACCGATTCATCAGCCAATAGAAGTATCCTATAGATGACTTATTATGTGATAAGCTTTTATCTTTCCTGATAAGTTGATGATGTACGACAAATCAGGCTAATAAGCCAAACGTCTGGAGTCGAAGTTACCTGGTGAAATTCCTGTCAGGTAGTCTTACCTGGCCTCCGAAACACCTGGAGTATTTCTCACGCCAGCGAAACCAGGAAGAGAATCCGACGGATGCGACCGCAGGTCATGGAAAGGTGGAAAACTCGTCCACCAGTTTGTACGATGATGATGATGAATTCGATCTGCCTCTAATGCGCCCGACATCGATCATCGCATTTGTTTCCGTCGATATTCCAGGTACAACTATCCTTGCGAGCCGTTACCATGGAGTTCCCGAAACACTCCGCATGTGTTTTTGGGACCACACCCCACCACCCTGCTTCTAATTGAGTGATGATCAGTTGGAAATGAAGTTCGTCTGATTAAAACCTCATATCAAAGGCGTTTCTCTTCGGATCATATATTCTGTCACACCATAGTCCCATCGTCATTATCTTCATCGTCTTCGTCATCGTCGTCGTCATTGACGTCATCGTCGATGTCATCGTAGGCGTCATCATCGTCGTCGTCGTCGTCATCATCATCATCATCATCATCATCATCACCGGAGTACTGAGATGTTTAACATTATTTTCCTATTTATTTGTGTACGCGATGTGACGATGTGATGCCGATGTTGATAAGATCGGCAGGTTGATGACGTCCGCTTTTTATGATAATGATGATGATGATGATGATAATGATGATTATGGTGGTGATGATGACGACGACGATGATGATGATACTAATGGTGATGATGATGAGGATGATTATGATTATGGTGGTGGTGATGACGATGATTATAACGCCGAGGATGAAAATAGTATCGGTAATGATAACGAGTTTGACGACAAGACTGGTGATGACGACGATGATGGTGA
Organism: Hirudinaria manillensis; assembly: GCA_034509925.1. Classification (NCBI taxonomy): domain Eukaryota; kingdom Metazoa; phylum Annelida; class Clitellata; order Hirudinida; family Hirudinidae; genus Hirudinaria; species Hirudinaria manillensis. The sequence goes on along the minus strand of CM067530.1, from coordinate 8,970,850 downwards.
TGATGATGATGATGATGATACTAATGGTGATGGTGATAAACGCGACATCATCGAAGAGCCGCTGTTAACTCCGACGTCGTCGGCGCCTGGAATTATTTCCAGCAACGCAATGAAGATCGTGCAGATGATTGTCCTCGTGGCGTATATCGCCAGGATCTGAGTTGATGTTTAAAATTGTTGTTTCGCCAACGTTATGAATGAATTGCATTGCAGGCCTCCTCATTTCCATGGCCATTGCACGTGGTGACGACGACGACGACGATGACGTGTCGTTCGGTTTCCAAATACATCTTTTTGTTTGTAGAGATACAAACCTTGTTGGAAGAGTCGCCTCCCATCCCGTCCCGATTCACCTCACACGGAGTTTCACTTTTCTTTCAAGTTTTCCATCCGTCGTGATGGATGGATGGACGAGCAAACGAATGAATGCATTTGAATGAGTTTACATGCTGACGGCGCTAAACTTTTCCAGTTCAAGAAACTACGACACTTCTCGTGGAAGCTGCTAAGGTTTAATCCTATCAGACTGCTTCTTTGCCTTCGTCTTTCAGTCTCGAATCAATCTCCTCGCTGCAATAAATTCCATTTCTACGTTGCAAGGAAATATTAACGGCCAAATATTTCTGGGACAGGAGATTACAATGTGCGTGCGTGTTGTTGTTGTTGTTTTAGTCGGAAAAAACCCACAAAATCCAGTCCCTATCATTGGAGTAGAAAAACAAACTGGAACGAGGCACGACGCTAATCCAATTAGAATGTTTACTTTTTATTTCAACAAATAATTCACAAAAAAAAAAACATTTAAAAATTAAATAAAAACTTTTAATAAACATCTGGAAAAATCATTGTTTGATTTTAATGCCTCTACCTGTTCCGAATCTTGCAATTAACTCGTCAAATGAATTGCATGCTCCACCCACATGCAAAGGTATTCAACGTTAAATTTATAATTAAAATGTAATTTAAAATAATTGTACGACTCAGACTGAGTACGATGTATAATTGAGCCACTTGTTGTTTTGTCCTGACGTTACAAAGTATGAAATATGAAAGAACTTGTGATTATTAACCGACAAATTAGAGTTAATACTGTTTAATTTTAACAGAAAATCTTTTTTATTTTATTTAATTTGGCATTGCCCGAGTATAAGAAAATCACTGAACAAGGGCATCTTTCGTTATTTCGATGTATTTCTGTCTAAGAATTCGTCTCTATCAAGGAAATTCACTTTCAGGAGTTCATAAAAAAAAACTTTTGAGATTTTATTTCTCCCCCTCCTACTCCTCCTCCTCTTCCCCCTCTTCCTCCTCCTCCTCCTCTTCCTCCTCTTCCTCCTCCTCCTTGGAAAAACCACTCCGCCGATCGGTGCATCTCGTCGGAAAAGCCTTCAACCGTGGTTCAGAAAACACGGAAACTCGGCTCGAAAAGATGAATCCCGGTCTGGAAAAATCCAAGAAAGAAGGAAAGAAAGAGAAAAAAAAAGTAAAGATGGTGCATATGAACCGTCATTAACATATCTAATTCCGTTCTTTGAAATTCCCAATTTGTCATTGAAACATGAGGCAGCATCATTGCCAGGGTAGGTCTTCCTTCGTTAACTCATTACCCATACCCTCCTTCTTTCCGCTAGCCCGAGGCTAAATCGTTGCAATGGGGAGAATTATCCTTTCAATGATGGAAACATGACTTCGGCATTTCTGCAGTTCGGAATTTCTAGTTCACGAAAGGTCAAAAGGCAGGCGAATTAGACGCTCGTATTAGACGTGCGCGTATTGCTTGTAAGCTCCGAGCAAACTTTCATATCCTTCGCACAGGGAGTGAATCAGAAAACATCCATCCCATCATCCATCCGCCCATCCATCCATCAATCCGTCCGTCTGTCCGTCCATCTATCACAAGTTCATCCATCCATCCATCCACCCACCCACCCATCCATCCAATCATACATCCATCTGCCGAGCCAGCCTGCACTCATTAATTTTTCGATGGAGAACGGCATCAAATGAGGGTCGATGAGGTAAAAAGATTCGATTATGAAACCCAACGTACTTTCACGTTCAGATTCGAAGTGCACGTGTTTTACTGTTCCTCTACGTTTTGCTTTTGTTTTCATTTTTAATTTCATATTTGGAAACATAACAAGGGTTCGGTGTCCTCTGAATCGTGGACATCAATCCGACTGACAGGCTGACAGTCAGACTCCTTCCTACCTTCTTCTTCGTCTCTTTCTTCTTCAATCCCTCTCCAGGCGAGAGAGAATAACATATGGGAATTAAATCCTCAGTCGTTGGGGAACAATTTTCCTCCGAGGATGCATCGAAGGGAGCTTCCACCTCGTAGGTGGAGGTCGTGTTTCCCCGGCGTCATTGCCTCTCGGAGAGTCTCGAGACTCGAGAATCGTCGGTCATGTTTCGGGCAAGGAATTGTTCAACTTGTCCGGCACAACGAATGAAGCCGCGATGCTAGACTCGGCAGGTTATTTAGGTCCGTGCCGGTTGGAAAGAGTTATTTAATTATTGGCAAAGGCTTCCTGAAATTAGAAAACAGTCAATAATTCGCCCCAGGAATTCGATCATTTCTGCCGTGGCATCGATAAGCGGCTTCCTTCCTCCACTTTTCCTTCCTTCAATCATTCCGTCCTCGGTCGGGTCGTGTTTGCTTTCCATTTCAGTGTTTTAGAATAGTTTGTTCTTTCCATTTTCAATTTTTTGCACCCGCGATAAGATGACTTCTCCGATGTCGTCTTTTTGTACGATTTTGAATTTAAAAAAATGAAAATAATGGAGAAATCCGCTGGAAATTAAACGTTTTATTTCAATTGCAAGGGGCCACTGTTGTGAATAGTTGCATGTTAGCATTAATAAATGTCCAAATAGAGTGCTTTTCTCGAAGATAATAATAATAATAATCATCATCATCATCCGAGTACATACGAAGGGTTCATCACTTCTTTGCAAAGTTAACCAGAATGGAGTAACACATCGAATGTGGGGAGCAAGAAAAACATGGTTTGCAAGAAAACATGAACATCAAGTGTTGAAAACAAATGCCGTTTCTGAGCCGACGTGTGTTGGCGAACCACACTTCGTGTGTATATCTTTTTTAATCTGGAAAAGCTCATTTGTTTTTACATTACTATTTCCATTAATACCTCTTTGCACGTTCGAAATGATTAGCAATTTTAAAAGCAACAAGAATTCAGAAATCGAGGGAGACACACGCGGGAACGTGAAGTCATGAAATATTCACAAACCTTTAGTCAGACCGAGTAATCCGTCCGGTAAACAGACCAAGATGAACTTCAACAACTACATTGGAACAATCCCATCGCAAGATCTGATCGGGACGACATAGCGAACGATTATCCATACGTTTCGAGTGTGTATTTGTTTGTCGATCGTTTTTTTTGTTTTGTTTTGTATTGTTTTGTTCTGTTGTGTTTTGTTTTTAGGGAGATATCAAGTCCTAGTAGCGTCTTCGGGACTACTTCTAAAGAGCAAAGATGCGTGGCAGTCTGTGGAGAACATCCCGATTTTATAGGCGGGCGTCAATATGGGGCCCTTTTACGTGATGTAACATCAGCTACGTGTGTTCGCATATTTCGCTCATTTCCTATCTATGTATCTTTCTAATTAAGACAACTCACGCCATTCAGACGAGCCGGCCCTAGGGTTTTTATTTTTATTGTTATTATTATTATTATTATTATTATTATTATTATTATTATTATTATTATTATTATTATTATTATTATTATTATTATTATTATTATTATTATTATTATTATTATTATTATTATTATTATTATTATTATTATTAGTCTTATTATTATTATTATTATTTATTTATTTATTTATTTATTAATTAATTATTAACTACCATGTTATCATTATGGAGTCGGCTTTGATAAGCATCGAGAATCGATTAAACAGTATCATCCGAACGAATACCAAAGGAAGACGTGGATATGTTTTTCCAGTGCAGGAAATAATTTTCTTCCCTGGCATCCATCTGAACCCCCACACCCTGCAATCACTCCACTCGGAGAAGGTCAGAGGTCGTGCTTGCGAGTGCGATTGTCAATATTTGGCAGAATTGACGTGTTTTATTAAAGGTTTTTTTAAGGGTTTTATTAATAAAAAGCGAGAATAAAGTTCTTCTGGTGCCTGTTGGCGTAATACTACCTAAGCACAAAATGGATCTGGTATCATTAGTATAAATCAATGTATCAGTATATCAATGCATCAATCATTGTATCAATCAATGCATCAATCGATGAATCGAACAGTATATCAATCAATGCATCTATCGATCTATCAATCAATGTAACAATCAATGCTTCAATCAGCGAATCAATTAGTGTATCAATCAATTAAGTGTCTCATGGAATATGAATAGCATCCTATTTTTATTTCATTTCCATCTGAAAGGTCGATAAGGTGATAGACATCCTCCATAATCGTCATCCTTGAAGAGAAGGCGCGTGGCCACGTCCATTACAACCAGGAAATTTTTATAATTTAGATATAATTTATAAAAGTATAATTAAATTAAAATATTCATCTGAATACTTTGGTTAGACTCCAGACTTACAAATGCCTTGAAACGCTGGCGAAATTAATTCTCGTTTTAGGGTAACTTTTTTCCTATTTAAGTTTAAAAATGAAGATTTTTTGAAGTGATTTATTTCTGCTGGACTTTTATATTTTTTTAATATATTCTTTTTTCTGCTTTCCATTGTCCAAATGAGAGAAAAATGTTTGCTTAATACTGAACAGTCTTAAAAGCTTCTCATTCGTAGGAAGGAATTGATCGTTTTAAACTCCAACAGGCTTTGAAAGCAAAACATTTAGCGCTCTGAGAACGTTTTTAGATCTCTTATGATGCCAATTTCAAAGTTTAAGTTCAGTAGTTTCAGGTGTAAATATGTTGTTTGTTTTTTTTTTGCAATAAAACGAAAACAAAAGCCGCATTTTTTGCGATTTATTTCTAATTTGAACATAAAATTCATGCAAATTCAGCAAACGACCGAAGTTGGTTTGTCAAGCCTTAAGAATATTAAATAATTTATAATTTAATCAATTATAATTTAAAAAATAATTTTACGTGACATTGCAAATTACATAGTAACGACGATTATTAACGTGATTATCAATATAGAATAACGATTGATTTTATAATCATGAAATGTTTAGTAATTTAATTTTATAAATTATTATTTTTTGTTTAAAACTTTTATTAAATGTTTTTAAATATTGTTTTTATGTTAGAAATTAAATTTCGTTCGTCGGTTCCATTGCTGGCTTCTTTTCAATGGTTTTCATGTTCTTCGTGGAAGCAGTTGAAAGAAAGTTTGATTTATGACTTAATTTCCGTCCTGAAATGTATTTATTAAATTTTATATTACTTTATTTTATAGAATTTAACGTTAAAAAATTTATTAATTTCCATGTTTTGATTACTTATTTTATCAAAAATTGATATGTAAATAGTTTTCTATGGAGTAGTGATCAAGTATGGTAGACATGCGTCAAGAAATGTTTACTAAGCAATTATCAGCCATGAAATTTTAAATTATGCTCAATTATATAATATATTATTAAAAATATAATATTAATTTGATCAAATATTTTTATTACTTAAGGAACAAATTAAAACTAATCTGATAAAATAAAAAAGGAAAGTTAGCCTATTACTGTTAATCAGTTAATATTGTGGTTGCGCAATACACAATGCGTGTGTTTTAAATTGGGCGGATGCATTACTGCAATTACTAACTCTAGTGAACTCCGGGAAGAATTTTTGTAACTCTTGAGTTCTTAAACCAAGTAAACAATTTTTTGAAATTCTCGAAAATGTAATTCATTTGAAACCACTCAGTTAAATGAGAAATGCTTCTCCTGTTTTTTGTTTTGTTTTTTTTTTAATATCATTTGCTAATCATTGCAGCTAATAAGTAACATTTCCTAACATTTACTAACTTCTAGTTTAAGTTCAAATACGTACAGGGGTTTTCAAGTCGATTTCTTGCGGTTTTACAAATAATTAATTCTGACTTTCCTCACCCGATTTCTGATTGTTTCGAGATCAGTCTCTGGAAATGATTGTCTTTTCCCTCCATTACGACATTCGATAGCGGTTCAGTCAAAGTTTCAAAGCCTCCTTTTTTAATCAATAGTGTAGCAGCAAAACAGGGATTATTAAATTTCATTTTAATCCAGTTCAATGAAATTAAGCAATTAAATTTCCGCTAACATCTCCTGAACAACTGCAAGATTTTTATGACAAAAAAATCTCCATTTTGAATTTCTGCCATTTGAGATTCTATCGTTTATGGTTTCCCGATTGTCATTTGAGTTTAGTGCGATTCAGGTCCTTTGATGTCATCCTGATAAAATGGAGTTTTCCAAGTAATTTCTAGGTGCATATTTGAGGACTGCAAAAACCACGCGAGGAGTTAAAAACGAAATGGAAATATCTGCAATTTCGTCGCCAACTGTAATGAGGAAAACGTGCCCGAATAACTCGAGTCATTACACGCTCATCTGACGTGATCTGGCAGTTTCTGAATTATAACCGATCACGAGCACATAATTCCTCTTTTAAAATATTATTTGAAAATAAATTTATAATTCTCATTTATGAGCAATTTACTAGTCTTAATGAACCTAAACTGAATGATTTAATGAAGATGGAGAGTAAGATGAGTTTGTAGGGATAACTCGTTTGCATGAAAAAATGCTGAGTGGTTCATCAAACCGAGACCCTGGCTAATTGCCGGAGCATTAAACAATTTGCATTCCCAGCGCTCGGTAGCCGGCTCTTAATGAGAACTTAAAGTTCTTCAGATGATTTTATAGATTTTATAGCAACATCAACAACAAAAATGTTTTCCACCACAAAAACCAAATTCAAGTGTGAACGTTTGTCATCATTTCCGGACTGGGACATTTGCGAGCACTGCCAGTCTGGTCGAAGATCGTTCGTCTATCGCCAGTGTCATCGCAGCTTCAAATGAGAATTTGTTTCCAACGATTTCCTGTCGCTAAGGATGACCTTCATCGACCAGAAAGAACATTCCCGTCGATGCACAAACATCCCATCATTTTCCGAGTCTGTCGTTAAGTGTGACGAATTCCTTCTTGAGAGGAAGCTTCCAGATGGGAGTCTCTGAGGTATTCTGGCTTCCTAACATCTTGTTTTCCTTCCAGACTCGAATCGTTTGGTGATGACTCGATCGCTCCATTCTGCGCAGACGACTTTTAAAACTTCTAGTTCGACTTGGGACCTCCAATTATCTTCTCCCTTTTTTTATTCTCTGCGATTCTAAAAGAAAAACAACATGTTGAGAACATCTTATATTCTCTCAGACAACCCGGATAGGCGAGGCAGAAATTAAATTATGGCACACTTTTAAACTTCCATCTCATCATTATCCTCCTCCTCGTCGTTGTCGTCATCGAGCACGAGTTATCATGTGATCATTGTCATCAGCATCATCATCATCATCGTTAAAGAGCACGATGAAGTGAGTAAGGTCTCGATTGTAGACGATCCGGAGCTGGAAATACGAGCCATTCCCGAGGTTGTATTCCGGATGAATCATCGGATGAATGTAGGTTAGCAGACGAACACGATCAGCTCAGCTGCTGGATGCTCTTTTGTCCGACAAAATGCCGCCGTTTTTTTTATATTTTATTATTATTTTATCTTTTTTTTCCAAAACAGCCTGTGGAAAGTTGTTCTTTCCTGTTCGAATGCATTTCTTAGACCAACAGTGACGCCTTAACAGTGACGTGATCGATCTTGTCATGTCCTGGCGATTGCTTAGGAACCAGAAGTGTAAAAGTTCAATGCATGTGAGACGCACAGACTTGTATCGAATTAATCCCAAGGGGTTATTGCCTCCCCGGCATGAGTCTAGTAAGTGCACGATAATGAAGGAGACCATCGTACGTTGAAAACACAGAGTAACGAAATCGCATCTCCCGAGAAAAGCCATCCTCGGAAAAGCTTTTAAAAACAGTCTGATCATACAACTAATTAGTACTAATTTACTAAAGACGCTTTTTAATTAGTTAGCGACCGTTGCGTAACGAGATGGTCAGTGACGACAGTAACTGCTTGTAAAACCATTTCACAAACACACACACATGCACGCACGCACTTGATTGTTGAATGCAAATCACAAGAAATGCGAAATAGAAGGAGGAGATGAATATACATTTGCATGAACAACAAACACCTCCCAGGAACTTCGAAACAACAATGGCAAGGACTAAGGCGTTAAGAACTCAGAACTTCCAATCAAAATCCCGAGAAAGCAATTTCCCTTTTTTCCCCCTGTGAGTCATTCTTACATATTCTTCCAGCTCAGCACAACACAAATCAATCATCGATTGAAATACGGAGCGACTCCTGTTCCATTGTTTGGATTGAAAAGTCCGCTCCGTTTGTCCATCGGCCACCTGTTGAATGAAATCGATGAGTGGCCCTTATCAATAAATGTTTGAATTCCAGGCGAATTGAATCAAAATTGAACTGATTTAGAATGTAATTATTGCCCAAGAATCCAGTGAAATGGCGGATCAAACACGTCGTCCTTGCAACTTTTAAGAGTTTGTAAACAGAAACGTTGGAATAATCGCATTTCATTGTTCTCGTGAATTTGAATTAAAGTAAAGGATGTGACCGTGTGCCAGTGTTCGTGAGTTACCATGAATGTGTGCCTCTTGTATCACTGTTGTAGGCCGTCAAGTAGCAGAATATGTGCACTTGTCTTCATGCGCGCCACGAGACTCCAGCTGCCCGAATTCTTGAAATTAAAATTCTTTTCCATTAAAAATACATTTTAAATGCAATTATAACCAATTGACCCGAATTTCAGAGCAATTAAAGATAAAAAATGAATAAATTCCACGGAACTATTTCCACTGACTAATAACAAGTAGTGATACAGCCGTGCAAGGCCTGAAGGCCAACCAGCTCCTATAAAAGACTTGGGCTCGGTCGGCGTATTCGTTCGACAGCTAAGAAGTTCGAGAAGTTTTGTCTACTGAATTTTAGAAGAAATTAAATCAAGAAAATGAGGGAAATCGTTCACATTCAAGCTGGTCAATGCGGTAACCAGATTGGAGCCAAGGTTTGAATGAATTTTGGTTAAATTTTATTTTAATTGTCGCCTTTTTTTTGTGCGTTGCGTGCGTACCGGTCTTGAGCGACTTTATGAAATTTAGCGAGGATGTTTTAAGAAGTGATGTCCAGATATTGAAAAGGAAGTAGAAGCCAGCATTAAGTCCACTTTTTATTCGAATTTTAATCTAATAATTGGCAATTTGAATTTAAAACTGGGCCCAGGTACATGAGCCGTGAAATTTGGCGGGATGCTCGTGCGCGCCGCCATGTTGACTCTTGAGTGGAGTATTTGCACGAGAAGGCCGGATATGATTGATTGTGAGCTTCAAAGAGCCACCGAAATTTATTTTTGGATTGACTTTTAGGGCAGAGGATGGCAAATTTTAGACATTTTGATGAGATTAGGATTTTATTTTGGGACCGTTTAAATGTCACAAGTTTGATTGGAAGCAGATGCTGTTGGCATCTTGAAGTCCAATTAAGAGTCTTCTGTAGATTTCCTTAAGAATAAACAAATCTGGCACTGACTCACCAGCTGCATCCTGTATCTTTCAGAGGCCAATTAGCTTGAAAATGATAAGTGGGTATTTAAGGCATGGGTCTGCTCTGCTTCAAAGATGAGACTATTATTCATGACACACTCATTCTCAGCTCTGATTTAAAATGTTCCATGTTTTCCTCAGTTCTGGGAAGTCATCTCCGATGAACACGGAATCGACCCAACCGGTGCCTACCATGGAGATTCTGATCTTCAACTGGAGAGGATCAATGTCTACTACAATGCTGCCTCAGGTTAGGAAATAGATATCACTGCTACCATGATTAGCTGGGACTAATTTCTTGACTTGTGTTCACAGGTGGAAAGTACGTTCCTCGTGCCATTTTGGTCGATCTGGAGCCCGGCACCATGGATTCTGTGAGGTCAGGCCCCTTCGGGCAGATCTTCAGACCAGACAACTTCGTCTTCGGTCAGAGCGGTGCTGGAAACAACTGGGCCAAGGGTCACTACACCGAGGGAGCTGAGCTGGTAGATTCGGTCCTTGATGTTGTCAGAAAGGAGTCCGAAAGCTGCGACTGCCTTCAGGGATTCCAGATGACCCACTCCCTCGGAGGTGGTACCGGTTCCGGCATGGGTACCCTGCTCATCAGCAAGATCAGAGAAGAATACCCAGACAGAATTATGAACACATTCTCTGTTGTGCCTTCTCCTAAAGTAAGGATATGTTTTAATGAAAAAAACTTTGTTGATAAGATGGCTGGGAAATAATGAATGAATGCTGTGACCGAGCATGCCTAACAATTTTCACAAATTCACAGGTTTCAGACACCGTGGTTGAGCCATACAATGCAACCTTGTCCGTGCACCAACTGGTCGAGAACACGGACGAGACCTACTGCATCGACAACGAAGCCCTGTACGACATTTGCTTCCGCACGCTCAAGCTGTCAACCCCCACCTACGGAGATCTCAACCACCTCGTCTCTGCCACCATGTCCGGCGTCACCACCTGCCTTCGTTTCCCCGGTCAGCTGAATGCCGATCTCCGTAAATTGGCCGTCAACATGGTCCCCTTCCCCCGTCTCCATTTCTTCATGCCGGGATTCGCTCCCCTGACTTCTCGCGGAAGCCAGCAGTACAGGGCCCTGACCGTGCCGGAGCTGACCCAACAGATGTTCGACTCCAAGAACATGATGGCCGCCTGCGATCCCCGTCATGGTCGCTACCTGACCGTCGCCGCCATTTTCAGGGGAAGGATGTCCATGAAGGAGGTGGACGAGCAGATGCTCAACATCCAGAACAAGAACAGCAGCTACTTCGTCGAGTGGATCCCGAACAACGTCAAAACCGCAGTCTGCGACATTCCCCCCAAGGGACTGAAGATGTCTGCCACGTTCATCGGAAACTCCACCGCCATCCAGGTTCGTCTCCATCTCTGAGAATCTAGAGTTCGTTCGAGGGACTTTGATTTTTATCCTTTTTCGACTTTTTATAGGAGCTGTTCAAGAGAATCTCCGAGCAATTCACGGCCATGTTCAGACGCAAGGCTTTCTTGCATTGGTACACCGGAGAAGGCATGGACGAGATGGAGTTCACCGAAGCCGAGTCGAACATGAACGACCTGGTCTCCGAATACCAGCAGTACCAGGACGCCACTGCCGAAGAGGAGGTGGAGTACGAGGAGGAAGAGCAGACCGAGAACGCCTAAGAGGGACCGCCTCGGCTCTCCTCTTCGCAGTCAAAACTGTTTATCATTTCGTTCCTTTATTATGTTTGAAGTAAAATCGATGCCCGAACTTTTTTTCTTTGAAGTATGCAACCCTGCATTAATGTTTGTCACCTGAGTGCATTCTGCTTCGAGTGCATAGAGCCACGCGCTCGTAACGTTGGCGTCGTTGCATGGGACCAAAATTGTTTGGCAGAAATAAAATTTTCGCAACTTAAAACGTGAGAGTTTCAATAGTTTTTGAGAGGGAATTTAGTGATGAGGCCGCAAAATTTACTTTCGTGAGCAAGTGTTTTGGTATTTCCAAGTTTATTGTGTCTGTTGTGCGATCTCACTTATGTCTGCTTGTTGTTAGTTCTGTGGGAGTTGGGTTTTGTTGTTTCTTTTCTGCTACCGTGATTCGGAATGATTCACACTGAGATGGGAATTAATATTGTTTGATGCTGTGGTGTGGGGGAGACAGCCTGCACCTCATCAGCCGGCGTAGTCAAATTATTTCTTGCCTATTATGAAACAATTATATTTATTGCGTGGTTATAATTATAACCTTTATAATATGGTTTTCCATGAGAAAGGTCTGCTAGAGTTTCACGGTGAGCTTCGGTAGGAAGGTTAAAGCTCAATTGTTTGGGTGAGTAAGTGCAAGCGTTCGACGGGTACATCATGTCTCTCGGATCCAGAATAATCAGAATTATGGCCTCAGCGAGGAAATATGCGCAAATAAATATGAAATAATAAATATAAAATAAATATGTTATCGCCAGACATAAAACTTTATTTTGTGAATCGAGGGGCGAAGGAGGTTCGGCCACGGCCCCATTAATCCACTGGCCACTCAATTGTAGTAGCGGTTGATTTTGTGCCTCCGACGCTATGTGCCATATCAATTAACTATTTTTTAAATTATCATTATTGTTATTGTTGTCATTATACTCGCCTACAATTTAGCTATTCAGTTCGGCTATCAATCACCAGATATGGAAATGCTTTATGATGCGTTCAAAAACATTCGCTTGGCGTCCGTGTTATATCTTGAACGATTTCTTTGTGTTGCAAACACAATTCTATTTTATGGACATTTTATTTGGTATTATATATTTGTGAATCGAGGGGCGAAGCGGAAATATTTATATTATATTGATATTTAAAAAGAAACATCCGCTTTAATTCGAATATAAAATGCTAACTTCGACTATTTAGAGACTTTAAATCTTTTTAACGGAATATTTGTAAAATAAAGAGTCTAGTTTAATGCAGTTTCTGACTGCTTTTCGTGAACAGGTTTCCAGAATATTTGAATTATCATAAATTTTTTTTTAAAATAAATAAATGTTCTAAACAAACATTCATCAATGTAACGTTAGAAATGAATTTGATGTATGAAATGAAATAATGATGTACAGTCTTTATATATTATCTGAAAATATGTTTCTGTTTGTGTGCAGCTATAAATATTTATAAAAGTGATCTTTTCTAGTTGTGAGAGAATGTCTTCATTTTCAGATTATAAGATGATTTAATCATAACTATATTCTGTCAATAAGAATGAAATTGGTAAATGGCAGATAACGATGTGAGAGAAATTCGCCGAAATAATATTTATTCGGAACTAATTGGTATGTATTCTGATAAAATTAAAATTGGACATTATATCATCTAATTTGCATTTGGTAACCAATCAATTATAGGTTTATTCACCTAACCATTGCTAGAAATCGGAATATGTCAAATTAACTTGTGACGCATTTGTAATACGAGCTCTAGTCTGGATTTTCAATAACAAGTGAGACCACGCATCGTCGTTATGTTGATCTTCGAACATTTCCAACTACTTAAATATCAGTTTGTGAGAGTTTCATTTCGCATCTTTACTGAAAATATCCTGTTTCATACTAATATGTAATTAAGTGACACCTCTTTAGTCATCTTTCATAGACAGTGTAATTGTCTTGAAATCAATCATTCTGTTACAGATGCCTGTATGAGTTGGCGGATCGTCATTTGACTCTCATTTAAGACCGTGAAGGCTCACCTGTTTAAAAAGCGGCTGTCCTGCTGAATAATCATTTCTTCTCTCGAGCTAATTGTATGCGAACCAACCTATGACTCGCTAACTCGGACTTCTCGTGCGAATTTTGAACGATATTTTAGAGCTTTTATTTCTGTTTTTGTTGGACATGACATCTCCAGGTAAAAGTTCCAAAGTTGTCGCTGATGTTCTGCAAGCGTCTGGCAAAAGTCCGACTAAAACAACGACTTTGGAGGCAGACGATCAGAGACCAAAGAGTGCTGAGGCGAAGAGAATCTCCGACAAATATCATCCTCTCGGGTCATATTCGAATCGACCGAATTCAGGCAAGGATAACAAAGTGCGCTCAAACCAGACAGGAACGACCAAGAACTACCTCGAAGTAACCGGTGGCTCGGCTAAACAAAACGCTGTGAAGAAAGTAAACATGAAAACTTCCACGAATAACGGTTTACAAAACTCACAAGACGAAAAACAAGATCAGTCAAGAAAAAAATCATTCGATGGAATCACTGGAGGTAAGTCGAACGGATTGGCAGACTTCGACTCACTTGACCAGCCAAAACCTCATCTGACCACAAGAAGGACTTCTAAATTTGGAATGAAAGTGACCCAGGTTTTAAACCAGGTTGATTTCAGCAAATGCGATCCATCAACTTGCATCAGAGTCATGAGAATTCCTTCCCTGAAAAACTATTCGGCACTCCTACGCCAACTGAAGAGTTGCCAGAAGAAGTGGCTGGAAGGATTTCTGGAAGAAAAAGGATTAGAAGTCTTGTTGAAAGGGCTGGAAGTAATTTGCCAGAAGAAAGTCCAGCTGACAGAAGCCATGATGCTGATGGAGTGCGTGGCTTGCGTCAAAGCCATCATGAATTGTCGCCAGGGACTTGAACTGTTCACCATCAACAAGAATTACTGCAAAAGTCTCATTAAAGGTAATTGTGTAATTCCGTAATTCTTCTCAGATCGATCAAAACTTGAAAAAATATATATGTAAAATTAAATTTCAAGCTTTGGATTCTACAAATGTCGGAGTCAAGAAGCAAGTATTCGATCTCATGGCAGCGCTTTGTGCGTCGTCAGAGGAAGGTTTCAAGACTTGCTTGGAAGCCGTTGAAAGTTTGAAGGTACGTCTAAGAAGCGTATCGACTGATTTTCCACTCTAAACAATTAATAAACCGAAATGTATAATTACACCTGTAATATTCGATCAGGTGATCAAATACCAAAGGCATAGATTCAGTTTCGTGATCAATGAACTGAAGAGCCAATTGTCGCTGGACTACAGCGCATCGGTCCTTGCTTTTGTCAATTGTCTCATCAATTCTTACGACGATATCAATGAAAGATCTGAAATAAGAAATGAATTAATTGGTTCGTGAATTTATTTATTAAATATCATTTTGTATTATATTTGTATTTATTAAATGCCATTTTGTTTGTTTGTTTTTCCATGATTGCATTGAAAAACCTCTTTTAAAAGTCATAAGATAATTTTATTCTTTGTGGAATCTTTTTTCTTACTTAAATAATTAAAGAGCGGATCAATCGCTGTACACATTCTGTGGTTTTTTAGAGACAACTTTGACCTCAATTAGACTTTCACTCGAGATACTTGTACTTCAGGACTCTGATTCAATTACATTCATGACCAATTATTTCAATTGCTAATAAAAGATTTAGAATAACTAACATTAATAAATTAACAAGTAATCAACAATTTACAAGTGTAAGCAATAGATTTTGTTTGAATGTCTAGCGTAAGCCTAAAAAGAGAAACAATCTTGTGTTTAGATTACGATTTCGTCATCCCTCTAATTGAGGTTCCAATGCATGCTTCTAAATCATAAACAAATTTCTCTTCTTTTTTATTAAATAACGTTCATTGAGATTCACTCGGAAATTTGGTTCTCTGGTTTACCGGATGAGTGGAGTCCCTGCATGCAACCCAACTTGCACCCAAGGAGTGTCCTAGGGCGGGGCGCCATACAAATATCGAATTGATCAAAAGCTGTAATAACCCCAGTTTAATATTCCAGGTTTGAACATCTTGGAAATCATAGAAAACCTTCGAACGTCTGACCACGAGGATTTGGAAGTCCAGTGCGAAGTGTTTTCGGAGTCAAAGCAATCGGACGACGAAGTAATTTCTCAAAGCTTTGGAGTCCCTGACGGTACTGACCACAAGGCACTGTTTGGCATCATCTACGAAAAGGTCTGGCAGATGGCCCGATGATATTTTAAATATTTAATTTATGACTTTTGCACGTCATTGTCACGTTAATCATTTACAACTGCGTAACAAAATGACGTCGCTTAAAATTTATTATTATTTTTTATCAAAAGGCACGTTTTGCTTATTGTTGGCGTATCGAATGTAGTCCAAAATTAGCTACGTCTTTTGTTTATTTACGGTAACTTACGACTTGAAACAGGTTTACAACAAACCCGAGGAAGTCATTTTGTTGAATATTCTCCAAAAACTCATTCGCATAGACTCCGAAGATGAAGAAAAGTTAGTAAAAACTGTCAAAAAAAAAAAGAATAAACGTATTCTGCAGTTTAAGTTTTCATTTGTTTTTATTCGTAAATAATTATGAATTATTTTTATCTCAGACTCAAGACATGGGAAGTCATCGACAAATTCGTCGCCAAAGTCCTGCACTCCGACAATCCAGTTGACATTCTCCACCAGTTACAATCAGACGTTGTTGTCCAGAGAAAGTCAAAGGAGGTTCAAACTGATCGCTGGCATTCTGAATCAACGATTCAAAATTCTGCTCCGCCCCCTAAAATTCATTCCGAGGCAACCAAAAAGTTCAAAAAAGTCTTGGAAAAGACGTTGAGCAACCATAAAAAGGAATCAGTCAAATCCACTCGTGAAGATCCATCTTCTCCGTCTTCAACTGGAGAATCAAAAGCAGAAATCCTCCCAGCACCATCAGACATTCCAATACCTCCGCCTCTTCATGGATTCGCTCTTCAAAATGTTCCACAATCACCGCCACTGATGTTCGACGGCATAGCTGCCACCGAAGTTTCTCCACCCATTCCTCCACCACTTCCAAGTTCAACCAGTCTATATCCACCACCTCCAGCACCCCCAATCTTAGGGTCGTTCCCTGTACCTCCGCCACCGCCTGTTCCGGGCTCAATCCACCCTCCTCCTCCGCCGCCCGTTCCAGGCCTGATGTCTGCACCTCCTCCACCACCGGCAGCTCCGGGGGCATTCAACCCCCCACCGCCACCAGGGGTCCCCTCTGCTCCGAGATCGCCGCTGGCACCCATCGTCCAAAACACTTTGAACATCTCCTCTTGTCTGGCCATTCCTACCCCGAAAGTGAAGATAAAAAACTTCAACTGGTCCAAGGTCTCGGCCCAGGATGCCACGAGTAACTTTCGATTTTAATTGATATAAATTTTAGTGGATGTTTAGAAGTGATTTCAGTCAAAATTTATCATAATTTTTTAAAATTTCTATTTATTAAAAATTTTTTTTTAATATTACAAATATTTAATAAGATCAAGTTAGTCGCGATTATACAATTCTACTGGAATTACTGGTATTATGATTCAATGAACATATATAAAACTAATTTATTTCAGTTAGTCGAAATATAGAGATTTTGTTTTTAAATCCGAAAATTCAGAGAAGGACATAATTTGGTCGAGTGTACTCGAGTGTACTAAAGGAGCGACTGAGATCAACTACGCCGTGGTTGAGGAGCTTTTCGGTCGGAAAGTTGCAACAGTCCAAGCAACTCCACAAAGCAAAGTCAAGCAGAACAAAGTGGTTGGTGTGATTTTTTTAATAATTATTTTTAGTTTAAGTATTTTGTAAATGTTTAGTTGTTTTATATAAAAATATTATTATATATATTAAATATTTAGCTTTGTTTTTTATAGATTTTATATTTAAATTGTTTTTAATGGCTTTGTTAATGAAATAAGTGGCCATAAAAGAAGCAGATCATAATGTAATTTAAATAGGCATAATTGTTGCTTTGATGCTGCCGTCATCCACTGTCACCCATCCATAATTATTTTGAAACGTTTTATGAGGATATCACTAATATAACTTAGCCACATGACATAACCATCATTAGATGTCACAATATTACAAACCCAAGCTGTACATCAATAATAATAAATTGTTGGTACGAATATCTAAGGTGTTCAAAATATGCTTGCCTTCTGGCATCTGTAAGGCACTTAAAAGTGCTGGGTACGTCATTGTTGACGCAATGTAATCTTATGATAACGTTTCGACTAAGTAGCTAGCTATCATGATCTAGCGACTATTAATTTCTATTTTTGGTATAAAAATTAATTTCTACGAAACATGCGATATTCTCTAGTGCGTTTTTCTCAGTATTGAAGCTGAAACTAATTAAAATTACGAGTCAGTTCAAATAACCTCGCTGTTCAGTGGAATTTAAAATTTTGGAAACATGTACGCTGATGCATCCGTTTCGAAAAGTCACGAGTCACTCAAAAAGTCGACTCAAGTCGACTAAACAATCATTTTAAGTTAAGTTTAATGAATGAATTTAGTACTATAATAAATAAAAATGAACAAAATGGTTTCCATTCCTTCAGATCAACCTCATTGACATGAGGAAGAGCATGGCCATCGACATCTGGCTGAGACAATTCAAATCGTCTCACGATGAAGTCATCGAGACCATCAAAATGGCAAATGTCAGTAAAATGGACATTGAACAAGCACGGGAACTCATCAAAATTCTCCCAGAAACGTCCGAGGTTTGTGCCTTGGAAATTGTAATAACATTGATACATGCATCATCATCGTGGTATGACTAGTACCATCACCACAATCACCAAAGAACGATTGGCAGATCGATTATCTGTTACCCCCCACACATCTTTTTCTATAAATTCAGATCGAACAGATCAAAAACTTCGAAGGCGACAGAAACAACCTCGGAAGTGCAGAGAAGTTCATCGGTCAACTGGTACAAGTGCCTCACTACGTCCTCCGACTGGAACTACTGACGGCCAAACTGGATTTCTTGCCAACTTACGAATCTTCGAGCAGCAAACAGGAAGCTTTCCTCTCCACGTGCGAAGGAATCGTCAACTCGGAATCTTTCAAGCACTTCCTCAGACTCGTTCTTCAAATCGGAAACTTCTTGAACGTGGTTGGTTAAATTATTAAAATTGATATTTTTTTAAATAATTTTAGGACGATAAATTTGGTAAAAAACGAATAAATAATTTAATAGTTAATAACATGAAATTAATGAAGTAAGTAATCCATTCTCTCTAAACCGTACAGCCGATACTAGATTATAAAATGTAATATCCGCAATTGAACTTAAGAGTTTTGGATTTCACAATCGTCAGGCCAGGCTAATGGCTCTGCTAATAATGGCAAATGCCTATAAAATACTAATGCAGACGCCATCTTGTCAATATTTGATTTCAGAATAGAAATAATTTTTAAAATGTTTACTTCTTCTGATCTTGGTCGATCAGTTTCTTTCAACGCATAAGCTTTGATGTTAAAACTGTGAGAAACCCCGTACAGTGGAAGTGAAACTATAATAATAACAATAATAAATTCAATTACGATAACGGAATATTAATTTAGTTTTTCATTATGTTATTAATTAAAATACGACAGGGCAGTTACGCTGGAAATGCGGCAGGGTTTAAAATATCATCGCTTACGAAACTGAGGGACACCCAAAGTAACCAGAGGGGGGTCACGTTGCTCCACCACATCGTATCCACTGCACCCAACATCCAGCCCGACTCCCTGGACTTTCTTCAAGAGTTGTACGATTGCGTTCAATCCAGTTCCAGGTGATTAATTTTGGAATTGATTTGATTGGTTGAATGTATTATTGTTATGGCTATTTCCCTTTTCAATTGATTGAATTCAGTCTAAATGAATTGGGCACTTCCACAAAGTGAATTATTTTGGCAAAGTCTTTATGATTGAGGATTTAATTACTTGTTAAGCGTGGGCCTATAATTCCAGCAATCGTGTTAAGTATATAATTTAGGTGTTATAATAGTGTTTGTGCCTGCGTCGCTTGTTTTGGTCTCTTCGTTTTTGCTGGATTTATTTTGTTTTTTTAAAATAATTTTTTATCCTTGCCTTTTGATTATATTGTATCAATATAATATTGTTATTAGTATTGTTTTCTATAGATTTCAATAGCTCAATAGTTTTCAATAGCTCTCGATAGCCCTCACAATAGTTTAAAGCATCTTGTTAAGTATCCTACCCGTACTGGAATGGACTTCATCCGCTACTTTCGGGAGGGACTCCTATCTTTCCTCCTCCCAAAGGATGAAATTAAGGTTCCGAGTTGGGTGAGAAAATCTTTATTTACCCGCGAGCTGTCGATCACCTCTCAGGGACTACAACGTGCTCGCGTGCAACAAAGGACCCGGTGGCGTGCGCCAATCCTTCATTAAACTTGGCCTACTAAATGCGCGATCAGCGGCCAATAAGTCTGCTCTCCTTAACGACAGTCTGATCGTCGAAGCGCTGGACATATTCATCTTAACAGAGGCATGGATCACTTCGGACGCCCCAAGCTGCATAATCAATGGCCTCGCTCCAGACGGCTTCACCGCCATCCATCGTCATCGTGGCTCTTCTACCGATAAGCGAGGGGGTGGAATTGCCGTCGTCCATCGCTGCAACATAAAAGCCACCAAGATAGAGCGAGAGTTTGCACAGTTCGAAGGGCTCCACCTCGAATTCAACACTCACAAATCATCGTTCATCGTATCCTCAATCTACCGACCTCCCGGACCAGTCACGTCGTCGTTCATCAGCGAATTTGAGGAGATGGTCGATCTAATCTCTTCGTATGACACCCCTTTCGTCATCTGCGGTGATTTCAATGCGCCGGCATCGGCGACCGACATCCATCATCTCCTTGAAGAATCAATAGATTCTAACGGTCTCGTCAGCACGTCAAGTCATCAACGCATTCCCGTGGCCACGCACTTGATCTCATTATCACCTCATCATTCCATGACAATCTGCTCACTAACATCACCATACGAGACGTCACTTACTCGGATCACCGCCTCATCTCGTTCATTATTTCCCTGGACAAACCCCCTCCCGGAACTCCAGTTTTAAGTCGCAGACGTACCAGCAGCACCAACTGCCATCGCTTTGAACATGACCTACCTTGCGGATCGAAGAAGCTCCTATCATCGTGCAGTTTAGACGCTGGTGGCTTCGCTTCACTGCTTCGTAGCAGGTTAGAGAGCCTCGTGGACTGGCATGAGCCTATCAAGAAGCATTCCATCCGAGTAGGTCAGTACTTCAGTAACCAGATGTCCTCTAAGGCAACCGAAACCAAGAAACGCTGTCGGCACCTAGAACTCTGTTATCTTCGGCACACCATGAATCAAGCCTTCAAGTCTGCTAGGGAGGCTGACAGACTGGTCAGATTCAATTCCAAGGCATCTTCTATCAAGAAGGAACTAAACTCGAACACCAACCCTTGGTCCATGTGGCGCTCTTTTCATATAATCTTGCTATGCAAATATGGTGGTCCCTCATGGCACTCCTCGGATGCTGAGTGTATTTCGCCTGACCCATCATTTAATTCGTTCTTGGCCTCCAAATATTTGGCCAATATCCACCAACCATTCGCCAATACTCTCTCTTCGTCTTTTCCTGCCAGACAGTTTTCAGGAACACCTCTTTCGGCACTGCCATCAATGTCGTCTGGCAAAGTTTTAAAGATCGTCCAAGCTCTGTCCAATAAGACTCTTCTCAAAAATATTCCTCTGTACTATCCTTTCTTTTTACTAAACAAAAAGCTTCTTTTAGCACCGGGGTCTTTACAACCATCTTCAACTCGTTAATTCCCCCCCCCCCTGCAGCTCTTACGAAATAGGAATGTCAATATTTTCCTTTCCAATCCGAAACTTGGCAGCTCCGTCCCAGTTCGTCACCGAGTCATCTTCAAAAAGGCCATCCTCAAGTACGGCATTCTCGCCATGGTGACTCCATCCTATCCCTGGGATCTCATCCACCGTCGTCATGCACCAGTCCACCTCTGCTCATCATTCCCCTTTCAACTCCAGCAACCCGTCCATAAATCACGCCTCGACAACCGAGGCTTTCCATTCGCCTCATCCAGCGTCTGGAAAGAACCACTCCCCTTGGTCCGCTCTCAGCCTTCATTGTCATTCTTCAAGCGCCAGTTGAAGATTCACCTCTACAAAATAACAAATAACGGAGACCCGAGGCGCCTCTGGCGCTCTGCAAATGGCGCCTTATAAATCACATTATTATTATTATTGTTGTTATTATTATTATTGTTATAATTTGATTATTATTACTATTATTATTGTTATAGTTAAACCATATATGGCTAGCGACGGTTTAGACTGGCACTAAAATAAATAGATTTTTAAAATTTGTTTAAGTCGTAAAATTATTATCTTAATTGTTTTCAAAACTGCAAGACCTTCTAGTCTTATTAATTATAGTCAGAATTTCATTTTAACTTTTATGATATTTTTTTACTGAGCGTTTTGACGGCCATTAGAAAGGTTTTTGAACGTGGTTCTTAAAGACATGAAAAAGTAAACATGATGACATTTTTTAAATTATATTTATTATTTATTATATTAAATTATTTTTATTGTAAAATCGAAAAAGCGTTAGTGATAGGGTTATTTATTTAGGGTTATTTAGGGTTTGTTATTATATTATTTATTGCTGAATATTATTTTTTTTTACATTTTAATTTTCTAATTAATTAATCAGACTGTCAGTGGAGAAATTGAATTCTGAGGTGACAAAACTGTCGACGACTCTCACTGCTTTGTCGAAGCAACTCGAAAAATGTTCTGACGACAAACTTAAGGAACTATTCAAGGATTTCTTTGAGGTAAAAAACAAAATTAATTTAGAATTAAATTTATTTTAATATAAAATGTTTCATAATACAAAACAATTTATCAGGTACTTGCTTTGCAGAATAAATGTCTATTTCAAAACAATCGCCATGCACGAAACAAGTATTAAAGTATTTATAACTAAATTATATTTTAAGGATGTCGACAAAAAGCTGAAAGATTTGACGAAGAGACAGCAGGACATTGAAGACAAGTCCGAAAAACTGTGCACCTACCTCTGCGAAGATCCAAAGACTTTCAAGCTGGAAGAATGCGCTTCAACGCTGTTCACGTTCTTTGAACAAGTCAAAACCTGCATCAAGGTTTTTGATAAACGTTTATTCATAAAATATATTGTTTGGAATTTTGCAGATTTAAAATTATTCTAAGAATTTCAATTACATTGAAATATTATTCGAATAATACAAATATATTATTAATTCTCATTAATGTTGAATCGTAAGCATAGCATCAGAGGAGAGTCAAACAACATTATGTACAACTCCCTGTGGCAGTTAAAATTGGGTTTTTAACAAAACAAAATAATTACTGCTCTTTCAAAAAAAAAATAAAAATAAAAAAGATTTTCATTTCTTTTCTTTGTCCAGGAAAATGAACAGAGAAAACTTCAGGAGGAAAAGATGGAAAGAAGAAAGAAGGAAAGAGAAGCATCGCTGAAGAAGAGTCCTTCGAAAAGTGGTGAGAATTTTGACCCAATTATATTGGATTTTTTAAGTTTTAAATTAAAAATACTTTTAATTTCTGAATTTGAACTGAGACTGAATAATCGGTTGCAAACATTTACAAAAATAAAAGACAACAGATTCAATTCAATGCAAATCCTATAAAAGACTTTTTAAAAACACTATTTATTAAATTATATTAAATATTAGTATTTAAAATATTAAAACATTCTTATGGTATTTCCCATCTATATTGGATATACCTATTTTTCAAAGTTTGTTCGAAAAATCTACAAAAATCCCACAAATCTTACATTAAATTAGATTGATACTCGTTCTTAAAACTTTGAGTCAATTGGGCCTCAACCACTTAACACTTGATTAACATTTTATTAACAAGGAATGATTAATTTAAGTTTATCAGTTGGTGATAACGTGAACAGACGACTGTTAAATTTCACAGACGTCTGAAGGCTATCATTAAATTCGTTATTTAACCTTGGAATTTATTAGCAATTAAATGATTACGGAGGCATTAAATTAAAATTCAAAATAAAATCATCATAAATTGAATAAAGGTCGCATGTAAGTTACAAGTTTAGAAAAATTCGCTATTATAACGAAGACAAAGCAGCAAAAACAATACTTTAATAAACCATTTGTGATAATTTAACGTCATTTATTTCTAGGAAATTCCCTGGAAAACAACAAAGACGAAGAATGTCTGATTGACAGATTACTGGAAGACATAAGAAAAGGAACGACATTGAAGCACAGAAAGAAGCCGACTTGTCAGGTCGGACCAATGGCAAACATTTCCAAATCCAGGGAAAGGGGAGTTGGCGATGGTGGTGACCCCAACTACACCAACAAAATTACGGACAACAGCATCAACAACAATCAGGATGAGTGCGACGGTCCCATGCATCTGACTGAGATCAATTCAATTCAGAAACAAATCGATCAAAGCTTTTCTACATTTGATTCGGATTTTAATGTTCTTTCAGATTTTGTTGATGTTTAAGTTGAAGCCAAGCAATGATTTTTGTTAAGAGGATCTTTTTTTTTAAGGATTTTAAAGCGTTAAAATTTAATAAAAACGTGATTTTAATCTTCATTTCATATCTTCTTTTCAAAGTTATTTAAGTTTGGCTTAAAATGGTTTTTCTGATGCTGGATTTGTGTTTGTTTATTTTTATATGAAATGCCACAATTTTTATTAAATTTTTATCAAATTTTATTCAAATCTGTTTGAACATGACGAAATGATGCAGAACTTGTATTGTCTTTCATATGCGAAATTGGTTGAAAACTTTGTTGAATTATTTGTTGAAACTTTGTGATTATTGGTTAATAAATTTATATTTCATTTTATTTCAGTAGAAATAATTTCTTGTTTGTTAGACAAAAAAGTCTGTTTTGAGGTTTTCAAAGTATTTTGAATGTTCTCGTGTTGAAGATGGTTGTAATTCGTTATGAAAGTTTGTTCAATTGATTTTTAAACGTGAACCTTTTAAGTGGATATTTTTAAAATAAAAAATTTAAATAATTCAATTTATTTTGAATTGAAATTAAATGTAAATTTACGTAACTGTTGGAGGCGATAACACAATCCGAAATGCTATTGGTAAATACGGATTAGATTTACTTGTCCTGCCAACTAGCAACTGAATTGGAAATAGTCTGTACCCTAGCGAATGCAATAAAATTAATGTAGATTTATTTAGGAAAGTTGTAAAATATTATATATTTAGATTATAATTTACCAGTATTGCTTTAAAATAATTAAATTTAATCAATTCCAGTTCACATGCAGTTCAGTAACGATGATGATGATGACGATGGTGAACATTTGCATAATTAATTCAAAAGATCTATTTTCGGAAAGCTGTCCACGGCTCAGGAAATACACATTCATAAATTTGTCAGTTAAATTTTTTTACACATTAATCCTGCCAAGTCAGCTTAATTACTATTCATGCAGCTGTTGTGCTGCTCAGTGTGCGTGACTTTCCTTTAGGCACGTGTTTCTGGCAAACAACGGAAATACATGCCAATCTTATGCACACACGGCAATACATTACTTCGGTCGGCTGGTTGGAGGTATTGTATGTATACAATTGTGTGTTTATACAATGAGATAAATTTCTTTGTCTGAAATCATCCCCAGAAATTTCAGATTTAGGATGATTTTTTTTAGAATTTGTAATGAAATGCAAAGTAATTGTGCTTAACGTAGTAATTCTTTGAAGTTCAAATTGTTAGTGGCACCTTGAAGGATCATTATCATCATTACCATCATCATCTGATCTTTGACCCGGCCACAGGTCATAGGTCAAGCTTGATCTCCTGCCAAGGGCTCCCATCAATATTGACTTCCTACGTCGGTGGAATTTCTTTGAAACTACGAGCGGCAACAAAAATAATAAAAATAAAAATAAATTAAATAAAAAAATAAAAAAATAATGTAAATATTAATTAAAAATAATATTAAAATGTGTTTGATATTACGATTGATTTGTATGAATTAATTAATTAACTTGATAATAACTGATCGATCCCATTTTGAATTTTGAATTTCCATCAATTTCTCATATTTAATATTTAATTACAACAATATGGCCAGAATATCGGACGGAATATCAATATAATCTTAACATTACAAAGGCATATTACTAATGCCATTGCGAGGGTAAATACGATACGCTGAGATCCAAAACCTAGTTACTAAAAGCATCATTATCATGACTGTGAAGAGCAAATGGTAATCACCATCAATGGTCAGTAATCATCATCATCAACATCGTCATCATTATCATCATCATCAACATCGTCATCATCACAGTTAATGAAAATAGTTCTTTTTTAACAAGTTTAAATTAATAAATCGCTAAAATAAACTTTGTTTAAATTATAAACGAAGGAAATAATTTAGAATAGAAACAGAACTGATAATTACAGTAATACATTAGAATGATTATCGTTTGTATCAAAACATCGCCGACTTGCACAAGAGTTGTTGGCCAATTAATGGGTAGGTTGGGTGGTTTGGGAATGGGGGGGATATTATAAAGAGTAGAGAGAGAGAGTAGCTGAACGTACTTCACATTGAACGCCTGCAGTACATTCATTCAGTAGAACGACTTTGTAGACAAACTTTTCAACTTCTGTGTTGATACTTGAGTCGTTATTGATACTGTATCGTTTATGTTGTATCGTCGGTGTTGTATCATTGATACTGTATCGTTTATGTTGTATCATTGGTATTGTATCATCTCTCTATTCTCTGCTCAAGGATTACATCTAGTATTACACAGATGATTGTTGGTGATAAAGTATTAATTGGTTGTCAATAATAAACCTATTATTATTAATAGTAATAATACTATTATTAATAGTATTATTTTGATTATTAATTTCTGTCTAATGTCCTGTTAGGATAATCATTCTGTCTCAATGAATTCTAACTCCAAGGTCAGTAATTTTTGTTTACATTTTTAATGATTCCCATTAAAGCTGCTTAAATTGATTTATTTAAAGAGATTTATTTTCATTAAAATGTTATTATTTGTTATTTCTGCACAACATAATATCCCATGGGAATGATTGGCCTTTGCCAAGCTAGGATTTTGTACCATTTTTTAAAAATATTTCTCAAATTACTGAAATAATAAAAATGGAAATAACAAAAACAAATGTTAAACTTTAATTAGATATAAATCATAATATCAAACAATAAATTCGTAAGTAAGTAGCAAATTATTAACTTTATCTTGACACACTGATCAGTTCATCAAGTACAATGTTCCAAGTGTTAGCAGAAAGTGTCGAGCATATTTTTCCACGCAACAAACAAACAAGCAAACAAACAAACAAAGAACAACAACAAAAACAAAATAACAATCACTTTCACCAGTTCAGATGAAGGCATTTTCGTTTTATTATGACTAGCAAACTTGCCAAACCACAATATACACATTATCATTTGATCTAACAAAATTTTTTGTTACTTTTTTTCAAAGACCAACTGAATTAAACACTGAAGTGATGTAAATTTACGGTCGACCCTAGTCGCACTTCATCGCCGGCGACAGCTCGCAAGCCCCATTTATCTAGCGCCAAGTTTTAAACTCGACACCTAATGACCAGCATTTTGCAACACAACATATGTTTGCCATCTTCCCACAAATTAGTTTATCCATTTCACTCGAACTTCTAAATCAATCTGCTGGCAGAGGGATACTGGTCATACAAAATTGGAGCACAAGTTCAACTTTATTATATAATAATAATAATAATAATAATAATAATAATAATAATAATAATAATAATAATAATAATAATAATAATAATAATAATAATAATAATAATAATAATAATAATAATAATAATAATAATAATAATAATAATAATAATAATAATAATAATAATAATAATAAATAATAATAATAATAATAATAATAATAATAATAATAATAATAATAATAATAATAATAATAATAATAATAATAATACAAATTATTATTGGCGATAGTAACCTGAAATAACAGGAACACAAAAAAGTTGTCTAGATAAAATAAAATCTTTTGGAGTTTCAGTTGTTTCAAATATTTTGCATCGTTTATTTATTTATTTTTATTCTTTTTTTAAAGAAAATCTACTTTTGTGCCAACTACTTTTCCCATACTTGTATTGATTTAATTAACCATTTATCTATATAATATTAAAAATTATTTATTTGTTTTTTATCATTTATTTATGTATTTATTTATTATATTAACATGAAAAATTCTCCTAGTTCCTTCATGATAAAGCCATCAGTCATGATGAAATTGAAGTCATGCTTCATATCAAAAGTCATTCATCCGAGACTCGTCCACGTGACATGGCAGCTCCGATGACAATCATGTAACAAAAATAAAAGCATAAACAAAAACCAAAAACAAATATAATAATAATAATAATAATAATAATAATAATAATAATAATAATAATAATAATAATAATAATAATAATAATAATAAATATATATTATAATAATTAATAATAATAATATTATATTATTATTGTTATATTTGTTTTTGGTAACAATATAATATTATTATTATTAATTATTATATCTTCATTACATATTTTTATTACTCCGACTAACTAGGGCATCAGATATTTAATATTAAGAAATTGAAAACATAAATAAAAGAAAAAAAGAATTTTTCGTGACAGGTAAAACCAATTCCATTGATCCGTTCATTGACTATATTTCCCCATCAATTATTATTGTTATTGTTATTATTATTATTATTATTATAATTATTATTAATATAATCAATGGACGGAACATCCCAATCCCCTTCCACTCCTATATCAGTGGGGCAAAAATTTCTGCCCTGAACTCCTGAACAAAACATCGAAAATCAAACATTTTAATATGATGTAAAAAAGTGAAAATAAAAACATTTAAAACAAAATGCATTTAATTCAAAAAACATTTCACGAATTCCTTTCTTAATGTTCCATTTACTGCTCTTCGGAACATCTTGGAACGGATTTGCAGATAAAATTGACGGATTGCTTCGCGCATTAATCTCAATTTAAAACGACTTTAATCGATTTATCGTAATTTTGAATTTAAATTGAACATAATTTGATTAATTATTTGATTGAAAATCAAAATCACCTTCTCTTTCACCAATCAAACAATCCATTCCTCGGTCCCCAAAAACATTCCCACGGCACTGCCACGTTTGGAATCTTAATTGAGGATTGTTATCGGTTCACATAACTATTATCATGACTACTTTTAACATCTTAATTATATTTAACAACTTAATTATTTTTAACATCATAATTATCTTCAATTTATTTTTAACGTGTCACCAAAAGAACTAAATAAAAATAAAAATCATTAGCGTCATTACATAATCCAACGTTTAACATTGACTAACATTGATGTAAACATAATGAATAAACCAACAAATAAGAATCCAGGTGACTTTAGAAGCAACGTAAACAAACTATCCCATTGGTCCGCGGGGTTCTTTTGCAAAGGTGAACAGGTGAGACGTTATAAAAGGGTGACAAGGAAGGATTTATATTTAGGAACGAAGCAGGTACGTTAAGATCCTGGCGCTTGAGATACTGGAGATTAGTTTCAGTTGTCAGTTTCGTTGCAAAGGATTTCGTTCGACCAAACAGGTGTTATAATTCATTTTAAATTTATTTATTTACTTATTTATTTATTTATTTATTTATTAGCTCTTAATCATTTCAATTTCGTTCAAGATATTTTTGAGATATTTTGTTTTAATAACCTTGGATTTATAAAAATTCCGCAAGAAAACAATTCAAGATTGAAAAATCATTATTTGCTTCGACTCTGTCAGGCAGCTTTAAGTAACCAATTGTGTTGTTGACGTTATTATTGTTGTTATTATTATCGTCGTTGTTGTTGCTGTTGTTGTTGACGATAAATTTATCGTGCTGTCAAGAGTTACAATGAAATATTTATTAAACTTTCAATATTATTTTACACCAACAGTTTTCTATTCCTCGCCTTGACCTTGGCTTATCGTTTCGCAAAATGTAAATTGAAATTGTAAATAATGGTCTGCTTTGAAAAATAAATACTCCGCCAAACTGCAGCAAGCAATTATTAAATATTTTAAACGAATTACTTTAAATAAATTACAATAAATTGAAATTATTATCTTATAATTACCTTAATTTAGTGTTATTTGAAGAAATGCAAATTTACAGTTTAATTCGGGGGCGTTTTTGAAATTTCTTGACGAGAAAAATTCATTCCTTGAAAAGCAAACAAACTTTAAATCTACGAGCAAACACGTGATTTCTCACGGAAAAATTCAAAATTTAATTAATTCATATTTATTAAAAATAGTTAATTAATATTAATAAAATATAATTGTCATTCAGAGTAGAGGTCATTCACTTCACTAACATTATCTTCAATAAAAACATTCATCTGCAATTATTAGAACATCAGCAGTTCCATAATAATACTTTTCAAATGATTTTTAATAATAATAATAATTATTATTATTTATTATTATTATTATTGTTGTTATTATTATTATTATTATTATTCCCTAAAATTAACATTAATACATTATTGAGAATATTATTTTCCACTATAATTTTATTTATAATTTTTATTGTTCAAGTCAAACTTTTCTTAGACTGAGAAGCATGTTAATCTAGACAATCGTACAGAAGAGAAAAGATTAATGGGGTCGTAACCTTTCACCTCTGCCACTAGAGAATGTTTTCCTTCATTTCCCTATCCATCCGTTCATCATAATTTAGTTTAAAATTATTTTTATTTATATTTGTTTGATTTTTATAAATTATATAGTTTTATAGATTTTTTAGTTTTTATTTTCAGTGTATATAATTCTCATTTTTAAGTGTATTTTATTAATTTACATAAATATATTTATTTATTTGTTCGATGACCTTCTGCCGAGAAATATTATGAGAATGCAGTAATATCTGGATTTAAAACCTTAAAGTAATCTTCAAAGGCAAAAATTAGGAAATAAATCCACAAATATTTCAATATAAAAGACACTAACAATGGTCACTAATAACTATTTCCTTCTTCATATCACCATTTTATTTCTTTAATAATATTAATTAATATTTGTGTTATTGTCGTTATTATTAATTTTATAATAATAATAATTATTATTGTTGTTTATTATTGGAGTTGTACTTATTAATATGCTAATTAAGGTGCCTGCAATTGCACTGCTCTGCTCTGCTGGCAGAGGTAAAAACTTTTCTAGCATTGAGATAGGCTGGAGGAAGGGTTCATGAATATTCATGAAGTTCGAGCGAAACTCGAGCAATTCAAGAGCTTCGAACAAAGAGATTTCTCACTCACTGCTCGTGTTTGTAATTAAAGAGTAATCTTCTTTTAACTGCCTCTTAACTGAATTAATAATTATAATAATAATAATAATAAAAATAAATATTAATATACATTAATAAACATTACAATCGTCATTACCAATCAATTGATGAATATCAATCACTCATTAGACGGTCTTCGTTGTTGTTACGTTAACTTGTTACGACTGTGACTAATCATTGTACTATTTTTTTTTGTAGGCTCTCGAACAAACTCCAAACTTGACGTGGTCAGAAGCAAATGAAGGATGGAATGAATTAAAGGAATCAAATCGTAATCCCTCAGTCCAGGAACTTCCAAATTGGGCCTTGAAAGCTCTCAACTCAGAGAAGGTATTTTTACTCGAAGAAAGTCTAGACTCTGTGAATGATTGCAATGTTCGTTAAGAATTTTTAAGAAGTTGTCCGTTATGCAAGTCCTTTTAGAAAACAGGTTTAAATTATATATTTTTTTTTATATTCACTTTTTTTTTTTATGACTAGTATATCGAGTTCAGATGCTTCACGTAGATTTTAAAACGTAACATGATAGTAGCAAAAAATCGTTTCAAAAGAGTACTTTAAAAAACAACTGTATTTATTTATGAATGGAAATAGATATTACGCAATCTATTGTTACTAGCTTTAAACGTAATGCAAGATGATGTGAGATGAAAATCTACTGAAACTCTATGCCCAGGATTACGGGGAATTGTTTGATGAGAGATCACTTTCCCCCTCTCCGCCTGACCTCTCAACTCAGCTACCCCAAGACCACTTGCCACAAACTATCTACCCACAAAACTACCCAAACATCTATCCTCAGGAACGCGTCAATCAACTTCATCCGCAGACTCTTTTGAATCAAAACGAACAGGAGCTCGAAAGACCTCATTCTGAAATTTCGATGTCGGTTTATCCACCTCACGAGATGAATTCAAGCTCGGATCAGACGATTAGGGACGTTTACAATCTGCCAAACGATGGGAATCGTGGCTACTCTTACGACCCAGTCAGCTACAGAAACCACGTCATATCCCGACCTATCAACAACTACAACGGAAACAACAACAACAGCCAAAGCTTTAGGGACGACGCTTTTCACAGTAACAGCAGGAATGGTTACTATCAAACCGGATGGAATCACCAGATGGAAATGTTTTACAACCACGGATCTATGAATCCTCCGATGAACATCTACGCTCCAGATCACCACTTGAACAACTACGAACGTTACGATAACAACTGTCTGTCAACTGGCTACCATCAGCCCGTCTACCATTCCACGCAGGACAGACTGATGTACTCGCAAAGTCGTCCGGTGATGAGCACTCAGCCTCACCACGGAAGGATGTTCGGTGCCCATCAGCAGCCCATCCATCCGTATCAAGTCTATCACAGTTCCGTAGCTCAGGGCAGACTGTCCGAACGCTGCATTCCGCTTTCCGCTCAGTATGGAATCAATTTCCCTTCTAATTCCAGTTTTTACAATCCAGAAATATCGGACCACAGTTCGTTGTCCTCAGCTAACAGCTGCGCGCGGTCGGCAAATTTCAAAGAAGAAATCCAAGGATTGAAGTCGTTACAGAAAACCGATTTCAGCGTTAACAGTCCATGTAATGAACTCAACTCATCACAAGTTCAAAGTTCAAACTTCCTTCCACTTCATCAACTTTCGTGCAGCGACGCTTCGAAACGTGAACTCGAGCCCGTTGTTTCCAATCGCAAAACAACTCAACAGGATCCAGAAGAAGGCAAATTAAATTCAGAAGAATACGAAACGTTAAACGCAGGTATTTGTTACAAAACAACATTTCAAGGGCATTTTAAGAGTTTAAAAAAGCATTCAAGAGGAACAAAAATTGTAATGCTACTTACATTGCATTATTTAATATAATAACAATAACAATAATAATAATAATAATGATAATAATAATAAAATTTCATCGTTTCTTATTTTCATCAACTTCTCAGAAAGCAAACATGCAAAAGATCAATCAATCTGTGAGACAGGAAAACCCAACGTGCCCACATCAGCGCCACCAAAAGATTCCCCAAAAGCACTCCACAGGGAGACACCAAAAGTTGACCCCACAGTCCCCACCGAAAAAGACGACAGGTCGCCTGTGGCTTACACGATCCTTTTTTCACCCAAGGATGAAATTTCTAAACCTCCAGAACTGAGCGATAAAAGGTTTTTGTCGAGGGCCAAATCGCAGGACAGATTCTCATCTGTGAACAAACTGAGCGAGGTGTGACAGCCTCATTGAATTTCAATGAATTTCGTGAAATGTTACTTAATTAAATTAAATTTAATTAAATCAATTGCGTTTATATTTGCAGGTTAAAAAGCCGAACTTGAACTTGAGAAATGTGTCTGCGAAGTTAAAATCGGACAAAAATCTGCCAGAAAAACGTGGTAGGCATTTCAAGAGTCACTTAATGAACTTAATGTCATCATTTCAATGGGTTTCAACAGATAAGAAGAAACAACAAACGTTCACTTATAAAGTTAATGTCTTCTTTAACTTCACCGAAATTCGTTAAATTTCGCAGACAAAACCCCGAGACGGTCTCGTGCGGGGGCCAAATCCAGCACTCCAGAAGTTTCACAATCCTCGCACGATTCCCCATCGAGAGAACAACTTTTCCTCGGAAGAAGTAGCAGATTGAGTGAACATCAGAAACCAAAGGCAGTCAAAAAAGCGGACGTGGAGGAGCCTCTTTCTGATGGCGACGCGGTCAGCGAATCAGGGACTTACGTGGTGGACAGTGAAAGCTCTTTCATAAAAACCTTCAGGGATGACATACCCAACGTCTTTGGAATCGACGTTGATGACGACGATGACAATACACGATTCACTTTTAAAAGGAGTTTCAGTCAAAAGGTTGGACGATATTTTCTTACAGTTTCGTATTCTTTTAGTTTTTCAGTTCTTTTACATTTTTTTTTCCAGGACCACCTCTGACTTAATTAACTTAATTAATTAGAGAATAATTATGAATTAATATAAAAATGAAATAACACAGTCATTTATTTATTTAACTATTTATTAAATAATAAATAAACAAATAAATCAATTAATTTACAGTTTCCAAAATCATCCTCGCAACACAAGTGGTCCGGGACGTCTGTTGATTTTTCTGCACGGAAAAAGAAATTTTCAGAAACGGCGTTGGAAAATAATTCCTCGTCATCATTATCATCATCGGACAAGTCCTTGCGACGTTCACTTCCGGAAGCTCCTGCGGCTACCACAACGCAAGAAAAAATTGCTCAAAAAAGTAAATCCAGAAATCGTAATAAAATTTATAAATTACTTAATTATTATTATCCACATACCGTTTTACAATATTTTATTATTTCTATTATTTATGATTTACAATTATTTCTATTATTATAACAAAATATGTACATTTGGGGCTGTTTTAAACAAACAAACAAACAAACAAACAAACAAACAAACAAATGTTCGTCACAGAAAAACTTTCTACTCTCACGAGCGACAAAACCGACAACGTTTCCAAGTGGCTCAACAAATCCACCCCAGCAAACAAACCTCCTCCATCATCGACCAGCTTCTTCTACTCTTTAAGATCAGGACTTAACAACGACAAAGACGATCCCCTGAATTTCAGGCAAAGCAGGAAAAGCGAGCGACCTGCAGTCGGCGGTGGTAGCGGCATCGGCTGCAGCAGCAATAACAAGGGTGCTTCGAGTCACAGGGAGATCTCGAAAAGAGACTCCACTCCGTACAGGGAAATTTCTGGCCGTAGAAGCGTCGATCCACAGACTTCGAGCGTCAAGGCAAGGGTTGCGAGGATGAATTTACATTCGAGTTTCTGCGATGGAGGCGATCTCAACACTTCGAGTCAAATGTCAAAATCTCTGGTCTCCAGTTTCGAATTCTCGCCTCTTATGAACAGACCGGTGAGACCACGCTCGACTTCCAGGCCGCGGCCGTCAAAGTCGGTGGCAGCGAGGAAGCTCAACGACCTGAGTAGCGACAGTCTGAACGATTCCAAGTCGGGAACTGATTCTGATCTTTCATCTCTCTCCAAGAGCCGGCCTTCCGTTTCGGACAGACTTTGCGCACCGACCATAGCAACGGAACTCAAGTCGAAGAAAAACCTTAACAGAGAACCAGTCCAGTCTTCACAGAATCAACCGTCTACTCCAAGCGCTCCAAGAAGCCACAACTCGGAAGAATCTTCGTCCCTCCTGGAATCTAAGCGAAAGATTTCAAGGTCAAAGACCTCGGATGGCGAGGAATTTCCGAAAACGGAAAGCCGTTCGACTTCCGAAAATAAATTTGCGGGAAAACAAGAAACCCCAGATGACGACGACGACGATGATGATGGCGATGATGACAACGTTAAAGGAAAAGATGTTCCATTGAAAAATGGAGAAACTGTCGGGGATCAATCTGAAGAGGTTTATATATGATGAGTCGTTTGTCGTGGAGATTTGTTTGTTCATTTTATTTGGTTTTGTATGCAATGCTTGTTTGTTTGTTTATTTTGTTTGTTCGTTTGAAGATCAACACGTCGCAAAAGGTTGCAAGACTTACTAAGAAGTACTTAAAGGACTTGCAAGAATTACTGAAAACCGGGTGAGAAAAACAGAAATATTTTAAACAAATAAATAATAATAAACAAATTAATAATATAAATAATCAAAAAGTAATTCAAAAGATAGGTTTACGTTATGGACAGTCGATTTCGAAACCCAGCATGTACTCTCACAGGCAACTTAGAAAAGGAACGCTATATAATCATCGCTATTCCTTTCAATAATTAGAGGAAGCGCTAACATGATTAATTATAATTATATATTATATATTATAATTATAATTTTCACGATATTGCGCCAATTCCAAAGTTATGGGAACACCGCGTCATTTCATGTGAATGCGAGGTTAACATTATTATACCTGATCAAGACACATAATTGAAATATTCCTAATGTCACCCTCTGCACCCAATGACCCCAGATTACCCTTTCCTGTTGTTCCTGCTATGATACTATGATTTCGTAGGATAATCGTATCAAAGGTTGTAAAGAATAAGCTTCTTGCGAGACTCCGATGTTCTTATCAAACTCTTTGATCTTGAATGTGATTCTCAGAATTATCAAAAGTGATAATTTTTTTTTGTTTATCGATTTCCGTTGTACAATCATCTTGCCTGCCTCGATTTGTTATTTGAGTTTATTTTTATTGGCTGCGGTTCTAAAGTGAACGCATAATAATAATAATAATAATAATAATAATAATAATAATAATAATAATAATAATAATAATAATAATAATAATAATAATAATAATAATAATAATAATAATAATAATAATAATAACAATATTAATAATAATAATAATAATAATAATAATAATAATAATAATAAAGTTTCTTTTTCTTAAATAAACCATTTATATGGGGAGTGAGATAACAATGCATGAGATAAACATTAATATCGTCGAAAATATTTGAAATTCAAACAGCATGGACTCGTCTGAACATTCGGCTGTTGAGGAAGTTTTGCTGAGGTTCAAGGACCACAAATTTATGACGAATTCTGATGACGAAGTCTTTCGAACAGTTTCAAATCTCAAGTCTCAATCCACTGAAAGTGATGTGAGCAAGTTTTACATTTTATTGCATTAAATTTATAAATTTATAAATTAATTAGTATGTAAATTATATAAATTAATATTTAAGTAAAAATCGTTATATGGCATAGCATCGTAAAATTTCATATTTCCAATTATTTATCGCTAGATTATTAAAGTTAGCCATCTGATCGTCTATTTTTAGAACAAAAACATCAAAGCTCCGCCAAAGAAATACAGGGAAACAACGTTTTGAAGCCTTGCCAACACTTTAAATGTCCATTTTATTGGCGACATGAAAATATGTTTTGTCTCGATTTTCATGGAAACGAGTCTCTGAGATTCGCAAAAGTTAAATTATTTGTTGGACTGCACCCGACCGTTTTACGTAACATATCAATCAATCAATCAAAATTTCGTAGAATTTTTTTTCTTGTGCCAATGTTGTCGCCTGTCATTTCGATATAAATTGGATTTTAAGCAATGTATAAATAAAGTTACGAAGTAAGATTGATAGATTTCGACGCCGTGAACTTTTGGATCCGAACGTGACTCATTGATTTGTGCCAACACAGAATCATTTGAATTAAGTACGATTATTTCAACTTTATATTGCAGACTAAAATATTTCTTTTACGGTTTTATTAAACTTATTTATTTCTAGTAATTGTAAACTTTACACTGCACAATATTTCGACACTGGGTTGACAATTTGACAACATTCATTATTTGTCATTAGAATGATCTCTTACCAAGTTTAATTAAAATCGTAATAATATTATAATTTTAAAATTAACATTTTAATACTAGATGACATTATAATAATAGATTACAATAAATAATAAATTATTGCAATAACAAAGGCCAAGCTAAGAACGACCTGTAAAGTATTGTAGTGATGGTGTCGTAGAGCTATTAAAAGTATAAATATAATTATTATTATTATTATTATTATTATTATCTTGGTAAATGTAATTAAGATTAATTACTGAACGTGATAATTAGTAAAAAAACCAAACTATTTTGCATTCGAAAGAGGCCGCTAGGGTATGGATATAAATCTAAAATGATCTCTAGATGGCACGAATTCTGAAATTTTCTTTCAATATTTATCATCAAAAACTTATTACTTGGATATTCATTAATAAGTTAAATTCGGAAATTATTATGTTAAATAATTATTATATCCAGTAATTTATAAAACGCTTGCCGTAAGCGGGGTTCGAATCGTGAAAAACGTTGGTAAAATTAATTGTTCTATCTGTAATTTTGAAGTTTTTAGCAGTTGAATTAAAATTACTGATTAATTTTCTACAAATGTACATTTTATTTATTTATTTATTCATTGTTTTTCATTTAAAAACTAGATTCATTCAAAATGCACTCTGTTTTATCTTGTAAGAGAGCCATCTGTCGACTAAAGCTTCACAAGTGTCTGATCGATCTACGCAATAACTTCTTTGTTGCTTCAAAGTACGATTTATATGCTGGGCCTTTCTTTCATAATTGATTTACTACTTTTTTTTACGGGTTTCGCAAATAAAATTATTCCTGCGATGACAGAAATAACATCTCTGACTGAAATGTTTTCGGCAGAGTACGAGTCAGCTTGCTCGGCGTAAATGCTGATGTGCTGTATCCTTTCTCTTCTGAATCGACTGCTGTCTCTAGTCTAAGCTGCTTGCTCGTAGGAAGCTGCAAAGGCATGGGAAAATCATTAAAGAACCAGAGTGGTGCAGTCTTTGTAAACCCCTGAATGCCAGCGTTAAACAAAGACTATTCGTGCTGTTAGAGGGATGTGAGACAAGAGGGTAAAGCCACAGTAATCTTCCTTAAGTTCAAACTTCAGCTCTTGTTATGGCTTTCCACGTCACCCGATATTAGAAGGTTACATGTTCGAACCAAATGAACCCGAACCAAATATCGGCCTGTTTTTTTTTTAATCAACGCCACCCAAGGTTCTCACTGGGTTTGGCATCTCTTCGATTGCACTCCGTGTGTTGCAGGATTGCTTTTCGTTCACATTGGAAACATTCGCTCGTCAAAACAATTTTTTTTTCCAGAATTTTTCAGAATTTCGATTTGCATCAGAACGATTTGGGTTCCTCCATCTCTGGTGCCGAAGCAAAGGGTGCTCCCACCAGCGATAAAAATCCTTTGCGATGCTTTTCTGCCTAAGAAGACCTTGTTTACGAAATTCCGTGAAGGGTTTTTTGGCTCGAGTTGTTGTTTTCGTTTCGCTGAGAGTCTCACTTGCTTTCGAAATCTTCTCAGGAGATTAGGCCTCTTTCTTCTTGTCATTTTCAGGCGTTTTCTTTGATTAATAAAATAAATTTCTGAGAATTTTTGATAGTTTTGTTTCTAATTGTCGCCAAAAAGAATTATGCTTTTTAAATACAAATTACGATGCAATAAATTGTATGGAGCGTGTTTTCTAGGTTCCAGAGTCACATAAAATTTCTAATTTTTATGAGAATGTCTATTTTAAAGTCCTTGTGTTGACTTGCGATAACTGATAACGGTGATAAAGCTGCTGATGATGAAGAATAAGATGATGGCGATAATGACCTCGGTTGTCATTGATTACACTGAAGACAGTGGAGGAATGTGGAGGTGGCGTTGATGGTGATGATGACGATGATGATATCGATCATGCTGGTGGTGATGAATGGAAAAAGTGGCAAAACCATGCAGCTTTCGTGCTCCGGAGAGGATTATGACTTTCATCAAAGCATTTCATAACAACATCTGGTGATGACGATGACGATGATGCTATCGATGACGATCATGATTATGGAGATGATGATGACGAGGATGAGGACGGCAATGCCCTAGTCCTGCAATCATGACAGGAAAGTTGTTTATAGCTTGTTCAAGTGTCATTACGTAACAGTTTTGATGTTGTGGAGAGATATGCAGAGATTTGTGCAGCCTGAAATATTGCAGAAAACGGGAAGAATTCACTACCTGGAGTGAAACAAGACTCCATCTGATTCCATCTTTTCCCACTCCTCCTCCGCTGATGTTTCTTAGGTTATCGTATTTTTCCTTGGCACGATTTCATCATTTTAGGTCATCAAACCCGGTCATCTCAATCCTTCTAGAGTTTCTCGTTCAACGTGGTAGTTTTTAGAGGTTTTAATATCGCCAAAATCTTCTGCCACCTCAGGCGTCATCAGGACTTTGTTTCTCATCATTCATAATTCGTCCTTCGGTCGATTCGAGACTCCCAAATAATTCCAAACATTTTTATGCAATTATTTCCGCCTGCTTCCATCCATCCACGATGCGGATGGATGCGAGAACTTTTTCCTCTCGTTTTTCGCTTATTCCTCCGCTCAATTGCGCAGCAGTTTATGCTAAACAGTCGAAGTCTTTGACCCAAACACAGGCTCCTTTCAGGCACCGATCACAACAAATGATCGCAAGTCATAACAAGAGAGGGTGTCGTTGTTCAGCAGTTAAAAAAAAAACTGTTTTCATTTCATGACATTGAACATGCTCAGCGACTTCAAAACTATGAGGAATTGAAATGGCAAGAAAATAGGCCCTGCCATCACCACTGGCGTCGTCATCACTACCATCACCGTTATCGTCATCATCATCATCGTTTTCATCGTCATCGTCGTCGTCGTCGTCACCGAGTTCGCACTTGTGTCGAAAATCGAATTTGTTTGATCCTTTATTGTTTCCCTTATTTTAAAAATTTTTATTTTATCACTATCACCTCCATGATTCCAAGAACGAAAAAAGAAAATTACTCGAAATTATATAATCATTTTAATATAATTTTTATCTCTAATTTTTGCCTTGCGACCCACATTGATAAAGAACACGTGTTTTAAATACAAACTCGTGGTCGAATCTCATTAAAATTATCGACGAATCTTTCTTAAATAGAAATATTTCGTCAAATTGTTGACATAATTTTTATGGAAGACATTTTACAAGAAAAACATTTTATAACCATTTTTAAATTTGCCAAACCAAAGCCGCATGAAATGGATTCTTCCACTTTCTGGTTCACATTGCGAACAAATTCTCCTCCAGTTCTCTCCTGAATTCTCTCTCAGGTGTCATTGATTTCAACCTATGGTGACTAAAAGTCTCGTTGTAGAGACTCATCGAGCGAGGATTTCATCACATAATCTGTCTTTGCACATCGAATGCCAAAGGCTGCAAGGTGCGAGTGTTGTGCGCGTCTTGGATTTTCTGAATTGAGGTACTACTTTGCACGCTATTGGCGTGGTCGAGTACCTACGAGTACTCGCTAAGTATTTCTGATGGCTGCAAAAATATTTCATTCACGTTATCCGATGACATTTGCAACTTTCAGACGCCCACATTTCCTGC
>CM067530.1:8742500-8922500 GCA_034509925.1 Hirudinaria manillensis | reverse complement strand
TTCGACATCATCATCATCATCATCGTAATCATCGTCCTCGTCGTCCTCATCGTCGTAGTCTTCATCGTCATCTCTGATGACGTCACTCGAGACTCGGCAGGACATGTGACGTTGTCAGTTTTAAGTCCTAATTACATTCGGAATGTAACGTCACTCGTTAATTGGTTGATTTGATAATTAATTAATTTAAATATTTGAAATTGAATTCATATTCATTCGCAATGCTTTCGACAAATCCGTATTGATAAACATTTGAAAAATGTCATTTAATATTTTGCACCAGAAAATTATTAATTCTACTAATAGTATTATATTATAATAATTATTATTAAAAAATTTAAAATAACATAATATTATTGTACAAAATATTATTATTATTATTATTATTATTATTATTGTTATGCCGTTCACTTAAATTTTAAATACCATAAGGCCGACATTATGCCGTTCTGTTGTGAATTTGTGAGCTAACGGAGAAAAATTGCTTGGGATTGATTTGGGACAGAATAAAAATATTATTATTGTTAATAATAGTATTAAAAAAAAATAATAAAAAAAATAACAATATAATAACAATTTTATTTTACTTTTGACAACGAAATAATTTATGTCTGCTGGCTTGACCAATAATACTGACTGCTTCAGAAAAATAAACAATCCTTGGCTTAAACTCGAATAATTGCTTGAATGACGTGATTGGTCTGTGATTTGGTTGACTCGATTGCTGTCATTAACTGGCTGATTGATTGATTAACTGATTGATTGGTTTATCGATTGGCTGAGTGATTGATTGATTGGTTGATTGGTCAAATGAAGCTTCCAGATTCCTCGCGAGCCTGACATTCCCAGCACTTGTTGATGGCTTGAAGTCTATCATCGTTTTTAAGTAAGAGGCACGACATCAATCGACGTGTTTTGCTTTGATTGACCAGAGTACCTGACATTTTTATTATTTATCTCTGGCATACATTATGATAATTGAGCAAGCCCGTGTTATGATAGGCGTTCGGGTGAGTCACCGATCGATTCCCAGTAGGCGAGGTTACCTAAAGATGGGAAATATAAATATAAAATGTTTTAAAATCCTTTTTATTGTTTTTTTAAACTAAAAGTGCATCTAATTTAAAAGCAGATTTTAAAATGGAAAGCAATGCAACTTCTGGTGATTTTCCATCTCACACTTCCACTTCCAGATCACCTGTTCGACGAGAACACAACAAAACAAAAATGTCAGAGAACCTCCTCAAAGCCTCTGGGCGAATGAAAGCCTTCTTCTCTCTCAAGAAGAAGACGAAGAAGAGAAGAGAGATGGCTGAGTACATAGCCTCTTGTCATTGTTGGTAGCTTGGTTGGCGTTATTATTAGCTGCTACTACTCTGTACTACGTGCCGAGCCGGCGTAAGAAGCGCAAAGACATGGTCGGGGATTTATAGGCAGCCGGTCGTTGAAACTTGTGTCAGAGATGCAGAATTTCGAAGGCTATTCGTAGACCAATGTTTTGATACACTCGACTTTCTAAGAGCACGTACTTTCAATTTTACTCACTTCTCTAAATCCGGTGAGTTGCTTTTACTATCGCTTTGTTGTTGTTGTTGCTGTTGTTGTTTTGTTTTGTTTTGCTTGGCGTCGGAGGTGATGATGACGATGATGTCTTGTTGCAGTGCACGGATACAGGTTTTCTCGTATGTCGGATATTTATCTTCGTGGCGGATCCATAAATAGCAATTATAATTGTAATAAAAACTACAATAAAAACGAAATTCAGGCAAAAATGCAATAATATTTCCATGCAAATTATACCGAAATCTGAGCTCTTTATTATTGACTATATTGTCCTGTGCATCCGACTTCATTTTTAACATTTATTGTTTTAGTGATTTTTTTTTATTTCCTGTTTTTGTTCATATCTCTATTTATTGCTCATATTTATTTTTAAATATTGATTTTATTATTCCGTTTGTTTTTTTTTTACTTTATAAGCAAATAAATGATAAATAAATTCTATCATTCTTGATGCCTCGACGTGGAATTATTCGACGTTGGCATAGTTTGCATCCACATTTGCATATTTACATATTCATACGAACATACACGAGCATAAGAGTTCCACCCGTTCATTATCGCATGTGTTTAGGTTGAGATCTTATTTCTGGAAAGCCATTTTCTCTTCCACTTTCGATTTCGGGATCCCGGAAGCAATAAAAAAAAGAAGGGACGGAATGCAGGAATGCATTAATTATTGAAATCATTGACTATTCATAAGATCATTGATTATTCATGAGATCTCCGGTCAGGTAGTAAACAAAGTGGGCGGACGAAGATGCCATCATGCATCACTATCACTACCACATCTATCATTATCATCATCGCCGCCGTCGTTGTCGTCATCGCGATGGTGGCCTATTTTATTGTTCATTATCTATGGAATGCACTTTTAAACAACTTATCGTTTGGTTAGTCGAGATGGTATGCACGTACGAGAAAGGAGACCGGGTGCACTGCTGATTGGAATTCATTTCGATGAATCAATTCATCTCAACCGGTGCATTCATTGTCCGCAGTCGAATATAAATTAAGTAGATGGAATTGACTATTATCTTCCTTAACATAAGAATTCTATCGTTATCGTAGCATTCTCTACTGAATCGTTATCTTTATCATGTCACCATCGCTTGAAAGGCCATAATAAATAAAATAACTGCAGATCATGATTGTGCCTATCAGTCTTATCACATTCGGCGTTGCTCATCAAGTTTACTCATGGTCTCCGCTCTCATCATCATCATCCAATCGACATCTGCAAACATTAGCATATGTATTTTTTATCTTATCATCATCATCATCATCATCATCATCATCATCATCATCATCGTCATCGTCATCGTCATCGTCATCGTCATCGTCATCATCATCATCATCATCATCATCATCATCATCATCATCATCATCATCATCATCATCATCATCATCATCATCATCATCATCATCATCATCATCATCATCATCATCATCATCATCATCAGCAGCAGCAGCATCATTGTCTTCGTCATCGTTCGACAATGCTCTCTCATTATCGCCCGACTTTCCTTAATATCGCCCACGTTGCATTCGTTATTATGAATAATTACTTAAAATGCACCAAGTCATCTGGAACATTTCATTTCTATAAGGAGCAATTCTATTGTATTTTTATGTAGTTCCTAATTAGTCGAGATAAGCTTTAAATTATTTTTTTAAAGATTTTCTATTTTAAACTAATTTTAAACTAATTTCACGATTTGTTGCATGGATTTCCACCCTGCACCCGATGCACCCGATGGAAACACCATAAGCATCGTAATATTCAAAAATAATTAACAGCAAAATTATTAATATCATAATTATGGAGAAATTCAAGTTTTTCTCAAACGACGTAGCTGTGCCATTAATAAGCCTAATTAGAATATTTGATATTCAGCCCTGAAATCAGGAAACAATATTTCATCAAATTTGTGATGATCCGAGATTCAGGATTGATTACAAAGCAAATAACTCTGATGATAAACGAGACGGCCTTTTAGGACGGCCATGTTGAATTCCAAAACGCTTCGGTCACGTTCGACTTGTTGTCACGCCCGACTGATTCGAGCAGCGAGGCTCTCGACAAAGTCGATGTGAAGCAGACACAATGCTGCGATTGTTTGGACTGAGAAGAACTAAAATTGACTACTCGAATCCAGGGTGAAACACCTAGAAAGCGATGGTGTATGGGATGGCCAAAGACCTATCCGGACTCCAACGGATGGCCGGCCCTGTTCCTCTTCCATGCCGATGGAAAAACACGGAGATGTCGAATTAATGGTGAATTTAATGCTCTCTCGAGAAGTGAAATCGAAACATGAATGTCTGCAGCACCCAAGTCCAATGTC
The DNA here is from genome assembly GCA_034509925.1 of Hirudinaria manillensis. Taxonomy (NCBI): domain Eukaryota; kingdom Metazoa; phylum Annelida; class Clitellata; order Hirudinida; family Hirudinidae; genus Hirudinaria; species Hirudinaria manillensis. Next base: position 8,918,592 of record CM067530.1, on the reverse strand, counting down.
GATAGGGCAGGCAGCTGGTTTGCTGACTGCACAGAGCCCGTCTCCGGCGCTGGACGGTCTGCTAGGATCGATTCCTTACTTACGACTTTCCAGTAAATGGGTCATCGCCATCGGCATCGTCATCATCACAACTTAGGTTCTTGGGTTGTGATAGTTGGTAATTATAAATAAGTTATAAAGTTTAAGTTGTTTATGTTCAAACAATACGATAGGAGTAATTTTTTTTTATTTATAACCATTTCAAATGAATCATTTATCATTTATTTTCCATTAAATGGTTATAAAAAATATTCAACTATAAATGGATTAAATAAATATAATAATAAATTTGAATAATAACAATAATAATAATAATAACGTAATTACCGCCAATATCCGCTTAGTGTGGCATTTGGTCTTTAGTCCTTAGCTTCAAACATTTTGGATGCTGATATCTCTTTGAGGTACTGCAGAGAATGCAGGATGCTAGAAAAATCAAAAGAATAACAAGCAATAAAAATGTAAATAACATATAAATAAAGTGAAACTATGCTAATAATATATATAAAACTATAAATAATAATAATAATAATAATAATAATAATAATAATAATAATAATAATAATAATAATAATAATAATAATAATAATAATGATAATAATAACAACAATGGAATAATTGTAGTAATTATTCTTAATTTCATTTAAAAAAGATGAAATGTTGCAAAACGAGTAACTTTAATTGGTATTTTACACCAACGGACCTAAGCACCAGGTTGAGGAAGGAGTCAATGATTCGAGTTCATTTTCAACTACAGATTCTCCATTATTTATTGTTGTTTGCATTGTTAATACTCATAATACAATCGTGAAAATGTTATTATATTTTATTATTATCGTAATAATATAATTATAAAATTATATATAAAAATAATTATAACGAAATAAGAATAATATTGCAATAATCTTCTAATTAGTAGTAATAATAATCATAACATTACTAACGTTATTTTACATATTAATTATTATTACATTAAATTGGAAGAAAACCTGGGATATCTTTTGACGTCCTCACAGCTACAGCACTGTGTGTTGATTTCGAATTTATGAATTTTTGAATGACATGATGATCAGGATAAGAGATTTTTTTGTTTTAGTAATTTGTTTGAATTATGCTGTCGTTCTAAACGAATTAATGAGAGATTGTTTCAATGCCATCAATTCGATTCAAATGATTGGAGAAATTCGTAAATAAACATCCTCCACTCCGGCTTGGGCCGAGTACGGGCTGCTCAGAAAATTCACTGAATTATTCGGTAAACACAAATTAATCGTCCATTTACAAACTGATGTTGAAGCAAAATAAATGGGAAGCAAGTTTAGGTAAATTGGACGACGACGGCGACGACGATGATGGTGATAATGACGATGATAGCAGCAATCTGAAAAATGATATAGAAGACATTGAGGAGTCGGATAAACATGTGATATCAGGCAGCGCGCGCAAAAATCATCGATATCATCGCATAGCACAACGGGCAACGAATATAAAATAGCTCGGCAGACTCTCGGATTCGAAGAGAAAAAAGAGGGGAAGACTGCTCCTTGCTATCGGCGGATTGGCTTGATCCGTGAAGGGATTGCTTCATATTCTGGGCACGAACGTTCCGCCGAAAGGACCGAGAGCGCTCGTTCTTTTCGCCAGCGAGCTCTGTCCGTTAGTGCTCTGAAGGCGCGGGAATAATCTGAAATACGGGAGGTGAAGATTATTGATTCTCAGTCGACGATTGACGGTTGTAGAACATGTGCTTGTGATTGTACAGCTGGTTGTTTTTCTCCTCTGTCTCTCTCTGTATCTCTCTCTTTCGTCTTGCTTTTTGTGTTGTTGCGGATTAATCAATCGCTCGTTCATTCATCGATTTTATAGAGAAAAAAAGAAACTTATTGTAGATATCGAGTGGAAATAAACTTTCCTTTATTATTCTTTGTTACAGGAACATCGGAAAAGCATTTTGTTGTCAAGCAAAGTTCCAAAGAAACACGCGTGCTGGATTTCTTGTTTTTTTTTACTCTTAGAAGATATTTTACAACTCGGACAACTCATCTCTTGCCGCTTAAAGTTGCCGTCGTCTGATCGTTGTAGTTGTTTTTTATTTCCGACAAATTCACGAGAGCGTCCGCATTTGACCCGTCACACTTGAATTACTTTGCGGTTTCTCAACTTTTCGCGTCTCTCGGAAGTGGTCAGAAAAAGTCTCTTAAAAGATTTGAAAAAAAAGTCTTTCAAGTGATTACCACGTCTTCAATCTGAGACGACGGTTTAACTTCATTTCCTGCCTAATAAGCCTTCAGGTTGGTTAACTGTTTTTATTCGTTCATGTCATGCTTTGTTAGTTAATTTTTATTCTTTAAACTACTTGGTTCATGATTTAAGTTAAGAGTTAGTTAAGGCCAGATGAATAGCTAAAATGACTAGGATGAAGAAATTAATTTATTTATCCCTAAGTCTGCAATTTGTGTTGCTTGCTGTTAAATATAAAGGGCTCGATTTCCTTTTTTAACATTTAATTTCATTTTAAAATTTAATCATAATCCTAAATTTTATGGCAAATGCTGAATTCAAGTATTAACTTTAATTCGTTATTAATAATTAGATTCAACGAAGCTAGTTATCCAACAGAAAGATTGCAAATTATCAAACCACCAAAATATTTTACTAGATATTTATTCAATAATGTGATTTAGAAAATATAAAATAAATGCAAATCAGTTTGTTGCATAAAATTATTAACTTTTGTGAAAGTAATCTTTGAGTACTTTGAGCCCTTATGATTACTTTTTAATCGATAGATGGCGCAATTTTGAGTAGTAATAAATCTTAAAAGTGAAAGTAATTTGTATTAATTTCTAACCCATTCGTATTTATTCATGCATATCGTAAAATTACACGAATTATTACTGACTTATCCATTGTTAGCTTTTTACTATCGTTGCAATTGTTTTAACTAACGAGCAACAAGCTTTCACAATCTTCTTTTCTATTCTGTTATCACACATTGTTCACATTTGTTCTTGACACAAAGCTTTTATCGGCTACCAAACACCTCCTAGCAACTGAAGCTGGACGTGAAGAAAATTTATTGATGCATTCTTGACACATTTGCGATTTATCATTAGTTTCCTTGGTTTATTAAGTGTAAAATAGATTGCAAATAAATTGATATTAATGAAATAAATTACTTGATTATTCAATGAACTTAATCTAGACAAGTTTTTAACAATTTTCTTTCGTTTTTGTTTGCCATTGCCCGTTACTATTAGCAACGCCATCCTGAAATCTGGTCAAAAATTTGATGATCCTTTGGATCGTTTTGCAATGTTCCGTATTTGAACTAGCGCTGGTGGCCGTCAGATGGCATTTGAGTTGCACGGAGATATGAATTCTCGCAAATAGGAACGAAAGATGCTGGTTTCCATGACGAGATCCTGTACACATTCAGGATCGATTTTGGCTTTGCATCAACCCTCGATGTGTCAACTTACACATGATAAGAACGTCTGTGGCTTTACTGGATAGTGGATATTCTGCTACCGAAATGTAGAATTTTGGCAAATGCTTCCTGTAAATAAACAATTTTTTTGCTCCGTAACATAATGAATTTCAGTTCAATTTCATGATTTCTTATAATTTTATCATCTATAAAAAGATTAACAAACTTCTTTTTTTTTGCTTGAATTCGATGCTTCATGTATTTAAATAATACTTTTTATTTCTTTGAGTAATTATCAACTTAGTATTTTATTTTAGGTCCATACTTGTGTCTTACTTAGGGCATTAATTTCAATCTAGAAATTATTGTTAAACATGTGTATACAACAGGAAAATTATTTAACCTTTGATTCAAATCACCACAAATTCATGTTTAAGTTACTAATTATTTTCATTTCCATTTGATTTATTCAAGTCTGTTTATTTTTGCAGACATATTATTTTTCGAAGTGACAGCTTGAAGCATTGAAGCCTGTTTTGAATAATGCAGTCGAGTGCATCAATTGAAGTTAAGGTTCCATCTGTACAGGTTATTATTTTCAACCATTTTAATCTAATAGTTTTAAAGATCTTTGTATTGATGAAGTATTTGGATATTTGTTGTTTTATTTATTTATAGCATTTACCTTTTGCCTTTATTGTTATTGTCCCTTAGAATCTCATTAAAAATGTCATAAAATTCATAAATGGTCATTGTTTATGCAGCATTCCGATGCAGTAAGCATAAAAACCCATGGAAATGAGAACATTGGCATTAATGTGGAAGGCAATGCCCAGCATGGGTTTTATGTCAAGGAGGTGGAGCCTCATAGCGTAGCAGAAGCATCCGGAAAAATTGAAACCGGTATAAATTATTATATATATATACGTATTAATTTTATTTCAATTATTATTAATTAGTACATCAAAAGTAAAATGAAGTGGTATGCATGCCTTTTAGTTTGAGAGGAGAAGGTGTATTGTGGAGTAAACATTGCATCGATTGAATGGATATAGTAAAACTAATTTGCAATTTCAAATTTAAAACTTGTGAAATTAAAATTCATGTTTCAGGTGATCAGTTGACAGGCATAACAATTGACATGAACACATTGAGCCTTGAGGAAGCACAGAGCTTATTGAAGGTTCTATCACCATATCCAGTCAAAATTTCAGTTAAAAAAGCTTCACATGATGAAAGTTTAAATGCAAGTGCCACGGGAGACATTGGGCTAAACGAACAGTTTAGCATGATCGATTCAGGAATTGAAATCAAGGGCCCAAAGATAGATCAGACAAAGTTTGAACTAAGAGGAAGAAAAGCAAAAGGTGGTGCTGGTATAGATGTTGCTCTTCCTGATGATGAAATCAAAATAAAGAGATTTGAGCACAAATCAGATACCAAAACATTAGACATCGACGTGCAATCACCAACTGGTAGCATAACATTCCCAAGAACAATTCAAGAAGCATCTATCCACGATCCAAAACCAAAGGGATATCTGATAAAACTTCCAAAATTTGGAGATAAAGGAAAAGTTAAAGCAGATGTTGGTCTCGAAGCAAAGCAATCAAATGTAACAATTGACACAACACTGCGTGATGAAAACAGTCATCTCAAGTCACCAAAGTCAGGGGGTATAAATATTAACTTACCTTCATTTGGAATAGGTCATGAAACAGCCAAAGTCGAAGATGTCAACATAGAAATAAACAAATCAAAATCCGATGTTGGTATTACATCAAAAATTCCATCAGGCGACATCAAAGTCAAAGGACCAGAGGGAAAAGGAGGGATCCAAATTGGTCTTCCAAACCTGCCAAAGATGAGCCTGGATGGAAAAGGCCTCAAAGGAGACGCGGGAGTCGACGTCGATTTACCAGAAGCAGATTTCAAGATTTCGGCCGAAGCCCCAGACGTGGACATCAAGGCACCTAAAGGATCACATGGTTTCCACATAGGAATGCCAAAGTTCGGCATTAAAGGAGAAGGTGTCAAGGGCGACATTGACGTGAATCTTCCGAAAGCAGGTCACGACGTCGATGCAAGCCTTCCCGACGCAGACGTGAACTTGAAGGGTCCGAAAGGTTCTGGTGGCATAAATATCAATTTACCATCTTTCGGAATAAGTGGAAAACTGCCGAAGGTAGAAGGTGGAGTGGACGGGAAACTACCACAAGGAAGCATTGACATGAACGCACAACATCCAGATGCCAAGCTTGACTTAAAAGCACCGAAGAGTAAAGGAGGCTTCCAAATCGGAATGCCAAAGTTCGGGTTCAAAGGAGAAGGAACAAAGGGCGAAGTTGAAGTTAATCTCCCAGAAGCAGATCTAAACGTCGATAAAAGCCTACCCGACTTAAACATCAAAGGTCAAAAAGGTTCGGGTGGCATCAACATTAATTTACCATCTTTCGGTATAAGTGGCGAAAGGCCTCAGTTGGAAGGTGGTGTGGACGCACCAAAGGGAGACATCGACTTGAAAGCAGAACTTCCTGATGCCGACATCGACGTGAAAGCTCCAAAGGGTAAAGGAGGATTTCACATCGGAATGCCAAAGTTCGGGTTCAAAGGCAAGGGTGCCAAGGGCGACGTCGACGTGAATCTACCGGAAGCAGGACTCGACGTGGATGCAAGCCTTCCCGACGCAGACGTGAACTTGAAGGGTCCGAAAGGTTCCGGTGGCATCAACATCAACTTGCCATCATTGCCGTCGTTCGGTATTAGCGGAAAAGGACCGAAAGTGGAAGGTGGTGTGGATGCAGACGTGAAACTGCCAAAGGGAGACATCGACCTGAAAGCAGAACTTCCAGATGCCGACATCGACGTGAAAGCTCCAAAGGGTAAAGGAGGTTTCCATTTCGGTTTACCCAAATTCGGAATGAAAGGCAAGGCTCCCAAAGGAGAAGTTGACGTGGATGCGAGCCTTCCAGATGCCGACGTCAATCTGAAAGGTCCAAAGGGTGGATTTAACATAGAATTGCCTTCGTTCGGCTTGGATGCCAAGGGTCCGAGCGGTGACATTGACGTGAATGCCGATGTGAAATTGCCTAAAGGTGACATCGACATCAAAGGAGAGCTGCCTGATGCCGACATCGATCTGAAAGGACCGAAAGGAAAAGGGGGTTTCCATATCGGTCTTCCTAGTCTGCCAAAGGTGAGCCTGAAAGGAAAAGGCCTGAAAGGAGACGCCGGAGTGGACGTCGATTTACCGGAAGCAGATTTGAACGTTTCTGCCGAAGCTCCAGACGTAGACATCAAGGCGCCTAAAGGATCAGGTGGTTTTCACATAGGAATGCCAAAGTTCGGCATTAAAGGAAAAGGTGTCAAGGGCGACGTGGACGTGAATCTTCCAGAAGCAGGACTCGACGTGGATGCAAGCCTCCCAGACGCAGACGTGAACGTGAAGGGTCCGAAAGGTTCCGGTGGCATCAACATCAACTTGCCATCATTGCCGTCGTTCGGTATTAGCGGAAAAGGGCCGAAAGTGGAAGGTGGTTTGGACTCAGACGTGAAACTGCCAAAGGGAGACATCGACCTGAAAGCAGAACTTCCAGATGCCGACATCGACTTGAAAGCTCCAAAGGGTAAAGGAGGATTTCACATCGGAATGCCAAAGTTCGGGTTCAAAGGCAAGGGTGCCAAGGGCGACGTCGACGTGAATCTTCCGGAAGCAGGACTCGACGTGGATGCAAGCCTTCCCGACGCAGACGTGAACTTGAAGGGTCCGAAAGGTTCCGGTGGCATCAACATCAACTTGCCATCATTGCCGTCGTTCGGTATTAGCGGAAAAGGACCGAAAGTGGAAGGTGGTGTGGATGCAGACGTGAAACTGCCAAAGGGAGACATCGACCTGAAAGCAGAACTTCCAGATGCCGACATCGACGTGAAAGCTCCAAAGGGTAAAGGAGGTTTCCATTTCGGTTTACCCAAATTCGGAATGAAAGGCAAGGCTCCCAAAGGAGAAGTTGACGTGAATGCGAGCCTTCCAGATGCCGACGTCAATCTGAAAGGTCCAAAGGGTGGATTTAACATAGAATTGCCTTCGTTCGGCTTGGATGCCAAGGGTCCGAGCGGTGACATTGACGTGAATGCCGATGTGAAATTGCCTAAAGGTGACATCGACATCAAAGGAGAGCTGCCTGATGCCGACATCGATCTGAAAGGACCGAAAGGAAAAGGGGGTTTCCATATCGGTCTTCCTAGTCTGCCAAAGGTGAGCCTGAAAGGAAAAGGCCTGAAAGGAGACGCCGGAGTGGACGTCGATTTACCGGAAGCAGATTTGAACGTTTCTGCCGAAGCTCCAGACGTAGACATCAAGGCGCCTAAAGGATCAGGTGGTTTTCACATAGGAATGCCAAAGTTCGGCATTAAAGGAAAAGGTGTCAAGGGCGACGTTGACGTGAATCTTCCAGAAGCAGGACTCGACGTGGATGCAAGCCTCCCCGACGCAGACGTGAACTTGAAGGGTCCGAAAGGTTCCGGTGGCATCAACATCAACTTGCCATCATTGCCGTCTTTCGGTATTAGCGGAAAAGGACCGAAAGTGGAAGGTGGTTTGGACGCAGACGTGAAAATGCCAAAGGGAGACATCGACCTGAAAGCAGAACTTCCAGAAGCCGACATCGACGTGAAAGCTCCAAAGGGTAAAGGAGGATTTCACATCGGAATGCCAAAGTTCGGGTTCAAAGGCAAGGGTGCCAAGGGCGACGTCGACGTGAATCTTCCGGAAGCAGGACTCGACGTGGATGCAAGCCTTCCCGACGCAGACGTGAACGTGAAGGGTCCGAAAGGTTCCGGTGGCATCAACATCAACTTGCCATCATTGCCGTCGTTCGGTATTAGCGGAAAAGGACCGAAAGTGGAAGGTGGTGTGGATGCAGACGTGAAACTGCCAAAGGGAGACATCGACCTGAAAGCAGAACTTCCAGATGCCGACGTCGACGTGAAAGCTCCAAAGGGTAAAGGAGGTTTCCATTTCGGTTTACCCAAATTCGGAATGAAAGGCAAGGCTCCCAAAGGAGAAGTTGACGTGGATGCGAGCCTTCCAGATGCCGACGTCAATCTGAAAGGTCCAAAGGGTGGATTTAACATAGAATTGCCTTCGTTCGGCTTGGATGCCAAGGGTCCGAGCGGTGACATTGACGTGAATGCCGATGTGAAATTGCCTAAAGGTGACATCGACATCAAAGGAGAGCTGCCTGATGCCGACATCGATCTGAAAGGACCGAAAGGAAAAGGGGGTTTCCATATCGGTCTTCCTAGTCTGCCAAAGGTGAGCCTGAAAGGAAAAGGCCTGAAAGGAGACGCCGGAGTGGACGTCGATTTACCGGAAGCAGATTTGAACGTTTCTGCCGAAGCTCCAGACGTAGACATCAAGGCGCCTAAAGGATCAGGTGGTTTTCACATAGGAATGCCAAAGTTCGGCATTAAAGGAAAAGGTGTCAAGGGCGACGTTGACGTGAATCTTCCAGAAGCAGGACTCGACGTGGATGCAAGCCTCCCCGACGCAGACGTGAACTTGAAGGGTCCGAAAGGTTCCGGTGGCATCAACATCAACTTGCCATCATTGCCGTCTTTCGGTATTAGCGGAAAAGGACCGAAAGTTGAAGGTGGTTTGGACGCAGACGTGAAACTGCCAAAGGGAGACATCGACTTGAAAGCAGAACTTCCAGATGCCGACATCGACGTGAAAGCTCCAAAGGGTAAAGGAGGATTTCACATCGGAATGCCAAAGTTCGGGTTCAAAGGCAAGGGTGCCAAGGGCGACGTCGACGTGAATCTACCGGAAGCAGGACTCGACGTGGATGCAAGCCTTCCCGACGCAGACGTGAACTTGAAGGGTCCGAAAGGTTCCGGTGGCATCAACATCAACTTGCCATCATTGCCGTCGTTCGGTATTAGCGGAAAAGGACCGAAAGTGGAAGGTGGTGTGGATGCAGACGTGAAACTGCCAAAGGGAGACATCGACCTGAAAGCAGAACTTCCAGATGCCGACGTCGACGTGAAAGCTCCAAAGGGTAAAGGAGGTTTCCATTTCGGTTTACCCAAATTCGGAATGAAAGGCAAGGCTCCCAAAGGAGAAGTTGACGTGGATGCGAGCCTTCCAGATGCCGACGTCAATCTGAAAGGTCCAAAGGGTGGATTTAACATAGAATTGCCTTCGTTCGGCTTGGATGCCAAGGGTCCGAGCGGTGACATTGACGTGAATGCCGATGTGAAATTGCCTAAAGGTGACATCGACATCAAAGGAGAGCTGCCTGATGCCGACATCGATCTGAAAGGACCGAAAGGAAAAGGGGGTTTCCATATCGGTCTTCCTAGTCTGCCAAAGGTGAGCCTGAAAGGAAAAGGCCTGAAAGGAGACGCCGGAGTGGACGTCGATTTACCGGAAGCAGATTTGAACGTTTCTGCCGAAGCTCCAGACGTAGACATCAAGGCGCCTAAAGGATCAGGTGGTTTTCACATAGGAATGCCAAAGTTCGGCATTAAAGGAAAAGGTGTCAAGGGCGACGTTGACGTGAATCTTCCAGAAGCAGGACTCGACGTGGATGCAAGCCTCCCGACGCAGACGTGAACTTGAAGGGTCCGAAAGGTTCCGGTGGCATCAACATCAACTTGCCATCATTGCCGTCTTTCGGTATTAGCGGAAAAGGACCGAAAGTTGAAGGTGGTTTGGACGCAGACGTGAAACTGCCAAAGGGAGACATCGACTTGAAAGCAGAACTTCCAGATGCCGACATCGACGTGAAAGCTCCAAAGGGTAAAGGAGGATTTCACATCGGAATGCCAAAGTTCGGGTTCAAAGGCAAGGGTGCCAAGGGCGACGTCGACGTGAATCTACCGGAAGCAGGACTCGACGTGGATGCAAGCCTTCCCGACGCAGACGTGAACTTGAAGGGTCCGAAAGGTTCCGGTGGCATCAACATCAACTTACCATCATTGCCGTCGTTCGGTATTAGCGGAAAAGGACCGAAAGTGGAAGGTGGTGTGGATGCAGACGTGAAACTGCCAAAGGGAGACATCGACCTGAAAGCAGAACTTCCAGATGCCGACATCGACGTGAAAGCTCCAAAGGGTAAAGGAGGTTTCCATTTCGGTTTACCCAAATTCGGAATGAAAGGCAAGGCTCCCAAAGGAGAAGTTGACGTGGATGCGAGCCTTCCAGATGCCGACGTCAATCTGAAAGGTCCAAAGGGTGGATTTAACATAGAATTGCCTTCGTTCGGCTTGGATGCCAAGGGTCCGAGCGGTGACATTGACGTGAATGCCGATGTGAAATTGCCTAAAGGTGACATCGACATCAAAGGAGAGCTGCCTGATGCCGACATCGATCTGAAAGGACCGAAAGGAAAAGGGGGTTTCCATATCGGTCTTCCTAGTCTGCCAAAGGTGAGCCTGAAAGGAAAAGGCCTGAAAGGAGACGCCGGAGTGGACGTCGATTTACCGGAAGCAGATTTGAACGTTTCTGCCGAAGCTCCAGACGTAGACATCAAGGCGCCTAAAGGATCAGGTGGTTTTCACATAGGAATGCCAAAGTTCGGCATTAAAGGAAAAGGTGTCAAGGGCGACGTTGACGTGAATCTTCCAGAAGCAGGACTCGACGTGGATGCAAGCCTCCCCGACGCAGACGTGAACTTGAAGGGTCCGAAAGGTTCCGGTGGCATCAACATCAACTTGCCATCATTGCCGTCTTTCGGTATTAGCGGAAAAGGACCGAAAGTTGAAGGTGGTTTGGACGCAGACGTGAAACTGCCAAAGGGAGACATCGACTTGAAAGCAGAACTTCCAGATGCCGACATCGACGTGAAAGCTCCAAAGGGTAAAGGAGGATTTCACATCGGAATGCCAAAGTTCGGGTTCAAAGGCAAGGGTGCCAAGGGCGACGTCGACGTGAATCTACCGGAAGCAGGACTCGACGTGGATGCAAGCCTTCCCGACGCAGACGTGAACTTGAAGGGTCCGAAAGGTTCCGGTGGCATCAACATCAACTTGCCATCATTGCCGTCGTTCGGTATTAGCGGAAAAGGACCGAAAGTGGAAGGTGGTGTGGATGCAGACGTGAAACTGCCAAAGGGAGACATCGACCTGAAAGCAGAACTTCCAGATGCCGACATCGACGTGAAAGCTCCAAAGGGTAAAGGAGGTTTCCATTTCGGTTTACCCAAATTCGGAATGAAAGGCAAGGCTCCCAAAGGAGAAGTTGACGTGGATGCGAGCCTTCCAGATGCCGACGTCAATCTGAAAGGTCCAAAGGGTGGATTTAACATAGAATTGCCTTCGTTCGGCTTGGATGCCAAGGGTCCGAGCGGTGACATTGACGTGAATGCCGATGTGAAATTGCCTAAAGGTGACATCGACATCAAAGGAGAGCTGCCTGATGCCGACATCGATCTGAAAGGACCGAAAGGAAAAGGGGGTTTCCATATCGGTCTTCCTAGTCTGCCAAAGGTGAGCCTGAAAGGAAAAGGCCTGAAAGGAGACGCCGGAGTGGACGTCGATTTACCGGAAGCAGATTTGAACGTTTCTGCCGAAGCTCCAGACGTAGACATCAAGGCGCCTAAAGGATCAGGTGGTTTTCACATAGGAATGCCAAAGTTCGGCATTAAAGGAAAAGGTGTCAAGGGCGACGTTGACGTGAATCTTCCAGAAGCAGGACTCGACGTGGATGCAAGCCTCCCCGACGCAGACGTGAACTTGAAGGGTCCGAAAGGTTCCGGTGGCATCAACATCAACTTGCCATCATTGCCGTCTTTCGGTATTAGCGGAAAAGGACCGAAAGTTGGAAGGTGGTTTGGACGCAGACGTGAAACTGCCAAAGGGAGACATCGACTTGAAAGCAGAACTTCCAGATGCCGACATCGACGTGAAAGCTCCAAAGGGTAAAGGAGGATTTCACATCGGAATGCCAAAGTTCGGGTTCAAAGGCAAGGGTGCCAAGGGCGACGTCGACGTGAATCTACCGGAAGCAGGACTCGACGTGGATGCAAGCCTTCCCGACGCAGACGTGAACTTGAAGGGTCCGAAAGGTTCCGGTGGCATCAACATCAACTTGCCATCATTGCCGTCGTTCGGTATTAGCGGAAAAGGACCGAAAGTGGAAGGTGGTGTGGATGCAGACGTGAAACTGCCAAAGGGAGACATCGACCTGAAAGCAGAACTTCCAGATGCCGACGTCGACGTGAAAGCTCCAAAGGGTAAAGGAGGTTTCCATTTCGGTTTACCCAAATTCGGAATGAAAGGCAAGGCTCCCAAAGGAGAAGTTGACGTGAATGCGAGCCTTCCAGATGCCGACGTCAATCTGAAAGGTCCAAAGGGTGGATTTAACATAGAATTGCCTTCGTTCGGCTTGGATGCCAAGGGTCCGAGCGGTGACATTGACGTGAATGCCGATGTGAAATTGCCTAAAGGTGACATCGACATCAAAGGAGAGCTGCCTGATGCCGACATCGATCTGAAAGGACCGAAAGGAAAAGGGGGTTTCCATATCGGTCTTCCTAGTCTGCCAAAGGTGAGCCTGAAAGGAAAAGGCCTGAAAGGAGACGCCGGAGTGGACGTCGATTTACCGGAAGCAGATTTGAACGTTTCTGCCGAAGCTCCAGACGTAGACATCAAGGCGCCTAAAGGATCAGGTGGTTTTCACATAGGAATGCCAAAGTTCGGCATTAAAGGAAAAGGTGTCAAGGGCGACGTGGACGTGAATCTTCCAGAAGCAGGACTCGACGTGGATGCAAGCCTCCCAGACGCAGACGTGAACTTGAAGGGTCCGAAAGGTTCCGGTGGCATCAACATCAACTTGCCATCATTGCCGTCATTCGGTATTAGCGGAAAAGGACCGAAAGTTGAAGGTGGTTTGGACGCAGACGTGAAACTGCCAAAGGGAGACATCGACTTGAAAGCAGAACTTCCAGATGCCGACATCGACGTGAAAGCTCCAAAGGGTAAAGGAGGATTTCACATCGGAATGCCAAAGTTCGGGTTCAAAGGCAAGGGTGCCAAGGGCGACGTCGACGTGAATCTACCGGAAGCAGGACTCGACGTGGATGCAAGCCTTCCCGACGCAGACGTGAACTTGAAGGGTCCGAAAGGTTCCGGTGGCATCAACATCAACTTGCCATCATTGCCGTCGTTCGGTATTAGCGGAAAAGGACCGAAAGTGGAAGGTGGTGTGGATGCAGACGTGAAACTGCCAAAGGGAGACATCGACCTGAAAGCAGAACTTCCAGATGCCGACGTCGACGTGAAAGCTCCAAAGGGTAAAGGAGGTTTCCATTTCGGTTTACCCAAATTCGGAATGAAAGGCAAGGCTCCCAAAGGAGAAGTTGACGTGGATGCGAGCCTTCCAGATGCCGACGTCAATCTGAAAGGTCCAAAGGGTGGATTTAACATAGAATTGCCTTCGTTCGGCTTGGATGCCAAGGGTCCGAGCGGTGACATTGACGTGAATGCCGATGTGAAATTGCCTAAAGGTGACATCGACATCAAAGGAGAGCTGCCTGATGCCGACATCGATCTGAAAGGACCGAAAGGAAAAGGGGGTTTCCATATCGGTCTTCCTAGTCTGCCAAAGGTGAGCCTGAAAGGAAAAGGCCTGAAAGGAGACGCCGGAGTGGACGTCGATTTACCGGAAGCAGATTTGAACGTTTCTGCCGAAGCTCCAGACGTAGACATCAAGGCGCCTAAAGGATCAGGTGGTTTTCACATAGGAATGCCAAAGTTCGGCATTAAAGGAAAAGGTGTCAAGGGCGACGTTGACGTGAATCTTCCAGAAGCAGGACTCGACGTGGATGCAAGCCTCCCCGACGCAGACGTGAACTTGAAGGGTCCGAAAGGTTCCGGTGGCATCAACATCAACTTGCCATCATTGCCGTCTTTCGGTATTAGCGGAAAAGGACCGAAAGTTGAAGGTGGTTTGGACGCAGACGTGAAACTGCCAAAGGGAGACATCGACTTGAAAGCAGAACTTCCAGATGCCGACATCGACGTGAAAGCTCCAAAGGGTAAAGGAGGATTTCACATCGGAATGCCAAAGTTCGGGTTCAAAGGCAAGGGTGCCAAGGGCGACGTCGACGTGAATCTACCGGAAGCAGGACTCGACGTGGATGCAAGCCTTCCCGACGCAGACGTGAACTTGAAGGGTCCGAAAGGTTCCGGTGGCATCAACATCAACTTGCCATCATTGCCGTCGTTCGGTATTAGCGGAAAAGGACCGAAAGTGGAAGGTGGTGTGGATGCAGACGTGAAACTGCCAAAGGGAGACATCGACCTGAAAGCAGAACTTCCAGATGCCGACGTCGACGTGAAAGCTCCAAAGGGTAAAGGAGGTTTCCATTTCGGTTTACCCAAATTCGGAATGAAAGGCAAGGCTCCCAAAGGAGAAGTTGACGTGGATGCGAGCCTTCCAGATGCCGACGTCAATCTGAAAGGTCCAAAGGGTGGATTTAACATAGAATTGCCTTCGTTCGGCTTGGATGCCAAGGGTCCGAGCGGTGACATTGACGTGAATGCCGATGTGAAATTGCCTAAAGGTGACATCGACATCAAAGGAGAGCTGCCTGATGCCGACATCGATCTGAAAGGACCGAAAGGAAAAGGGGGTTTCCATATCGGTCTTCCTAGTCTGCCAAAGGTGAGCCTGAAAGGAAAAGGCCTGAAAGGAGACGCCGGAGTGGACGTCGATTTACCGGAAGCAGATTTGAACGTTTCTGCCGAAGCTCCAGACGTAGACATCAAGGCGCCTAAAGGATCAGGTGGTTTTCACATAGGAATGCCAAAGTTCGGCATTAAAGGAAAAGGTGTCAAGGGCGACGTTGACGTGAATCTTCCAGAAGCAGGACTCGACGTGGATGCAAGCCTCCCGACGCAGACGTGAACTTGAAGGGTCCGAAAGGTTCCGGTGGCATCAACATCAACTTGCCATCATTGCCGTCTTTCGGTATTAGCGGAAAAGGACCGAAAGTTGAAGGTGGTTTGGACGCAGACGTGAAACTGCCAAAGGGAGACATCGACTTGAAAGCAGAACTTCCAGATGCCGACATCGACGTGAAAGCTCCAAAGGGTAAAGGAGGATTTCACATCGGAATGCCAAAGTTCGGGTTCAAAGGCAAGGGTGCCAAGGGCGACGTCGACGTGAATCTACCGGAAGCAGGACTCGACGTGGATGCAAGCCTTCCCGACGCAGACGTGAACTTGAAGGGTCCGAAAGGTTCCGGTGGCATCAACATCAACTTGCCATCATTGCCGTCGTTCGGTATTAGCGGAAAAGGACCGAAAGTGGAAGGTGGTGTGGATGCAGACGTGAAACTGCCAAAGGGAGACATCGACCTGAAAGCAGAACTTCCAGATGCCGACGTCGACGTGAAAGCTCCAAAGGGTAAAGGAGGTTTCCATTTCGGTTTACCCAAATTCGGAATGAAAGGCAAGGCTCCCAAAGGAGAAGTTGACGTGGATGCGAGCCTTCCAGATGCCGACGTCAATCTGAAAGGTCCAAAGGGTGGATTTAACATAGAATTGCCTTCGTTCGGCTTGGATGCCAAGGGTCCGAGCGGTGACATTGACGTGAATGCCGATGTGAAATTGCCTAAAGGTGACATCGACATCAAAGGAGAGCTGCCTGATGCCGACATCGATCTGAAAGGACCGAAAGGAAAAGGGGGTTTCCATATCGGTCTTCCTAGTCTGCCAAAGGTGAGCCTGAAAGGAAAAGGCCTGAAAGGAGACGCCGGAGTGGACGTCGATTTACCGGAAGCAGATTTGAACGTTTCTGCCGAAGCTCCAGACGTAGACATCAAGGCGCCTAAAGGATCAGGTGGTTTTCACATAGGAATGCCAAAGTTCGGCATTAAAGGAAAAGGTGTCAAGGGCGACGTGGACGTGAATCTTCCAGAAGCAGGACTCGACGTGGATGCAAGCCTCCCAGACGCAGACGTGAACTTGAAGGGTCCGAAAGGTTCCGGTGGCATCAACATCAACTTGCCATCATTGCCGTCATTCGGTATTAGCGGAAAAGGACCGAAAGTGGAAGGTGGTTTGGACGCAGACGTGAAACTGCCAAAGGGAGACATCGACCTGAAAGCAGAACTTCCAGAAGCCGACATCGACGTGAAAGCTCCAAAGGGTAAAGGAGGTTTCCATTTCGGTTTACCCAAATTCGGAATGAAAGGCAAGGCTCCCAAAGGAGAAGTTGACGTAGATGCGAGCCTTCCAGATGCCGACGTCAATCTGAAAGGTCCAAAGGGTGGATTTAACATAGAATTGCCTTCGTTCGGCTTGGATGCCAAGGGTCCGAGCGGTGACATTGACGTGAATGCCGATGTGAAATTGCCTAAAGGTGACATCGACATCAAAGGAGAGCTGCCTGATGCCGACATCGATCTGAAAGGACCGAAAGGAAAAGGGGGTTTCCATATCGGTCTTCCTAGTCTGCCAAAGGTGAGCCTGAAAGGAAAAGGCCTGAAAGGAGACGCCGGAGTGGACGTCGATTTACCGGAAGCAGATTTGAACGTTTCTGCCGAAGCTCCAGACGTAGACATCAAGGCGCCTAAAGGATCAGGTGGTTTTCACATAGGAATGCCAAAGTTCGGCATTAAAGGAAAAGGTGTCAAGGGCGACGTGGACGTGAATCTTCCAGAAGCAGGACTCGACGTGGATGCAAGCCTCCCAGACGCAGACGTGAACGTGAAGGGTCCGAAAGGTTCCGGTGGCATCAACATCAACTTGCCATCATTGCCGTCGTTCGGTATTAGCGGAAAAGGACCGAAAGTGGAAGGTGGTTTGGACGCAGACGTGAAACTGCCAAAGGGAGACATCGACTTGAAAGCAGAACTTCCTGATGCCGATATCGACGTGAAAGCTCCAAAGGGTAAAGGAGGATTTCACATCGGAATGCCAAAATTCGGGTTCAAAGGCAAGGGTGCCAAGGGCGACGTCGACGTGAATCTTCCGGAAGCAGGACTCGACGTGGATGCAAGCCTTCCCGACGCAGACGT
This sequence comes from Hirudinaria manillensis, assembly GCA_034509925.1. NCBI lineage: Eukaryota > Metazoa > Annelida > Clitellata > Hirudinida > Hirudinidae > Hirudinaria > Hirudinaria manillensis. The sequence goes on along the minus strand of CM067530.1, from coordinate 8,901,096 downwards.
GAACGTGAAGGGTCCGAAAGGTTCCGGTGGCATCAACATCAACTTGCCATCATTGCCTTCGTTCGGTATTAGCGGAAAAGGACCGAAAGTGGAAGGTGGTTTGGACGCAGACGTGAAAATGCCAAAGGGAGACATCGACCTGAAAGCAGAACTTCCAGAAGCCGACATCGACGTGAAAGCTCCAAAGGGTAAAGGAGGATTTCACATCGGAATGCCAAAGTTCGGGTTCAAAGGCAAGGGTGCCAAGGGCGACGTCGACGTGAATCTTCCGGAAGCAGGACTCGACGTGGATGCAAGCCTTCCCGACGCAGACGTGAACGTGAAGGGTCCGAAAGGTTCCGGTGGCATCAACATCAACTTGCCATCATTGCCGTCGTTCGGTATTAGCGGAAAAGGACCGAAGGTGGAAGGTGGTTTGGACGCAGACGTGAAACTGCCAAAGGGAGACATCGACCTGAAAGCAGAACTTCCAGATGCCGACATCGACGTGAAAGCTCCAAAGGGTAAAGGAGGTTTCCATTTCGGTTTACCCAAATTCGGAATGAAAGGCAAGGCTCCCAAAGGAGAAGTTGACGTGGATGCGAGCCTTCCAGATGCCGACGTCAATCTGAAAGGTCCAAAGGGTGGATTTAACATAGAATTGCCTTCGTTCGGCTTGGATGCCAAGGGTCCGAGCGGTGACATTGACGTGAATGCCGATGTGAAATTGCCTAAAGGTGACATCGACATCAAAGGAGAGCTGCCTGATGCCGACATCGATCTGAAAGGACCGAAAGGAAAAGGGGGTTTCCATATCGGTCTTCCTAGTCTGCCAAAGGTGAGCCTGAAAGGAAAAGGCCTGAAAGGAGACGCCGGAGTGGACGTCGATTTACCGGAAGCAGATTTGAACGTTTCTGCCGAAGCTCCAGACGTAGACATCAAGGCGCCTAAAGGATCAGGTGGTTTTCACATAGGAATGCCAAAGTTCGGCATTAAAGGAAAAGGTGTCAAGGGCGACGTTGACGTGAATCTTCCAGAAGCAGGACTCGACGTGGATGCAAGCCTCCCCGACGCAGACGTGAACTTGAAGGGTCCGAAAGGTTCCGGTGGCATCAACATCAACTTGCCATCATTGCCGTCTTTCGGTATTAGCGGAAAAGGACCGAAAGTTGAAGGTGGTTTGGACGCAGACGTGAAACTGCCAAAGGGAGACATCGACTTGAAAGCAGAACTTCCAGATGCCGACATCGACGTGAAAGCTCCAAAGGGTAAAGGAGGATTTCACATCGGAATGCCAAAGTTCGGGTTCAAAGGCAAGGGTGCCAAGGGCGACGTCGACGTCAATCTTCCGGAAGCAGGACTCGACGTGGATGCAAGCCTTCCCGACGCAGACCTGAACGTGAAGGGTCCGAAAGGTTCCGGTGGCATCAACATCAACTTGCCATCATTGCCGTCTTTCGGTATTAGCGGAAAAGGACCGAAAGTTGAAGGTGGTTTGGACGCAGACGTGAAACTGCCAAAGGGAGACATCGACTTGAAAGCAGAACTTCCAGATGCCGACATCGACGTGAAAGCTCCAAAGGGTAAAGGAGGATTTCACATCGGAATGCCAAAGTTCGGGTTCAAAGGCAAGGGTGCCAAGGGCGACGTCGACGTGAATCTACCGGAAGCAGGACTCGACGTGGATGCAAGCCTTCCCGACGCAGACGTGAACTTGAAGGGTCCGAAAGGTTCCGGTGGCATCAACATCAACTTGCCATCATTGCCGTCGTTCGGTATTAGCGGAAAAGGCCCGAAAGTGGAAGGTGGTGTGGAGGCAGACGTGAAACTGCCAAAGGGAGACATCGACCTGAAAGCAGAACTTCCAGATGCCGACATCGACGTGAAAGCTCCAAAGGGTAAAGGAGGTTTCCATTTCGGTTTACCCAAATTCGGAATGAAAGGCAAGGCTCCCAAAGGAGAAGTTGACGTGGATGCGAGCCTTCCAGATGCCGACGTCAATCTGAAAGGTCCAAAGGGTGGATTTAACATAGAATTGCCTTCGTTCGGCTTGGATGCCAAGGGTCCGAGCGGTGACATTGACGTGAATGCCGATGTGAAATTGCCTAAAGGTGACATCGACATCAAAGGAGAGCTGCCTGATGCCGACATCGATCTGAAAGGACCGAAAGGAAAAGGGGGTTTCCATATCGGTCTTCCTAGTCTGCCAAAGGTGAGCCTGAAAGGAAAAGGCCTGAAAGGAGACGCCGGAGTGGACGTCGATTTACCGGAAGCAGATTTGAACGTTTCTGCCGAAGCTCCAGACGTAGACATCAAGGCGCCTAAAGGATCAGGTGGTTTTCACATAGGAATGCCAAAGTTCGGCATTAAAGGAAAAGGTGTCAAGGGCGACGTTGACGTGAATCTTCCAGAAGCAGGACTCGACGTGGATGCAAGCCTCCCCGACGCAGACGTGAACTTGAAGGGTCCGAAAGGTTCCGGTGGCATCAACATCAACTTGCCATCATTGCCGTCTTTCGGTATTAGCGGAAAAGGACCGAAAGTTGAAGGTGGTTTGGACGCAGACGTGAAACTGCCAAAGGGAGACATCGACTTGAAAGCAGAACTTCCAGATGCCGACATCGACGTGAAAGCTCCAAAGGGTAAAGGAGGATTTCACATCGGAATGCCAAAGTTCGGGTTCAAAGGCAAGGGTGCCAAGGGCGACGTCGACGTCAATCTTCCGGAAGCAGGACTCGACGTGGATGCAAGCCTTCCCGACGCAGACCTGAACGTGAAGGGTCCGAAAGGTTCCGGTGGCATCAACATCAACTTGCCATCATTGCCGTCTTTCGGTATTAGCGGAAAAGGACCGAAAGTTGAAGGTGGTTTGGACGCAGACGTGAAACTGCCAAAGGGAGACATCGACTTGAAAGCAGAACTTCCAGATGCCGACATCGACGTGAAAGCTCCAAAGGGTAAAGGAGGATTTCACATCGGAATGCCAAAGTTCGGGTTCAAAGGCAAGGGTGCCAAGGGCGACGTCGACGTGAATCTACCGGAAGCAGGACTCGACGTGGATGCAAGCCTTCCCGACGCAGACGTGAACTTGAAGGGTCCGAAAGATTCCGGTGGCATCAACATCAACTTGCCATCATTGCCGTCGTTCGGTATTAGCGGAAAAGGCCCGAAAGTGGAAGGTGGTGTGGAGGCAGACGTGAAACTGCCAAAGGGAGACATCGACCTGAAAGCAGAACTTCCAGATGCCGACATCGACGTGAAAGCTCCAAAGGGTAAAGGAGGTTTCCATTTCGGTTTACCCAAATTCGGAATGAAAGGCAAGGCTCCCAAAGGAGAAGTTGACGTGGATGCGAGCCTTCCAGATGCCGACGTCAATCTGAAAGGTCCAAAGGGTGGATTTAACATAGAATTGCCTTCGTTCGGCTTGGATGCCAAGGGTCCGAGCGGTGACATTGACGTGAATGCCGATGTGAAATTGCCTAAAGGTGACATCGACATCAAAGGAGAGCTGCCTGATGCCGACATCGATCTGAAAGGACCGAAAGGAAAAGGGGGTTTCCATATCGGTCTTCCTAGTCTGCCAAAGGTGAGCCTGAAAGGAAAAGGCCTGAAAGGAGACGCCGGAGTGGACGTCGATTTACCGGAAGCAGATTTGAACGTTTCTGCCGAAGCTCCAGACGTAGACATCAAGGCGCCTAAAGGATCAGGTGGTTTTCACATAGGAATGCCAAAGTTCGGCATTAAAGGAAAAGGTGTCAAGGGCGACGTTGACGTGAATCTTCCAGAAGCAGGACTCGACGTGGATGCAAGCCTCCCCGACGCAGACGTGAACTTGAAGGGTCCGAAAGGTTCCGGTGGCATCAACTTGCCTTCGTTCGATATAAGCGGTAAAGGTCCGAAGTTTGAAGGTGGAATTGATTTGCCAAAGGGAGACCTTGGTTTAGGCAGTGACGTTGGCAATATTGATGTCAATGTTGGTGCTCACAAAGGTAAAAGTGGTTTTAATGTGAATTTACCGAGTTTTCCTAAAGTGAATTTGAAAGCAAAAGGTACTTCTCTTGGAGATACTGAATATGTCATTCCATCTGGTGATGCTAAAGTTTCTGGTGCTGCTGATGTCGATGTTCATGTCCCAAAGAGTTTTCCAAAGTTGCACATTGATTCTCGGGGTAACTTAGATAAATCTTTGGGTGGTGCGGCAGACATCGATGCTGGTGTTGCTCTCCCGAAAAGCGACAGCGATAATGTTGCTTTGTCTTCCAAATCAAAATCAAAGGGTTTTCATATTGGATTTCCGAAGTTTAGTGGTAAAGGTAAAGGAGTTAAATCCAGCGGTTTTTCTCGCGCCAAATCTGATGGCATTGATGCAGATTTTTCTGGAAAGGATTATTCCATTGAGCTTCCGAAGTTTAATCTTGCCGCTTCAGGTCTTGAAGCTCGAGCTGATGTTTCTGGCTCTGCTGCTCACAGCGGTGCTTCTGTCTCAGGTTCGAGTCCTGTTCACGTTTCCGGAAGATATCAAACTGGTTTTCCAAAAATCACCTCAAAGAGTCAGTCATTTGAACCCAATTTAAATGTCAACATGGATACATCTGGCGTTAAAGTTGGAAGTTTGCCTCGAGAAATTGATTCATCCTCACGAAAAGGTAAATTTAGGGTTAAGGCCAGGCCTCGCAGTATGGAAATAGGCGCCAGCGCTTCCGAAAGTGACCACGAATTGGCAGCTGATGAAACTGGTATCTCTGGAAAGAAGAGGAAGCGGAGAGGTTTTATTCAGCGCCTCAAAGATTTTTTCAGTACTTCTGATTCTAAATCACCTAGCTTAGAATTTGAACAGGGTTCAGCTCCAGAACACCCAGATTATCATGAAAAGCCCAACGTTAGTGCTGTTTCGATAACCCACGATGATTCGGGATTTTCAGTCAAGCCGAAGTCTTCCATAATCGAAGTGGCTGGTAGTGTCCCCGAAGCCGGTGTTTCTCTTTCATCTCCTGCTGTGTCCGGTGGACTACAAGCCGACATGCCGTCAGTTTCATATTCATTTTCCTCGAGCAAGACGATCATTGAGAGCAAAGGGCCATCCCATCATCAGGTTACCGAAACGAAAGAAATTAGAATTGAAAAAGGAGGCATTTCTTCGGATTTTAAATCCGCATCCGAAACATCCCATGTCCAAGTTGAAAAGAAAATTCATCAGTGACAAGTGTTCTACAGCTGTACTTTTAAGGGCTAGAGGATTACGACGCTTGCAAAATAGCCCGCATCCAGTTTTGAATTTATCAGCACGTCCATTTATAATTATTAAAACTGCTTGAAAATGTGACAGTTATAAACGTTTCAGAATGACTTTTCCACTTTCTTCGAGTGGGGCCTCATAATGACACCTTTAATACGATTAAGCATACCTGGATTGAAATTGATGACTAAATACGTCTTATTTTTAATAGGCTTTGCTTTTAATTAGTGGCTTCCTCGTAATAATTGTTCATCGATGTCTCATCGTCTCGTAACGATTTTACACCTGCTTTTTTACTGATCGAGCTATGAATGTCATGTGACACTACATCGAACTACATAGATTTATTGTTGGAATATGCTGCTTGACCCTTACAACTTGCGGATCATTGTGCTTTAGTCCTAACTCTTTAACTGTTGAACTTTATTGATCGTCGTAATGTAACTAATAAAGCTGAGACCAATTGAATTTATTTCAAAATTACAAATGAGATTTCGTCGCGTTCAACAATTAATCTCGTCTTATTGGAGCATAAACATCTCGTCCGAAGAGATGCTTTTACCATTGCATAAGTAAGAATGATTGATACATGTTTATAATTAAAGGGTCGACGAATTCTAAGATCGTTGAAGATAATGGATACATATTATAAACAGGAATAAGCATATGTCCACTGAAATCCAGCAAATGTATAATAGCAAATGCTAAACGTATTCACGTTGCTTTAGTTAGGACGATAGCAACAGAGATGGAGCCTTTCCAGGTTGTGAAAGACTCGGTTTTATGTATTGACATTATTATGACATTGAAAAAGAGTTTGACATATACCTTCCAGAAAATGCTATGAAAATGCCAACCCTGAGTCAAATCCATGAAAACAAACCTATCCGAATCGTAAATCAAAAAGATTTCATTGCTTCAGCTTATGTCAACCACTCTGCCAAGTGACAAGGTGATTCTGGTTCGGGCAGTTGCTTTTGACTCAATTCCTTAAGGAAAAGACCTGAAATAGACAATTCGGCCAGGATTTCCTTGCATGGATATTTCTTTCATCACCATCTACTAGTCTACCAGAATAGATTTGACTACAGCAGGAGACATTATCATTGACTATTGCAGCCGTCTGCTGCACAACAGAAAAGTTGATATTATTGAAGTACAACCCATCAACCCGATCAACTGAATTTTGAGAGATTAAATTAACTGCTTTTGCTGGCAATACTAGCTGCATATATTGGTTTATTTTATTATTAACAAATCAAAAATTAAACAAATTTAATAATCAACCAGTGATAACCCAGCGATTTGACTGATCCAGTGATAGGCTTGACCTTAGTAGTTTATGGCATCGGTCCTTTTATTTCGTAAAAATTGAATCCAATACAACCCTAACGACTATGTACCATTAGAGTGGTAGAGTCGTATCCCCTGATACAAAGATTTGTTTTTGTATCTTTCCCTTGTACTCAAATTCAATAAAAAAAAATTGTCACCAGATGACATTCTTAGTCAAATCTAGAACCAATCGGGTTTAAGTACATTCAATGAATACCACAAAGCTTTGGCAAGCAACTCCTGTTATTAAATTTATGTTTAGATCAAATGCACTAAAATCTTCATACTTGGTGATTAAGATACTTAAGAAGATGCTTGCTAGAAGGAGCTTTTCCCTTAGGTTTATTTCTTGTTTTGAATTGTAATTCTAATTTGAACATTTTTGTTGTTTTTTAATAAATAAAAAAGGGTGAAAATAAGTTTCTCCTCTTTATAATAATGCACTTAACTAATAAGAATGGGGAAATTGTGTGGTTCATCTTAAAAACATCTAGTGATCCAAGAGGTGATGGTTGATCAAGCGTAAGCTCTCTGAACATGGAATAATCAGCTGAATAGTTCAGCATATTGTTAAATGGTCTCATGTCTAAAATGCACTTTTCCTATATGTGAGAATATCTGTTTACAAAGCTATTTTCAGGCACGTATTTGATGAACAATTTTCCTAAATGCTTTCAGAGTTGTATGATTGTAACATCACTGAAAGTTGTAATTCCAGTTCCTGAGTTGCTTTCTGAAACCTTCATTTGGATTTGCACATGGTCGATGTTTCTTCACTTCTTCAAAGGCTTCGTCAAAAGTCGACCCTGACTGTTTCATTATATAAGCAATTACTATGCTGGCTGATCTAAAAAAAATAAAATTGTAACTTAAGTACCAATATAAAAATATTGCTTTATGCAATTCTTTAAAATATTCCTTTATAATTATCATTACACTTTAAGACAACCTTGAAATACCAGCCATACAATGAACCAGTACTTTCCCATTGCTGGACCTTGAAGAATCAATAAATTCAAAGCATTCTTTGAGCTTGGTAAGTAGATTCTCTTGTGGTATATCTAACAGAGGTACATTATGATAAACAAATCTATCTGGAAAATTCTCCATCTTGATAGTGGCTACGTTCAAAATGTGTGTAACACCCATTGACAAAAGAAGGTTTGAATCTCCTGCTGCATCAGCAGAACCTTAGAACAATCAAAGTTTTTTGGATTAGCTTATGAAATTTACTAGTACATACTCTCAACAAATAGTTCATAAATAAAGTGAATTCACTTACCAAGACACAAATAGGGTCGAATCTCACCAATTTGCAGATCTGGCTTGAAATCAATCACATAGAATTGGCTAGAGGTTCCAGTCAATTGGATTTTACCCTGGTCTTCAATTTCTACATATTTAATACCACACGGGGTCGTTACAACAGTATCATTATGTTTTAAGATTCCCTTGTTAAAACTTCTGATCTCTTCTTGGAAAGACATCCCGGAGTTACGCCGGCTCCGACAAATAAACAAACCTATCTTATTGCGATCTCCCATTCAAAGCGCACTCACCTGCATCAAGGGTGAGTCAAGTGGTACTAACTCACCAGAATTTATGCGTCCGCTAGAAATCCAAATCTCACTAGATACTATCAAATCAATTCTCCATAATAAAAATCAGCGCTACATCTGAGATAATCACGACACCCCCGCTTCTCCAAGACCTGGCCCACCAACACAAATCATACCTATTTAATAATTCAGCAACAATATGTATATATCTTTTCAGGGTCTTAATCAACATAAAAACCTTGTCGCAAACCAAAAACCAAATAAAAAACATAAACAACAAACTCAGGCCAAGGCTTCACAGTAGCAAAGCAAAAAACTAAAAAAGAAAGCCTAAAACAGTCACAAAACAGATTTAAACCAAAGTAGAAATAACAGAACCTTCATAATTTTTATAAGGCTAAAATATAAGGCATTTCACATCAAAACTTGTGGACATCACGTTTTATCAACAACAACTTCTGAGGATGTGAAAAATCCATCTTGACATGAACTTTCACGTATCGTGATGGTGCAAGAATTTGCAGTCACGTCGGTGATGCAGACCTTGTCCAAGAGATGCCTCGAGCTCTCGGGAATCCGCCAAATGGCATCTGATACGGAGTTCTCGACAGACAAATGACCGCCATCTCCGACAACTTCGCTGTCTTTGTTCACGGCTTTCAATGAAAAAGCTTCCTTAGGTGCCTTTGAAGATGTGGTTAAGGGTGTTGCATCATCCTTGCTTTTGTTCTTTGATCCTAATGGCCTTCCTCTCTTGCGTTTCAAAGATTTGTCTGGAAGACTCGAACTGGTGGATGATGGCGTGGTTGAACGGTAGGCACCCAAAGAAAATTTTTGGAGAGTTAATTGTTTTGGAGGGCGTCCTCTACCTCTTCTAATTTGAAATTCTTGGCTCTTCTTCGACTCAGATGTCTTTTGTTGTTCTTGGTGCAAGTCGCTGTTGACCGCCGACGATAGATGTGAGCTTGGACTTGCCTTTGAGGGTGAGGTGTGAGAGGTCGAGGCTTCGTGGGAAACAATGTCACTTGTACTCCTTGTGACTTTTTGTACTTTTTTTGCAATTTCCTGTTCTTTTTCAGTCAATTCTCTCTGGTCTTGAAAGTCCTCATCTGATTCACTAGAACTCAGGTCATCATCTTCTGCTCCATCTTTATTCTGTGCATCTGAATCCTAGCAAAATGAAGACGAGTCATAACTATGCAGTTCTGTAATTATCTGGTAATTATCTATATTAATATTTCAGTCACCTTTCTTTCTGAGAGATTTTGTAGTCTTCTTCTTTTTCTTAAAAATAATAAAAACTAAAATGTTCAGCTAAATCAACTAAATCAATAAAACACCTAATTGAATTCAGCTAAATCAACTAAATCAATAAAACACCTAATTGAATTGTAAAACTTGACACACAATTATTTTTGAAAGTCATCACTAAAATTTAACAAATTTCTGAACTGCTCAACCTCAACTCAAATGAACGTAGCAATCTTGCATCAAGGATGTGTGCCTCTGGTTCCCAGGTGTTATATCTGAAAGCAAGGAAGCAGGTTGTACTTAATAAACTTTAAAGCTCAAGAATGTAGAATGTGCAACTGCTGAGCCCTCACTTGCTGCTCCAACCCTTCCATCTCACCAAATATTCAACTCTACCCTGAAATTAAATTTTAATTGTTTGTAATGCAAAATAAATTAGACAATTCATATAATTGCAAATAAAGATATGCAAGCAAAATGCAAAACAACCCCAAGTAATTGTAATTAGTCTGAGCAAACGTCTTTAATTTAAGGTTGATACAACCTTGCAACATTTCTACACAACTTCCTTAATCATTACATTGGAATATAAGTTACTTTTCACGAATAAGTATATAATAACAAAGGTACATATGTGTAACTGTTTCGAGACAAAAGTATTGGCTAAGACCGCATTTTGATTGTTAATTGACGCAGATATTAAAGCAGAAGCCGTAAAAAGACAAACTCTGTTAATTCTCTTATTGATAAGTTTCTGAACAGCATAAATGCGTTCCCCAGTACTTGACATCTCCATCCTTCCACAAAGTAATGAGAACAGTACAGGGTTTCGTTGTTTATACACAAGTCCCGCGACTGTTTAGGATGAACTGATGTTAATATTAAACTCACAAATAAAACCCCTTTTACCAATTAAATATTTAGTTTAAAAATATAAAATTGATTTCATAATTGTATAATAACTAATTACATGTTAACAATGAAATTTTTTGCCAATTCAACAGAGCCTTAGATTTCAAGGATAGTTGTACATTAATAAATCTTACTAGATGAAATCATGAGTATTTAAAGTTTCTTGGCAATACTTAAATATTTGGTAATATAACTATTTTCAAAAAAATATAGTCCGGAATTTTTTTAAACTGCGATATCGCAAAATCATGCTTATTATGCAACCATGTTTCATAAATCGACAGATTATTAAATTAAATTGCGTGATCAAATTGAAGCTTATTATTTACATTAATACATTATTTATTGAGAAAAATATTTGTTTTCCCGTGCATATGTGCACCTTTTAAATTCGCTGCTATTCGGGATATCTCGACTAGTACATACAGCAGTCTCGAGTCTCGTTGGTCTGCGATGTTTATAATTGCTAGTTCGTAAAGTAGCAAAATGTCTAACAATAGTCAGTCCACTACCGCAAAAATAACGGATTTATATGATTTGAAAGAAGAATTGGGAAAGTGAGAATATATATTTATCTTAAATGCATTCCATAGGCTGTTTATGACGACAGTGCAGATTATTTGCTGTTTGAACTTTTATTCCATATAAACATCTGATTTGAAGTCTTTTAATTTTGTTTTGAATAAAGAAAAAGTTTTGCATCGTGTGCCATATTTATTCGAAGTTCTTGGCTTTTCTTAAAATGTTTACATATTTAAATGTTTTTTTTTTTTACAATAATCGAAGACATTCCACAATAATTATACATTTTCAGCATATTAAAGTGCTAGTTATTACAAAGCCTTTAAAGTAGAAGTTCTAAATCATGGCCAATTTCATTTAATATGTTCATAATATGTCTGAATCATTGCTAAAACATTTAATTTAAGTGTTATTAAATTAATTAATACCAACGAGGGTCATGCTTGTCCTATGCCATACAAATCAAATTTTGTAAAATGTATTAAATTTTTAAATTAAGAATTGAGTGTATTGAAGCTAGGATATTTATTTTCAATATTTCAATGCCAGTTAGAAGCATCTACCAAGCATTTCAATGAAGGAGAATTGCTCTTTCATCTGTTTAGTCTGTTTTTGTTTGGCATCAGAAGCAATTTTTTCATCAAAACAGTGCTTCCTTTCAATGTCAACTTGTTTGGTTCTCTTCATTATATATGCATGTCCTATTATTATATTTATTTTTTTGCTTGTTTTTGCCATAGAAACGTTTTATTTATTATTTATTGTTTTGTGATTCATTTATGGATTTGTCGAGGCATATTGATGGAGGATAATGGAGTGTGCGCTTGTTGTTCCAGGTTGGATTCATTGGTGACCCACATTAATGACTGCTAGATTTGTATTTATTACCTTGACATTGACATCGTCATCAATCAATATAATGTTAGATGAATTCAATAGCTCCTAAGTAATATATTTGTAGTGTAATATTAGTAAAAAATAATGGATTTTAATTTTCAGAGGAGCATTTTCGATTGTGCGAAGATGTGTTCAGAAACAAACAGGGTACGAATTCGCTGCTAAGATCATCAACACCAAGAAGTTGTCTGCACGAGGTTGCTATGCTTGTGTTTCTTTGCAAAAGTTGCAAAAATATTTTTGAGTATTAGAGCTTCATGTAAGATGTTTGGATTGCATTTCTAACTTAACTCCTTTTGAAAACATATTTTCATCTTAATTTGTGATATTTCTCTGGCTGCTCAATTAATTAATAAATATTAGGTAACGTTTTTGTCAATCAATTATCATAAATTAGGCGATTGTCAAAAAGAGTGAGGCATTTGTTATCTTTGTTACTCTTAAATGTCTTCTAGCTCAAATAATTTATTGCAGTCTTCCTGTGTGGCCTATGCGTATGGTCATTTTGTTGGCTGTTTGCTTGGACTTTTTTTTAATACAAGAAAGAGAGCCATGCCAGTTACAAATGACTGCTTTTACTTTATTTTACTCTTTATTTTATACTGTTGAATACCATGTCAAGAAAGAATTTTACATCCTACCATTTTGAAAGTCAGCAAGAAATAATACCATGATGTTCTTGATATCATGATTAGAAGTTTAAGAGGTTGTCAATAGAACAATGTTATCATAATATATTGAACTTTATCTGGCTATGTAGTTTCAACTGAAGCTATTTCATGATGTTTGTCTTTCCATTTCATTGATTCTTGAAGTGCATCCTGTAATTGGAGTGGTTCCGTCCATCTGTTGACTGGACACATATGCTCTAAAACAATTTGTCCATGCTTTAGTGGACTTTAGTGCAATGCTAGTAAATATTCATTCTTTTGAGATTGAGAGACAAAGAAGTCTTTATATAAAAAGAAGTCTTTGCATGCTTTTGGTTCAGTTCCTTCTGCCAAAATGTTCTGTGTTAATGAAAAATATTTTTAATTTCCTGCAGATCATCAGAAATTGGAGAGGGAGGCAAGAATATGCAGACTACTCAAGCATCCAAACATAGGTATGTTTTCATCTGTTACAACTTATTACAATGGCTTTTTAATTTCCTGTCTTGGCTGTTTGTGTTTCTGAAGAGAAAGATGAGTTCCCATCATTGTCTGAAAATTTAGGTAATGGATGTTTTTCAGAAAGGATGCTGCTCAACATTTCTCCCAATTGTTCCAATTTGAGTTCTTGTTGCTTGCTGGGTTCAAAGTTTTGGTGACTTAAGTTGTTTATATAATCTTGATTTTCTTGCAAGGAATACTAAAAGTTAATTGACTTTAAACGTCTAGGTATAGTTGAAGGAGATGCATAAATAAAGTTCTTTTGAAGTAATGAACAATGCACCTGTAGACAGCTTGAAAATGTAGACTAAAAACCTTGATGACATTTGATAAGGTGGAGGCTGTTTTGTCTGTGCCTATTCATAGTAATTAATCTGCTAAGTTTTGACATTCACAATGCAGAGTGGCCTGTTGTTTCTGGTGCTTACTGAATTTCCTCCTGCATTACTAGCCAGTGATCAATGAAGTCAGCTTGTTAATGATTTATTCTCCATCTTGATTCTCATAATTTCTTGCGACACCACTCTGATGAGTGAATGATTTTGTGCTTCCAATTAACACATGGCCTTTCCACCGACTTCTTCTTTGTGTCTGATGGATGTCTCCTGCAACTTTATGATGGTTTATGAAGAATTTGTTAATCCCTTTCCATCTAAGCCTTCAATTGGATGGGATTACAGGATGCTAGCATGCGACATTTGCTTTATTTATTCAAAAAAAAAGAAAGAAAAATAAAGCAGAAATCACTTTGTACTTGCTGAATGTTCTTTATGTCACTGTAAAAAAATATTGCATTTTTATGTTCTCCATGGTTTGCTTTATGTTCCTTGAAGGTTAAAATCCATGAATTTCATTTGCACTTTCTTATCTATTTAATTTCTTTTGCAGTTAAGACTTCTTGCTTTTTAAAAGTTACATTCTGACAATGCCAGACATAAACTTCCATTCACTGCTAATTGCATTTTTTTTGCTTCTTTCTGGACTTTCAAACGCATAATCCGGGCAAATCTTTTCAAATATGTCGCTCGGACAGCATGGTAACTCCATCTATTGATTTTTTTTTCTAAAAGCTACAGCACAAATACGACGTTTGAAAAACTGGACGATTCCTAATTCAGAATATTTTTTGAAACACGGTTACTTTATTTTCGGGCCGTAATTATTCTAGTCAAGAATGCACGGTCCCTTTGGTAGGTGGTGATAAATTATGTAGAGGAAAAAGTGTGATAAATCTCTGCCATTGACTTTCACAACTGTATTCTGGAGCCTTTGTTGTTTCAAGAGTAAATCCCAGGAGAGCATGGTGGTTGGGTGTGTTTGGTGTGGTCCACATATGTGCAGCAGTTTCATCTAGTCTGCCCATCACTCATGAAATTTTGATTTCAGTAACATTAGAAATACTAATAATAATGTAGCAATATAGTATTGATAATATTACGTAACGTTCATGTGTAATTTTACTACTTTATTAATAAAATGTATAAGCTTTTGCAGTGTGCCTTTTGTTTCACTCGAATGTTTGTATTTCTGTTTCTGGGAAAAATATTTTTTTTGTTTTTTAAATTTCAATCTTGGAGATGGCATCTTAATGGAGTTCTGAATGGAGACCAAATGCTTCCGCCGGTCGGGGGTGAGAAAGATAGTAATGAAGATAGACTTTTGGCCGTAAATGCGATTAAAAACATGGAAACGCACAGAAATGGTTCCTTTCTCGTAAAAGTTAAACTTTTGAACTGTTGCATTCGCTCTGGAAGCACGTTTCACAATCTTTCCCACGTTTGTTGAACTCGGAATTTCTTCCGTGATTTCGGTCTTAATGACTGCACTTAAACCAACCTTACGAGAAATATGTTCTCTCAAATTGGATTATTCCGCATGTTTCCTCCTCCTGGAAAGCCCTTTTTTTTTTAGACAAAAAAGTCCGTTGTCTCGTGTGTAACTGGATCTTTCATTTTCTGCTCAATTACGAGCAGTAGTCAGAAGTGGCTCACACGCGATGGGGTCTTGGATGCTTTGGTTAGTCGCAGATGCTGGATGGAGAAAGCAGGATCGAGCAGTGCTCTGCAACTATGATTGACAGTGTCAACTTATACGTGGAAGCTTACTCATTAGCAAAGGTTTATTGCTGGAGACTAATAATTATGACACATTCGTAACATAAATTATAAATGTTCTGCTGAGCATATTTTCACAGAACGTTACTTTTGTACGCCCGGAATTTTCAACATTTTAAAATGTTTCAATTCTTGAGCGGCAGTCTTGAATTTTGAGCTAGTCCCTTGAGTGCAAGAATTTTGATGTGATGATCGCTGGCGATTTAGGCGTTGATTTGTGTCTTTACGACTGTCATCGTTTAACTGACTTGCTGTCTAAGCGATTAGGAGTCAGACAGAAATAAATGCCAGTGTTAAACCGTGTCAGCAAACCAAACCGCACTTAACCTCTCTTTTGGTTCACTTTTTTTGAGAGATATCTCGAGAAACCGTCTTAATTGCTGGCTCATCACTAACTCCAAATGTCACAGGTGAGTACCATCTTGCGCCTGAACGACTCTGATGCTGGCAATGTGTTATCTAATTTTATTCTTGCTTATTAATAATTAATTGGACGCGTGTGCATTTTACGTTCCTTGTTACTCATAGTTTGAGGGATGATAGGGCGTGATAGCATACTTTTTTTTTTTAAATCTTATTTATCATGCTTGGCTGAGATAAATATAATTAAGGATAATATCATCGCAATCCGATGGAAAGAAAGAGATAGCCCCGGGTATAAATGAAACAAACAATTAAATTAATCGGTTAAAAACATGCTCCTAAGTAAACAATCTGTAGGAGTGAGATCGTGTAATATATCATGGTCAGTTAATGTGTGTAATGTCTAGGACAATTCATGCTTTTCAGGGCCTGCGGATCGTCTTTCACGTTCCCTTGATTTTGTTTATTTCTGGAAAAAAGGGAATTTCGTGGACAGTTGGAGCTTTCAATGACTGTGGTAAATGTCCGAACATGATTCGCCAGCCTTTGTTGGCTTAAAAATATTTAATCTGCCTCCATATTTCCTTCGTAAATGGAAGTTCCTTCCTAAACTGAAATGTTCTTTTGGTAATCGGATTCTCTGACAATTAAAAGTTTCCAAATTTCGCTACCTGTCTTCGTCTTTTAAAGACTGAAGGATTTAATTCACTCCAATTCCGTTGGCCGAGGAATCTCCCCCTTTTCGGCTTAAAAATGAAATTGCTTTTCTACCGGGAAAGGTATTGCGAATGAACTACAAAGAGCGTTGCAACGAAAGCCGCTGCATGTTTTGTTTTGTTTTGTTTTGTTGCTCTTCGTTGTTGGCGTGCAACAGGTGTCTCACGTTGAAAGTATTATCGATCAATCACTGAACTACAAGTTATGGCTCGATGGACGCCTGCAAAATTATTTCTATTGCTTAATGCATAATGATGAATTATTAACTCATTTCAAGTCAGTTGCGTCGTACAAGTTAATTTACAAAAATTAATTTTTCGATTTCAGTTAGACTTCACGACAGCATCCAAGATGAAGGCTTCCACTATCTCATCTTCGACCTGTAAGTCGTCTATTTATAGTAATCGATTAATTATGCATGCTTCTTATTCTCATTCCCGAGAGACTTTGTTACCCCTTTACTTGGATTGTTAAGTGTTGGTAAGCATTGAAGAAGCAAACTGTATCGCCTCATCCAAAAGAACATTCCTAAGGGAAATTTGTCGGAAGTAGTTGAATTATATCTTGCTATTGGATGCCTGCCCAACCTCCATGTAGCCTGTATCTGGCTTGGAACAGGTTAAGAATCGTTTTAAAACAGGAGAGTTTAAATAGAACGATGGCCTCGTTTGATTGATGGTATCTTCGTAACCATAACTTGGTAGAGATACTATTGGTCCAGGGATGGTTGGGGTACTGCGGAAGGATGGGATAGAGAGATAGGAAGATAGGACGTGAAACACACAAAAAAAATTTAATTCCACACTCGACCGGTGCACGTAGTTGCTCGGAGGAATTTATTGCTCTAATGCAGGAGGCGTGCAATTAAAGATGAAATTATTCTGTCGGAGTTTCTCTCGAGTTGTTTGCAGTGCAGTTGTAAATGTAAATCGTCCTTCGTGTTGTCCTAAATGTTCGTCATAGGCTCTCTCACGCCTTTACTAGAGGAAGCACGAACGAGCCTCATTAATAATTCTTCGGACAAAATTTTCAAAAAGTTTGTTGGATGAGGATAATCCAAGATCTCATCAGTCAGGGCCTTCTCCATTCATTAACTCTGTCAGTTTCTGGTCTTTGGATTGTTATTCTACTTTTAGCTTCTTTCGCCTCCAGCCCTTGTGACACATGGATCAGTGAGCTGGAATGATGAATCCCTTTGGTAGCTTCAGTCATGCTTATTCCTTGGACCAAGTGAAATTTGAGATCATTCTTTTGACTTTGCAATCCATTTACCAGCAATTAGAATAAAACGGATATTCTAGAATGTAGTGAAAGTTCTTCTTTGAAATTCTACCCTGTGTTATCGTTAAACTTGCTGATTTTAAGATGTCTGCCAACATTTGCATTGCTTTAATCTTAGTTTTAAAAGATAATTCTGCAACTGGGATGGATATTTTCCCAATCCATCCATTCATCGTTAATTAGATACATTCATCAAAATTAGTCCAACGGCCTGTGAGTTATTTATAAGCAGATAAAAAACGTTCTCTCATAATTTATTTAATAAGGACATCGCTAATCCATAGATTGCAGAAAAAAATCAAAGACTTCCCAGCATTTGGGATGCAATAAAAAGTACAAAAGTATAAAAAAATAAGTCATAAAAGCATAAATCCTTTTGAATGCCTTTTGCCTCGGGCACGTAACAATTTGCTTTGCCTTTATGCGGCTTGCCAGGCATGAAACACAAAGCTTCGATTTAATAATATGAGCCACAACTTCAATATTGTGCCTCTTCAATCGGGAACTTTTCCATGAGCTGCCATGCAATGTCCAAAAATGTTCAGAATGATTGTTACGTTGGATGAAAACAAACCCAGTCGTTCTCATTGCGATAGGTTATCTTTTCCTTTTTAAACTCTGTAGAAAATAGAAGCTAAGCCTTTATTTTTTTTTAATTTTTAAAGATTTAAAAAATTTTAAAGAACAATAATTTTTTAAATTATGCTTTTGATAAAAAATGTTTTTGATGGTTTACCTAGCAAGTTGTTGCAAAAACTAATTCAGACTTTGTGAAGTCTTTGAGTTAAGTCTTTTAGCTGTTTGTCATGTTTAAACAAATTTAATATCTCTGGAGGGAAACTAGATTGAAATCCAGGTATGTCAACAACAGACTGGACTCTGAGGATTAGGTGTGGATTGCATGACGGCTATAATGTTTCCTTTTCTTTCTTCCAACTTCCAAACGAATCTTTCCAAAGAATTTTTCTGTTACTGTCTTTGGGAGGATTTTATGTCAGACATTCTGGGAAATAAATGCTTGGGGTAGTGTTCATGCTTTGAGATTTTAGATGTACCAGTTCTTAACATATCTTGGCTTAACTTCACAAATTTGCTTAGAGTCTAGATTCATGGATGCAAAAGCATTTGTTCTTCTTGAATATTTAATGATATCAGTGATACTATTACTAATAATAATTAATAATAATAGTATTAGTAGTAATTATAAAGATGGTGAGGTTGTTGTTGGTTTTATAGGGTCACAGGAGGTGAATTGTTTGAGGACATTGTGGCCAGAGAGTTCTACAGTGAATCTGATGCTAGGTAAGTGGACAATTCACAGCTGTTTTTGGTGCTTTAAATCTCCATGGATTGCATTTTTAAACTTTATTATCATTTGTTTCAAATGTTTTGTCCAAATGTTGCCATCATTTGGAACGCAGAGTTTTGTGACGAGGGTCCTTATTTATTGCATTCAGTCAGACCTTTTGGGATCTTTGTGTATCTCAGTTAACTTTTAATCTATCCTGTCATTTGTATTGCATTTTTACCTGAGGGCTGTCCACTGTCAGTGCAGACTGGATTGCAAAGAACTCTATTTATTAACTACTGACATCCCTAAAGCCTCATGCAAGAATGCCATGCATTCAGCCAACCTGCAACCATAATTTCTTTTAGATGTATTTCATTAAAATCACGTCTAATTAAGCATTTCATTGCAGACATTGGGTGTATTAAAAAAAATTAAAAAGTAGTGATCATTTTTTTCCCCAAATTCCCTTCATTTTGTCTGAACGTAGGATTTGTTAAATAGATTGAATTATTATTGAAATTAAGTGAGATAGATGATAAAACACGTGCATAAAAGGAGGCCATTTTTTTTTGTTTTTATAAGAAATATTTGCCTGTGTCTTAAGAGCTTTAGAAGGATTTTAGCCTGTGGGGTGACTTGGAGATCTCTTCTGAAGCAGATTAAATAGTTTAGGTGGAAAAGTAATTATTGGACTCCAAACCATGTCATTTGTTTAAGTATTACATTTGTTACCTGGGGTGCATAATTTATTTTATATATTTTTACTTTCAAATTGTGGTGACATCTTGATTTTGGAATTTGCTTTTGATTTGTTTATCGTGTGTCAAGCGATGTCACTCTCTTTGACAACTGCTTGTCATCCTTTTTTTCTTTCTTTCTCTCTCTCTCTCTGACAGATGTCTTCAGTTAGTATGTGAAGAAATTCCATTATTAACCATAACTCTCAGTTATTGCAACACCTATTATAAATAATATTCACGTTGATGAGCCACAAATAGGAATTCAGAAAATAAATAATAAAAATAGTGCTGGAATATTGTGAAAGTAAGTCATGTCACTTTATTTCATCCATCCAATTTATCATTATTTTTTTTTTGTTGATTTTCAATCTCAAAATTTGTTATTTTTAAATTTCCCAATTTTTAAACATTTAATTTCCCAACATTAAATTAAACATCATTCGATCACTGGAAAAGAAAAATATGCTTGGAAATGTTCCACCGATGCTAGCCAGCAATCCGTCTGCATTTCCACGTTTTTGATCGTTGTTCACTTCAACAATTCACTTGACTGATTCAAAGCAGGGATCCATCAGCATTTACAAACAACTGAAGCAAAGCTTCAACCATGCATTGCCAGAAGTACAAAGCATCAAAGGCATTCTGAATTCTTTATTTTTGTGCTTGTTCTCCTTAGTTCTTGGTGCAAAAAAAAATTTAAAAAAATCTCTAGCCTCGATGCTTACAACTGAAAGTTTATTTCTTGTTCTCAGATCGTGTGAAGTCTCTAGAATCCAAGGAACTGTCATTTCGTCATTGATCCTGAGCCCGTTTCCTTGAAATTTTTAAAACTCGCTGGTCTGCTTTGAACCTACAGTCAATTCCTTCCTGAATGCGTTCATTACTCTGTAAATATGAATGATAAAAGAAATTGCTCCGAGGGAGTACATGATTTGTTTGTAAATATTTATGCCACGAATTCTTTTTCGCGAGCATTCGTCTTGTCAGAAAATATATGAAGAAAGAGGAATAGGATTCACTCTTGCGTTATCTAGTTTCTGCCATTATGTAAATATCATTTTTAGGAAAGACACGTGAATCTTTCCAATAGAATCTCTAATTTTTGCAAAATTTCTAATATTTTCTGGTACAGAAATGATGATGATGATTTAAACCGTGCCATTTCAATTAGTTTTAAAAGATGGAGACATTAATGTGTTTATCACTTTTAATAGAAAAGCGATGGCAATTAGTGCATTTGCCTGCAGTCCTTTCCTACCAACGATCATGAATCATCAGTTTTTACATTTCGCCTTGACACGTTCTTAGAATTATTTGCAAGTTATTCTCTTGTGCAATGAACATAAATACTCTAAAGTGAAAAAAAATCTTGTGAAACTTTATGTTTTTTTTTTTCTGGATCTCTGCTTAAAATCCTTGATTTTGTGCTTATTTTATGGAAAGGAGCGTCCAACATGCAATTGAGACAAATGTCGTTAAAGAAGGAATCATATATTCTAAAAGTTCACTTCAATTTCCAAGTTGACGGTTTGTCAAAAAAAAACCCTCATATCTTATTGAACTCCTATTTGCGAAGACTCATTTAATAATAATCAATATTCATTTTATAACGAATCCATTGATAAGGACCTTAAGAAAGTTTTGATCAATAGTCTTTGATCTTTGTGATTCTGGGATGTGCTGATTGTTCCAATCAGTTATCACTAATCAGTAGTCGTAAGACGCGTCGTAGCATCTGTGTTTTCTTTGAATTTGCAGACGAAGATGAAATGATATGTTCCATCAGTTGCTTCATCTCCAAAAAAGAAAAATAGCCAGAAAAATTAATAATAATAATAATATCAAGCGAATAATTATTTTATCATTCCTACTAATAATAATATTAATATTCTCTTTTGAACAGCAACTGCATGCAACAAATTCTCGAGAGTGTGGACTACTGCCATCAAATGAACATCGTGCACAGAGATCTCAAGGTTATCTTCCACCATTTCCTTCGGTTTTCTCCCTTCTTTCTTTTTTATTTCCATTGGAGAATTAAGGACCCTCCAGGGTGATGAGGTCGTCTGGAAAGTCCTGCCGTCAGGAATTGTCGAACGAGATAAAAAAAAAAAAGAAGCGAAGGGCCATTCCAACTCGTGGGGCTGGTTTTATTGGTAGGATGGATCGATTTCTCATTTCCTCCCGCTCGAAAAGCCGCCGACGATAATAATCAACCTGCCACCGTGCGTCAGACCTTAAACCCTTGGAATCACCTGTTCGAAATTCATGGGACTCTGTCTCCTCTCGAAATTGAATTTCAGTCGGAGATTGATGGTCAACGGATTGTTAGCAAAACATTGCAGGTGGTATTGCAGGCGGACAGTGATCTACGGTGACGGCGTTGGAAGAGAGAGAGCCAGTAATAGGAAGAGATCGTGGCTATTGTTATTGTTGTTGTTGTTTTTGTTAGGCGCAACAGCTGATTATGCGATGCTTTTCTGCAGTTATTTCCTTTTCTCAGCTGGAATCACGAGCGATACTTTTTCCCGTTAGAAATTCTAGGAATCTCGGCCCGAGCCTAAAGGAAAACCTAAACTGAAGGCCGAGTCGAGTCGTGTTTATAGTTCTTATCGTCGAGAAAGACGTAAATCTTTGTGCTTATGGGGGCCCTAATCTATCTTCCTATCCCGTGGCTGTTTTCACTCGCAAATCAGGCGAAATAAATCCTCTGTTACCCGGTCAGATTCAACTTTACGGCTTCTAGTTATTCTTTACGAAGATATCTTCTCTGAGTTTATCCGATATGGCACGAAGCCCATAATGGAGAATTGTTTCATGGGGTGCTGCCACGAACGATGTGTCTACCGTGAAACATAATGAAAATAATGCTGAACATAATTACCTCCTTAATTTAAATAATTTCTTTCTAATGTTCTTTTGAACAGCCTGAAAATCTGCTCTTGGCCAGCAAGATGAAGGGCGCAGCTGTGAAATTAGCGGATTTCGGATTGGCAATCGAGGTGCAAGGAGATCAGCAGTCCTGGTTCGGTTAGTTGTCGCTGATGCAGTTTTGCTTTGCTTTGCTTCTGCAGTCGCCGTCGTAGTCGTTGTCGCTGCTGTTGTAATAATCATCTGGTCGACGACTTCAAAGGTGTTTGTATTCAATTAGTTGGTGCAAAATCTTTTTATTGAAACAACGATTGCAATTGCATTGCTCTTAGTTTTAATGTTAGCATGTGTGGCTGGTTGATTAGGACAGTTCCTTCTCAAAGTAACACTGAAGTTTAGTGACTAAGATTATGTTGAGGAATGATGTTTCATTCAATTCACCTTTATGTAACTTGGAACAAGTTGTTGTTGTTGTTGTCGTTGTTGTTGCTAGTATATCAACTTCGGTTTATGCCTAGGTTAGCAAATTGCGCGTACAAGCGAAACTATTTTCTACTTTCTTTTTCAAAAGTAATTTTGCAATTTCTTGTTTCTCTGCGCTTCTTTTAAGTGGTCTGATCAATCAGGCTTAATAATTCTTACTCAAATAAATGCTTGATTTATGACTTCATATTAAGCAAAATCTTTCCAGGCCATAATCTGTGGAATGCTGGAAGTCCACTTTTTACCAGCCTTTCAAAGGCTTCACAACTTAAATCAAATTGAACGATTAAATGGATTTATCATCTAATATTTAACAAATAATATTTAATAAGAAAATAAACTTATCGTTATTAACCAAAAGTGAACTCAAAAGCAAATAGAAGCCATTTTCCTATCGTAAGAAGGTCTAAAAGAGTCAAGAGCTAATCATTGGTTCCTGCTTGACCTCTTAACACGAAATCATTCATTCTAATTGGCTCCTCATCTTTGATCGACCTAAATAACCATGTCAGTGAGGAGGTAGTTTGTCAAGTGCCTCCTAGTGTGAGCCATATCGACTTGATATCTTGTTTCATAAATTATTATTATTATATTTTATTATAATTGTTATTATTACTTTAGTTACCATTAAATTATAACTCCAAAAGTTGAAAAAAAGTAATTTCAAACTCAAATTAAACTCGTAACTCCCCACGATACCTGCTTCACGTAAGGTGATCTTGATAAACACTTTTTTAAAATTCGGACATCTTATATTTTATACGAGTATTTTGACATTTTTCCAATTCACTAATTACCTCTGTTATCTGTAATAATAATAATAATAATAATTATTATATATATATATATATATTATAATAATATAATAATAATTAATAATATAATAATTATTATTATTATAATACTGATTGCATTGTTGTTATGCTGATTATGTACTGGCTCGTATTTCTACCATCACGTAAGCATTGATCATCGGACCACTTTTCCATCTTTCCAGGCTTCGCTGGCACTCCAGGTTACCTCTCACCTGAGGTTCTGAGGAAGGAGGCATATGGAAAACCGGTGGACGTCTGGGCTTGCGGTGAGACGCTTGAATTTCGCTCTTTTTTTTTACACCCGTGAAGAAATTTCCTTTCCGCACGATAAGCACTTTCATCTCGATAATGGTGACGATGATGATGATGATGGTGGTGGTGGTGGTGGTGGTGGTGGTGAAGGTGATGAAGAACTAGCATCGATGTGCTTCCTGACGATTCGCCGTTCGTTGCTCTCGCAAATGCCGGCATTATGTATGTCTTTTGCGTTGCATAAAATTTGTTTATTATCCAGGCGCTGATGTAAGCGCTCATTAATAAGTCGGATGAGCCGCTCTTCGTGGAGCAATAATTCAATCATTGCATTCCATCCCGCAATCTCTCAATCATCGTCCTCATCGCCATTCACTCGTCATCGTCCTAGTTCCTATGCCTTTATAGTTAATCGTCATCATATCATCGTTGCCTTGATCATCATCACCACCACCACCATCATCATCATCATCATCATCTGCATCGTATTTTGTCATTTCACTTGACATTGATTGAGGCCCCTCCAGTTGCACGTGGCGATCACATTAGTTTTATCAGGTGCCCGCGTGCCGCACTCCTTCTTCATCTGCTTTGTTGATGCCACGTTTTACGATGACAGCAGCGTCTCGTCAATAAAGCTGGTTGTTGATGGACCTCGTTGTTGTTGACGTTGCTGTCCTGGCGTTCGAATGTTTTCAACCTTCTACGCTCACTCACACACCCACTCACTCACTCACTCACTCACTCACTCACTCACTCACTCACTCACTCACTCACTCACTCACTCACTCACCTCACCTCACTCACTCACTCACCTCACCTCACTCACTACAGGTGTGATCCTGTATATACTGTTGGTGGGCTACCCACCCTTCTGGGATGAAGATCAGCACCGTCTCTATGCTCAGATCAAAGCAGGAGCTTTTGATGTACGTTTATATCATTTCCTTTTTATATATTATTCATATTTTCTTTTTTCTTTTTTTTTAATATCAAGTTGTTTAGATGGTTTCGCTTGGCAAACACCGTTTTGAGAGATAATAAGGTTAAAATAATAACCTTAAATAATAAGATATTTTATTTATTTTATCTATTGCTGTTGCTGTTATGTTGAGTTGTTAGCACGGTTAAGGTGCGACGGTGTTGTTGTTGTTGTTGTTCTTGATGATGATGATGAAGACTACGACGATTATTGAACAGATGTGGCTCTCAACCAGCCAATATAGAAGTTGTTGATGTATTGGCTACTCTGAATAAGATTCCTAAGCCATTAATCATGTAATAGAGTTAGTAATAACAATAATAATAACAACAACAATAATAAACATCATCATCTTTTTCATCATCATCGTCATCATCACGTCTTGGCCAGCGTAGATCACCATCATTGCCATTAGCGTCGTCATCGGAACGGCACTCACACAAACATCGCATAGTCGTATCCATGGCAACCTCATGCCATGTTTCTGCTCGTCCCGAACATTAAGAGCCTTCTGTAGGGTCGTCTTGGGATGTCCATCTGGAAGTACCAACCCCCTCACCATGTGCTCCTTCGTTATCCTTCCTTCCATCTCCGTCTCATCCTTTCCTCGTTCCATCAATCTTTCCATCGACAGCTGTTTCCTGACATAGCTCGGATGCCTGGCTGCCGATTCCTCGCTTCCTATTGGTTCGCCCGATGTACTGATGTAACTGATTAAATCTAATTAATTATTACATTAATTTTACCTCATCGTTTCATCTACGTGGGGAATGCCTTTATATCGTCTGCTACTAATAGCAATAATAATAATAATAATAATAATAATAGTAATAATAATAATAATAATAATAATAATAATAATAATAATAATAATAAAAAGGTTAATAACCACGATAGTATTCATTTATTATGTTCGTGAGTTATTCTTATGCCTTACCAACTAAGCATAGACTTGTATTACTCACTCACTCATAATAATAAAAACTATAATAACAGTAATAATAATAATAACAGTAATAATAATAATAATAATATTAATAATAATAACAATAATAATAAATGTGATGCACTAATTTTTAAGGTGATCGTTAGAAAACATTTAAATTACTGTTCACTTTTGAGTTCGTTCGATAATGTCAGGTGAGGAAGAAGTGATTGACTTTCATCAGCGGCCATTGTTTCAAATGATTGATGACACGAAAAATTAAAATTAAAAATAAAACAAGACAAGAACCAATCTCGCCAACCTGATCTTTCTCATAAGTCTTTTTTGTCTATTTTCATTTTTTTTCCATAATATACAGAATATTTTTTATTTTATGCTTTCATTTATAACTTTAATTTCAATTTCAATAGCAATTCCGTGCTCGAAACGGCATTATGTAGCCAAACAAACAACAAAGCCGGCATTATCTTTCTCCGTCATCGTCATCGTCGTCGTCTTCATCATCTTCCTTATCATCTCACGGAGCATCGACGTGACCATCGCAATCATTACCTCATCGTCCATCATCATTTTGTCAACGTCAACTCCGTCTTCATCATCCTCATCATCATAATCGTCATCGTTATCATAATCCTCTCCTTCGTCTTCGTCACCACCACTAGCATCATCATCGTCGTCGTCGTCATCGTCACCAACATCATAATCATCATCATAATCATCGTCATCACAATCATAATCATCATCCAGTATCCTTCCCCTGAATGGGACACGGTGACAGCGGAGGCCAAGAATCTGATCAACAGTATGTTGACTGTCAATCCGAGCAAAAGGATTACCGCTGCACAGGCACTCAAGCATCCGTGGATTAGCGTTCGTATCTTCTTTCAATACTTAATCTCCTTATTATGTAAATATATAAACATTATGTCCTTTTATACATTATGTATAATAATTATAATTTTAATATTATATCATACATAATATCGCATATATAATATTATATATATATATAAATAATAATAATTATTTTTAGTAAATATCCTATTATACATTGTTACTACTGAGTGATGATTATTATCACAGTCAAACCAATATTGTTATTCTAATTATTATTATTATTATTTATGGTTAAATTTTTATTTTTTTTTGCCATTATTGTCCTTCTCTTTTGTCGTCGTTAACTCGAGAGGTCCACATTGAAACTTGCGCCGTCTTTTTCTTCCCTTTTTCTTTATTTTTATTTTATTTTATTTTTATTTTATTTTTTTGTTTTTGTTGAAAAGGATTTTTCTCTTTTTTCCCCTTCGCTGCACGTTCGTTCGCTCCGAGGGAAAGTTGAACGTTTGCGAGACGTCGTAAGGTTGCCTAGCAACGTGTCAAATTCATCCTCCAAGAAAAGCACTGCCCTCTTGCTTTTCGTTTTTCCATTTCTTCTTCATATTATTATTATTATTATTATTATTATTATTGTTATTATTATTATTATTATTATTATTATTATTATTATTATTATTATTATTATTATTATTATTATTATTATTATTATTATTATTATTATTATTATTATTATTATTATTATTATTATTATTATTATTATTATTATTATTATTATTATTATTATTATTATTATTATTATTATTATTATTATTATTATTATTATTATTATTATTATTATTATTATTATTATTATTATTATTATTATTATTATTATTATTATTATTATTATTATTATTATTATTATTATTATTATTATTATTATTATTATTATTATTATTATTATTATTATTATTATTATTATTATTATTATTATTATTATTATTATTATATTATTATTATTATTATTATTATTATTATTATTATTATTATAATTATTATTATTATTATTATTATTATTATTATTATTATTATTATTATTATTATTATTATTATTATTATTATTATTATTATTATTATTATTATTATTATTATTATTATTATTATTATTATTATTATTATTATTATTATTATTATTATTATTATTATTATTATTATTATTATTATTATTATTATTATTATTATTATTATTATTATTATTATTATTATTATTATTATTATTATTATTATTATTATTATTATTATTATTATTATTATTATTATTATTATTGTGATTATTATTATTATTATTATTATTATTATTATTATTATTATTATTATTA
The DNA here is from genome assembly GCA_034509925.1 of Hirudinaria manillensis. NCBI lineage: Eukaryota > Metazoa > Annelida > Clitellata > Hirudinida > Hirudinidae > Hirudinaria > Hirudinaria manillensis. The sequence goes on along the minus strand of CM067530.1, from coordinate 8,873,204 downwards.
TTATTATTGTGATTATTATTATTATTATTATTATTATTATTATTCTCTTCTTTTCTTCTCTTGCATTTGTTTCTTATTTAAATTTTTCTGCTTCTTGAGTTGGCAACACAAGGATGTTCAGAACAAGCACTGCATGACCTCCACCCTTCCATCCTTACCCGTTCTATTTGCCAGACAGGTCTTACAATCGGTTGAGATGATGCAACAACTAAAAAAGCCCATAGACGATGATGATGATGATGATGGTGGTGGTGTTGATGGTGATTGATGATGGTGATGAAGACGAAGGTGATGGTGATGAAGTACGTGAAAGTTGAAAAACCGTTCTAAAGATTTATCTTTCCAAGAGAAGGTCCACCGACAGCATCACAACGAAGCGCAGGTTGTCGTCGTCGTTGCTGCTGCTGCTGCTGTTGCAGCTGTTGCAGTTGTTGAAGGGGAGTCGGAATGGCGGCAGTTGAGGAAATTGAACGAGCAGACGTTTGTTTGCCGAGAACTCTCGCTGGAATTCCCAGGGACGGAGTGATGGGCGGATGGATGGATGGAGTGGAGTGGGGAGAGGAAGGAAGGAAGGGTGCCAGACGAAATAATGACTCAATCAAAACAGATATTCCACTGCGAATCATCGAGCCAGTTTTAATCTCGCTCTCGATCAAAAATTCTTCAAATGTTTCAAACCGTTTCACAGACGTGCCTGACGATCGGACGCAACTCCATTCATTTTTTTCAAACATCGTCTTTGTCCCATTTTATTTCTTAATCGAAGTTTAAAATCTTAAAAAAAAATAATAATAACAACAACAATATTAATAAGAATAATAAGAAAAACAATTCACAAGAGTAATGCATTGTGAATTCAGAGACATTCTGAAATCGATGAATATTCAGAGATTGGTAATTGAATGCCTTCGTTTCCATAGCAACGAGAAAGAGTGGCTGCCATGGTCCACAGGCAGCAGACCGTGGATTCGCTCAAGAAGTTCAATGCACGAAGAAAATTAAAGGTGAACAACAGGATGAATCTCTCTGGGGTTCGGTGGTTGTTGGTGATGATGATGACGACGACGACGATGATGATGGTGGTGGTTGTGATGATGATGACGATTGTTTGGGCTGGTAGCTGTAATTATGAGGTTAGTGGTAATTAAATTGATTTTCTTACTGCCAGGGTGCTATTCTGACAACCATGCTTGCTACCTGTAACTTCTCAAGTTAGTATTTGTTGCATGACATTTTGCAGCCAATAACAACAATAATAATGACAATAATAACAGTGATAACAATAAAAATAATAATAATAATAATAATAACAGTGATAATAAAAATAATAGTAATAGTAATAATAATAATAATAATTGTTAGTTCTTGAGCAGTTGAATGGCTCGTTGAGCAAAGAATGACTGAATGTCCTGAAATGAATGAATGTATGTGTTTTCAGACAGGAGCCTCATGGCAAAGAGGGCAGAGAAAGAATCTTCAGAGAATGCTGCCAACGTGGACAGTGCAGAGGATGACAGAGCAGGTGGTTTGTTGTTGTTGTGTTGCATCCGTGGACTGCAGATGTTGTTGCAGTTGTTGTTGTTGTTGTTGTTTTGTTGTGAGTGATTTATGCCGACGTAACACGATTAACGTATCCCGTCGAATGACCCGAGTTATAACCCCCTCGCTTGGTAATGTGATATGAAAGTCATTCAAACCCAATTTTCCATCCATTTTGTTTATTCATGATTAATTTTCTTTTTCTGTCTCTCCATCCATCAGGCTTCTCGAAGACTCTGAAAGATTCTTCGGCCACCAGCAGAAGCGGAGAGAGCACGCAGGATTCAAAGGCTCCGGACAGCAACAGCCCTAACATCAGGACGGAGACGAACTACATCAACAACGATCGCAGCGGTTGGCATCCCTCGTTTTATGAGACGATGATGGAACTGCATCATTACCAGTACTTTAATTGTAACCAAGTCATTAACGCAAGCTTTAATCGGCACTAATTGACAGCTACTGATTAATGCCTTTAATAATTGTCTTCGTGCTGGAAAGTACACTACATGCAGTTTTTGGCTAGAACGGGTTGCGAATGAAGATTACCAGTTGTGGTTATTAAAAGGATATTTCAGCTTTGGTACTGATCTGCATCGCTGGTTGTTTAAAGCTTCAACGACACTTCTTTTTGTCTCTTCTGCCCGTACTTAATAAGTACTACTTATATGTATGTCTTGTAAGTACTTATGTGTCCGACAGTACTTAGTCTCCAGCGGTGACTTTGTTTGATGGCAACTTCGCTTGCATCCCTCTCCAGATCCGTGTCATCAGACGACGCTTGAGTTTTTTGCAAACAATTTTTCCGGTTGCTCTGGCTCTCCATCTCGTTCCATTTATCGCTTGATCAATTTTTAGGAGGTGTTCACCATCACTGGTATAATAGAATATAATTCATTAAATAATAATAAGTACTCATTCCTTAAATAATAATAATAATAATAATAATAATAATAAGTAGTAAATCATATTAAAATATATTTGAATTAAAACCTCTGAAAAACTGGTTTCCTTCGAAGGCCGAGCCATGGAAATCATCAAGTTGACCGAGAAGATAACCTCTGCTATGATCACTGGTGACTACGAAGCATTCGTGTGAGTGTCAATTTATTTATTTATCAGATAATTAATTAATTAATTAATTTATTGATTACCATCGTCTTCTTGCGATGAGAGAACTTGGTGTGATGGCGGAGGCCATACAAAATATACGAAGAGCTTCCAAAGACACGTATCATTTCGTTCGCCTTGAAAATTGTTTTTCTCCCCTCGAGACATCAATTTGCAAAGGAAAAGTCTCCAATGCACTGGCGCTTCCCGCTATTTTTTTGCTTTGCCGGCAGACGTCATTAGTCTCGTTCGCCGATGTTTTTGTTAACGTCGTCAACGACTCTTTCCTCGTCGTCAGGCGTCTGGCCGATCCCCAAATGACCTGTTTCCTGCCCGAGTCGAATGGAAATCTGATCGAGGGCATCTCATTCCACAAGTTCTACTTTGACAACGGTTGGTAGAATCAATTTCTTTTCTTTGCCTGCCATTGAATTCAGTACTAACCAGTTATTAACCAGTTATTAACCAATTATTAACCAGTTATTAACCAATCGTTTGTTGAAGTCTTAATGACCCCTTAAAAGAACTACCTCAAGAGTTGTGCAATTATGAAACTAGATTAATAAATCAGTATAATTTATAATTATTATTTGTCAATATTTCATTCATTGACTTTGACTTCATGGATTCCATAAAGACTGTGACGTATTTCCGCCTTTGTTTTTGTTTTTATGAGCACAATTTCAATAAACGGAGCTGAAAGGAAGAGCCAATAAATTATAAAAAATTATAAAATAAATTATAAAAAATTATTCGAATGACTTCTAATTAGATTTCCTTCCACAGTGAACACAAAGAGCACCAAGCAGGCCAACACCTACATACTCAACCCTCACGTCTGCTTCCTGTCCGACGATGCCGCATGCATCGCGTACAAGAGACTCACCCAGTACATAGACAAGTCAGTCGTGATGCATTTGTGCCTCATGCATTTGTGCATGATGCATTTCTCTCCTTGTAGTTGTGTTGATTTTAAATAATTTTAATGGAAGTCTATTTTGCTACTCTGGTGATGGTCATCGTGATTCTTAGTGTTATTGCCCATAATGCAACTATTAATATTATGGCTGTTACTATAAATTATGATTATTATTATTATTATTTATTTGTTGGTAAAGAAAACATAGCAATTAAAGTTAAAGATTTGTGTTTGAAGTTGGCACTACAAAATATAAAATGTTTGCTGAATGCAAACAACGTTTTGATGTAAAAGGAAAACCTAGTTCTTAGGTATGGGACTCTTTATTTCAGTAATTTCTGTTCATCCAGGAACGGAGTACCGACAACCGTCCACTCGGAAGAGACTCGTCTGTGGCAGAAGCAGGGGGGCAGGTGGCTCAGCGTGCACTACCACTGTTCGGGGGGCTCACCGGCCCCATTGGGGAACAAATAGCCTCGGAATGGATGTTGCCAAGACGCCGGAGGAGGAGAAGAAACTTTCATTGTTCTAAACCTGTCGACAACTGCTTCTTCTCGGTGTCTGTGGCGACCGTTCCCCTTCCGTCGGAGGGAACGTATCTCTCTCTATCTCTCTCTCTCTCTCTCTCTGCCATCCGTCTGGTGGTGCTAAGGAGTTTTTGTCTTTCCAGTGTCTCGATGGTGACGACGACGACGACGATGGAAAAATTATCTCTTTTTTGGTATTTATTGATCTAACCCCGCCCTTTCAGAACTTTACCATGACTTTTTGTTTCATAAAAATCTAATCGACGTGTCTGAAAATTTAACGCGCCAAAGATCCTCGGAGGATTTCAATTTGTCGACACGTTCAGAGTTTCAGCTCCGCCTCCGAGCGATCTGCGACGTCTTAATGACGTCATTCGGGAGGAAAAATTATTCATGATCTTTTACTCTTTCGTCCTGCACGTCCTTCTACCGTCGGAGTTCTCTCCCGTCGTGATCGTTCTTCGATTTGTCCTTCGATCGAGTCTCGATCCGGATTGTTGCGGCGAGTGACTACCTGCGTCCGTGCATTTATTTATGTCGACACTAAAATTATTTACGAGATGCCAGGGCTGCTGATGCTGCTGCTGTTATTTATTCAAATTTATTCAATTTATTCAAATTTATTCAAAAGTGATTGCTGGTGAAAATCATGGTCCTAGTTCCTCTGGCTCAACACGTAACCGTTGAACGATTTAACATTTTTTGGAGTCTACGGACACAATTATTCTTTCTACGAATTCATGTGATTGGGGCGAATTGTCGTTGAATATTACTTATTATGTATCTTTGGTGTTTTCTTTCATTTTTCGATCATGCTATTCTCGTTCCTCACGACATGTAGGACGGATTGGATTGTGAATATTTTTCTATAATTTTATTGCTGATTGTAAATACTCCTCGAGCATTTCTTCCTGTTTCAGACGACCTGTTGTGATTCTTGCATTTTTTTATTTGTTATTTGACTTAAGAAAGAGAGACGCGATTTTTCTTGTCTTACTCTGTAGCTGCTTGAATTGACATTCGCATGATGGATTTGCGACCGGCGATGGCTCATTGAAGACCACTTGCACGAGATTCTTTCATTTTTCCTACGTGTTTTCAATCTCTCCTCTGAAGTTCATTCTAAGGGTCACGGAGCTCCAAATTGCTCGAATAAAAAGTTTAAATCTCCAAAAGACATTCAACAAATTGAAAAGTTCAAACGAGATCTGAGCATGTCGGGTTTTTTATTTCTTTTCATTCGTTCGTTCGTTCGATCGATCGATCGACATCCGCCAAACGTCACGGGGAAAGGTTAGAAAGTTTGACAAGCGCGAGAGGCTTGCGTCCTCGGATTTTGCAACAATTCGTCAAATATCTCTCAGCAGCATTTGAAGACTTAAGCCTCAGTAGTACTGCCAGTTACCTAATATGGTGTCCTTGATGGAGTTGACGTACTGTCCTGGCACCCAGTACAACCAGTACCTCGAAGCTTCGGTCGGACCGAGTTGCAGAGCCTGCATAAAGAACTATTTCTTAGAGAAGTCAAAAACTGAGAGCGGTTTCTTAAACACGTAATATAACAGTAACAATAATAATTATAATATTAAACTAATTACAATATCAGTAATGATAATAATTTATTAAGCAGAATCTAATGCAAAAATTCATGATGGAAACAACAGAAATATAATGTATGAATTCACATTATAATAGGTTCACATTCCCACACAAGGTTTTGACAGCATAGCATTACAAGCCAACTTTGAAATCTAGCTAGGTAGCTAAATAGATAAAGAAGTGCTTTGACAGACATCATGGATAGACAGTCAACAGGATATAAGTGAAACTAAAATGCTCCACAAATTCACTAACTACAATTGGAATAAAAATAAAAATAATTAGATCAGTTCATCACCATGATGTGGTATTCCTCGTGTCCCTCTATGGGTTCACTGATGACGCTCTTGATCGATCCCAGTCCTATCTTTTCCGTTCTCTCTGAAAGAAAGTAGTCAATTACTTAACGTTTTAAAAGCAGGCAAAACATTTTATTCTTACAAATCTTTATATGAGATTCAAGACTCTCTTCTGACATGATGATGATGAGTATGATTTTTATTTATCAACGTCATTAACATCTCCCACCTTTTGTTCCAATCCACAATTGATCTGTTTCTAACTTGAAGGTGAGTCGCACCTTTCCACCCGACTTGTTATACATGCCGGAGATTGGAAACGGCGGAAGAGGCTCGTGACAGTCCCTTATTCCGGGCATGGCATCCTCCGGCACCCCGTGCTTGTCAAGCACAGTTTTGTGAGGCTAGACATGTTTTTAGACTCTTAAGTTTGTATAAGATACTATGTATAATTCAATTCTCCAACTTCTTTAACCACATTCTAAACCTAACCCAAGTAATTCTTTAAAATTATTATTGATGTTTTTTAACTATTAAATAAAAAATCTAACAAAAAAATAAAAAACAAGTCGTCCGAGAAGTAACCTTTTGTTTGCAGAGAGGTTCCTTTCCTGATGCTTCAGGGACCGGGGCTTCCTTTGTAGCTTTGGGTGTCACCTGATTGACAGACATCACAGCATTCATCGTACTCCCGATGACCATGAGTTTTGAACCGGGCATGACCTTGTTATCTCTGAGCGTCGCATCTTCTTTCATCCTTCCTGGATAAAAATCAGAAAATAAAAACCATCATTTGCAACCTTCCTGATGACTCACGAAGCTTTGGTTTATAATCTACCTCGAAACATAATTTTCTGCATGTTGACCGGGACTTCTAAAAATTAAAAAAAAAAACATAATTTAATTCCATTGGAGCCCACAAACCACCTCGTCAAATACCAGAACAACAAAGGGTAGCTGGGTTCTATAAACAACCTGTTAGCTTTTCTATGTGATTCTTTAAAGATGTGACTGTATCATCTAATGGAAATGTAACATCATACGTCTGTTTGTTATAAACAACTTTGAACGAGACCATCTCTTTACTCTGGTCATTCGTTGGTTCATTTTCCTTTTGTTCTGAAAAAAAAAATTACAAGTCACATTTAAGATTAAAATATTTAAATAATTTTTATGCAAATAAAATTTTGAGTTATTGAGGCAAAGAACATGTGATTAAAACTTTTACAAATTCTAGGGTAATTACTAATTAATGTTTAGCAAAAGAAAAACTATGTTATAAAGCACAAAGTGTAAAATTGACTCAAACCCTGTTCGCTGACAATTTCACCATTAAACTGGTTATCTTCAGAAACAGTCTCTTTTTCAAACTGACTTTCTGTTCCAGGCATATCTGACATTTCTATAATCCCCACCTTTAGATTTTTAGTAAGGCAGTTAATTTTTACTTTAAAGGATTCACTTGTCTTGAATAGTCGTCATAGAATTATAATGCTATTTGCTAATCAACATTCCTAATAGAGGATACTGCAGAAACAACATTGCAACACCTATAAATTGCGATATACGTACCTCTAACAAATGAAACTTTTAAGTGAAAATTGAATAATCAACTTTCGCTATTTGAGACTTCTAAAATCACAGCCTTGAAAAACAACTGCTTAATTTCAATACCTCGAAATATATATTAATAAAGACACAATAAAGCGCAGTATACAAAACAGAAAGCAAAATAACGTTCGTGAACCCGTCCAATAGTATTACAGAGAATGGACATGAAATTTTGTTAAAACAAAATACTTTTCAATGCTTAATGAAAACGAACAAGCTTATTTTCAATAACTTTTAATGACAACATTATCGATTATTCATCTTCATCATGAGTACAAAACTGAGTGAAATTGAATTATATAAATTGAGCATTAAATACTTTTACCGACTTATTGAAATTACAGATATTTAGGGAAATATTTTTATGTACATAGTTCTGGATAATTAGTTCGAAATGATTATTTTTACCTCTTCAATCTGAAATCAACTTTTTGATCTTTTTTCATTGAGTGCTTGCGTAAAAGTAAATCAATTATTTAGAAAGTTAATAAAAGGCAACAACCAAAAAAATTATGATCATTTAAACTTGAGCACGTATAAAACGATAAGAAATCTCAAATTCTCAGGGACTGGTAAAGTATGCTCTGGAAGTTAATTTTTATATTAGTTCAGAATCATTAGAAGTATTTAATAAATTTAGAAACATTCCGTAAAATTTATTAATCATAAAACTGTTTCTTAGCAGTAAATAAAATCTAAAGTGGATGATTGAAGCCATAATAGGGCTTAATCAGCGCCGATATATAGAATTTTAATTACACTAAGTATATCTATTGTTTGTGTAGGAAGATATTTTAGCATTCATTAACATTCTACTCCAAATTTCAAAGGCGTGGCCCTGTCTATGAATATCGGATTTTTTTTCTCGACTTCTGGTCTCCGCAGTCCGATATAGAATTAAGATATTCTAATGCAAACAGTGGCAAACTCCGCCTTCCAATCTAAATAGATATATTATGTTACGTTAATCACATTAACATTTAAGATAACATTAGGGTTTAATTAAATTTTAAATTTGATCTTAAAATGATGACGGTGACTACGACGCGGTTATAGTGATGATAATCTAAGACAGGATACAAACGTGGCGCAGACTTCTGTAGTTTAATTTGTAGCCCGTTTCTCAGACCTAAGTCCCACTGGATAGATTTTTTTTATCTCTGAGACTTTCCAAATATTTAGTCAAAGAATATGAAATGGAAATGCTACCGTTTAGTAAACACAACTACAGCTATGTGTCACTTCTCATAAATTGCTGACCCTATCGAAGAATTTATTCTTCTAAACGAAATGTGTTTGACAACACAGTCAACAAACACACTGAAAAAGGATACAATGCAGGTTGAAGGCATGCCACCCACGCAGCCCGGATAAACGGATATGGAAAAGGACATATATGTATATGTTGATGATTGATCAAGCCATACTACTGTATGTATATCTCACGAGTTTCGTCCACTTCCAGGGAACCTATATGTGTTACAGGCATTACATCTAAAATATGAATAAATATATTGAAATATCTGTTTATAACATTTGATAACATAAATTTGTAGTTAACTCACACTTTAAAAATTACATTTCATAATTTTTACACTTCGAATTTGATTCGCTTTTGAGATTAAATATCTTTTTTTTTAAATTCCATTATATTATGTTTAAATAAATTATTTTAATTAGGAGGGAGGGGTTTGCTGTTGCTTACTTAAGAATATCATAATTGTATATATGACTGCGATGACTCCAATGTTTTCTCGTGGTTTGCTGGCGCGTACGGGGCCGGCTCTATTCAGTTCGTTAGTCAAGCAAGTCCAGTGCTCGTTCTTCGCCCGTTCTGTTGGCAGAACGTTAACATCGACATCGAAAATGTCTTACTCTTTTGTAGAAAAAGGCTCTCTTTATTCTCTCGATTACAGAGTGTATTTCGGTAAGCAGTCATGCTTTCTGTTCTGTCATTCATTTTGAATCGGTGTCGCGTCATGATGTTTTGTGCCATGGAATCAGTCATTGAATTATTGTTTCCATTATTCGAATAATTGTTTTAGTCGACAAGTCCGGCCTCCACATTTCCCCTTTCCACGATATTCCACTTCATGCTGACAAGAGCAAGAGCGTTTTCAACATGGTCGTTGAAGTACCTAGGTGGACAAACGCCAAGATGGAGGTTCGTTTTCGGTTCTAAATAATATTTCCAATCTTGTTGTAAGATAATGGATATTGTGGGGCAATCAACTTATCTAAATTATTAATAATTTGCCATGGTGCTCTCTCAAGCTAGCTCAGTAAGAGTGAGAGTGATAAATGCTTGTTGTAATGACCAACTACTGCTTAATTGATAAATTACATAATTAATTAGATAGCTAAGGCAATACAGTAATAACTCATGTTACAAAATGAATAGCACAGTATTCTTAGATCAGAATTTTAAAGGAAATTTTTATAGTTTCATTTTGCTTTTTAAGGTTTTATCTTAATAGTATTAATAAGGATTGGTCCATCTAATAAATAAGGCATTGCAGAAGTCAATTTTATGAGATAGATGTGACAAGAATCTGGTGTCTATTAATAGACAGTTGTTTGTAGCATCTCCTTATTGATTTTTCTTCCTCGTCTTCTTGGGTATTTGAGCAATAAGCAACGGGTTTATTTCTTTCTGTTTGAGGCTCTTTTCCTCAGAAGTATCCCTGCATGAAATGCATTTTTGTTACAGAGGCATCTCAGTGCTCTCTAAAGATGTCTGATGTTTTTACAACAAAAATGGCTTAAAATCAGCTAATTGTATAATGACTTTCACTCTCTTAAGAACTTAATAAACTTGCTTAAAGTTCTGTTAATGGATGTTTAGTTTTTACATATTTTCTGATGTGCTAAGTCATTGAAATGCAAATTCAAGAGCACATCAAAGTTTGCACAACAAAACATGTCGAGTGATTAGCTCTTTGTAGCTACAAAATCTCAAGACAACAGACCAATGATGTCATCTTAATGAATTAGTTAATCACATAACCAATGTCTAGAATTACTTGAACATTCAACATGCCAAATCATCCATTTCAGATTAGCAAGGAAGACAAACTGAACCCCATCAAGCAGGATGTTAAGAAGGGAAAGCTAAGATTTGTCCACAACTGCTTCCCTTACAATGGTTACATCTGGAATTATGGAGCTCTGCCACAGGTAATTTATGTTGCCACGGGTAATTCATAAACCGATGGTGATTTTTGGACTCTTGAGTGATTATGTTTCTGAGTTGTTTTAAGATATTTAATAATATATGTAATATATATAGATGGTTCTATTTTGTGGACTAAATTAGGTAATATTTTGGTTGATGGGATTTTTTTTTTGTAATTTTAGATTGTAATAGATAGCTTTAATAATTAATAATCAGTGCACTTGAACACAATTTCTAAAGGAGATGGAATCATTCACAAATTTTCTTTAAATTGGCAGACCTGGGAGGACCCAAATGTTGTGGACAAAGGAACCCTTCAGAAAGGAGATAACGATCCCATCGACGTTTGCGAGATCGGGTTCAGGGTGAGTGCAGAGTTTTGAAAAGTTCTTGAAAGCGAATCCATTTGACTCTAAGAGGTTTAACGATAGTGTTTAGTGCACGGTGATAAGGATTTCTGAGAATTGTTATAAAAAGTTGGTGTGTTTTAAAAATTGATTTAAAAAATTTTTGTGGAGCCCTGATATTGTTTTGAGAGATGACTTCTGTAATTATTATAAATTTGCAACAATAATAACTATTAAATAGATACTTTTAATGGCTTTAACTTCCACCATTTTCCTTCATTGTATTGCATGTCATAACATTGATTACTTTTAATTAACGCCCCGACAGATCAAGAAGCGAGGAGAAGTAATCCAGGTGAAGGTGCTCGGAGTCCTGGGATTAATCGACGAAGGTATTCGATCACCTGCGTCTTCGTGTTGTTGCGGTCTCACCTGTTTGTCTGCGATGCATTTCGACCGATTTTCACTTCCTCGAATTCGCACGGCCATCTTGAAATTCCATCTTGGAATTAATAGTTTTTCCTATGTTGATAAGCTCTTTGATGTTTTGTGTTTATTTCATTTTTAAGTAGGGATTTGTTTTAATTTTTCTGATTTATTGAAACTAATTTCAAAGGCGAGACGGACTGGAAACTCATCGCCATTGATGTGAAGGATCCTTTGGCATCAAAATTGAATGGTGAACATGTTTTCTGTCATTTAATTTTTTCTGTTTTTTTTTATTTCCTTCTTAATTTTGAAGTGAAATTTCTTTTTTTTTATTTTAAGCATTAGTGTTATCTTGGTATTTATTGTTGATGTTCATTAATTTCAGATATTGGTGATATTGACAGGCACATGCCTGGACTGTTGAAGGTGAGTCGTTTATTATTCCTTATGTTTATTTGGGGACATTTGCTTTTGCTAATTAATTATTTATAATAAGTTATTCTATTTATTATTTAACACTTTTACAATGCATGTAAAACCACATTAACGAATTATTGAATCATTAACAGGCCACCCATCAGTGGTTCAGGATTTACAAGATCCCCACTGGTAAACCAGAAAATCAGTTTGCATTTGACGGCAACTTCAGAGACCAGGTTTGACAAACGGTTTTTTAAACTTCGTACGGCTGAAATGGGGTTAAGACATTAGACTTAAAAGTATCTTTTATAATTCTTCTGATTGTTTTGCTTTGCACAGCAATTTGCTCTTGAAGTGGTTGAGCAGGCCAACCATCACTGGGTGAAACTCATGAGAGGTGAAAGCGAAGCAGGAAAAATTTCTTGGTCAGTTTCTATTCTTGCAGTGAAGATTTAACTTTGTTTGTTGAGAGATATTCGTTGATTTTATACCTTTCTGAGATTAGTGATGTGTTCTATGATATTGATGATGAGTAACATTTTATGAACTCAAAGAGACAACTTGAAACTATTAAGTTTTTTCGAGTGGTTTAGATTGCCTGAATGTAGCTATAATAACTCGAACCAATAGAATATATTTATAATAGAATTTATATTACTCACGCTTGTTATAGATTTATACGTTAAGTAATTGCTAATTTTGTTAACCATGGTCTGTCCAATTTGGAAATTTGCCAGATCATTCTCCCTTTGATTAAAAAACCAGAGGATAAGTTAGTGCCATTAAATTGTAGTTTTTTAAAGATTTGTTTTTGATTCCAAATTGCAGCTTCAACACGACTGTCAATGACAGCAAGTCAAAAGTCTCAGCCGAGGAGGCAAAGGCCGTTGTTGATGCTGTGAGTGACGTGGTTTCCATGACTATCATAAATATCATAATAAGTTAATAATAATATTAAGTCTTGTTCTTTCTAATTTTTTAATTGTTATTTTGATCAGAATCCAGCCCATGCTCCTCCCAAGGACATTCCTGATGAAGGTGAATAAATTATTTCTTTATTAATTGTTATTTATTTTGCAGATTATTGTGATTTATTCTATAACCATGCGCCAAAACAGCCCTAATCAACGTGTGAAATACTTTTTTTTCAGTTGGAAAGTGGGAGTACGTTTCTTGACTAGTTGATGGAGGACAGTCAAAATTATGAGTCTTTCCCATATCAAAGGAGCATTTGATGTATCTCATAGAATCGTCATTGCCAGTGTGTTAGATTTGTCTAGGACTAAAGCTTTTTCAATTTTTGTTGGCGTTCTAACTTGAAAATTGATTTAATATAACCACTGAAGAGTCGTAAATGTCAAAAAGGTTCTCATTTTGTGACTTTGGGGTATTTTATAACGAGCGGGGTTGCCTATGTTACTGGTGAATCATTGATCAATGTGTGTTTGTCTAAGCAATCTGGGATTTTCATGGGGCTTGTTTGGGTTTCGGGTTTGTTTGAACCTACTAACTTCCGGAAGTGGAGAAAGTGTAAATAACTGATATGTCTTCGAGAGGGAAGTGTTAGAGTTGCGTAATACCGAGTCATTCGCCTACTCAGTAAGCCTAATAAGAGGCTTTTGTTATTATTGCGGCCGGCTGGGAGGGGTGCGTGTCGCCAGGATTAGTCGTTGGTTGATACGTGGTTGGTGTTGCAAATTAAAGATAGAGAAATGTAGGCTGGTTAGTTTTTTTTTGGACGCTCGAGAAATAACAATTGCAGCCTTGAGTGGGTCGTCGCCACTGGTCGGATTAGCCAAAACGGTTGTTTCGTGCAAAAAAACTGAACGTTAGTTAAAAGTCTTTACCTCAAAATGGCCGCTGGCGAAGTTCGACCTTTTCACCAGGTGTTCGCCTAGGTTCATACATCAATATAAGTTGCTTATTTAGATTTAATTGTTTTGTACAAACACGAATTGGTCCAGCGGAGAAACGGTGAGTTCGAAGTCGAGCGAAGCCATTGGTAAAGTAAGCGCGTTCATTGTTGGAATTTGGTCGATAGCAAAGTGCAGTTAATGATTTGAAAATTGTTTTGATACTTGCACTGAGTATAGTAGTCAGTATTTTCTAGTCTGTTTCATGCCTCATTTGGAACAAATTAAGCAAATTATTTCAAAACAAAGAAATGTAAAATTATATACATATCGCATACACGCGACGTCAAATCCGCCATACCTCCAACGCCTCATACAGCGTCGCCACCCACCCTCTAGCCTTCGCTCATCTGCCACCATCAACCTCCATCAACCGGTTCACAGAGGTTTTTCACACGCCGCTCCTGCAGTCTGGAACGAGCTACCCCATCTTTGAGAGCCCAGCCATCCCTGGAGCTCTTCAAGCGTCACCTGAAGACTCACCTCTTCAGGAAATACCTTCCAGACTAGACACAAGATCACACAAAGCGCCTCCGACGCTATGCATATGGCGCTGTATAAATTAACTATTATTATTATTATTATATTAAAATCTTAATTCGTGTTCAAGCGGACTCGACTTAAAAGGCCGGATTGCGCCAGCGGTTGCCGAGTGCTGAAGAATTCTAAAGTGCAGTTTAGGTCTTTTGTACGAAGTAACCGCACGGCCACGCCGACCCGAGAGGACGCCGTCTTAAGAATGAGTGATAAAAAAAAAATCATGAAGCTATTATCTTAAAAAAATATATAAATAAATATAAATTATAAATAAAGCTTTTAATAAATTTGCTCCGTAAAAGAATACGACGGTCAAATTCCGGTCTATTAACAATTACGAAAACTATCAAATAAATTAAATCAAAGTTAATAAAAAATAACAATATCATAACTTGAAGTAAAATAAATCTTGATTTTTTTATGATTTGTAAGATTTATAATTCATATAAAAACAATGACTGAAGAATAAGTTCGCCTTAATTAATAATATAAAAAAAAATAATTGTTTTCGCATTGTTATATTCAGAGTCTTTTTCTCCGTTGAATTGTAAACTCGATAAAGCGTGAGTCTGCAGTACTTCATCATCAACTCGGTATAGTCAAAGTGTAAGTTAAGCGTACAACAACCTGAGAATGGAAAACAATACCACATGCACTAACTGGCAAAGACTCGCAGAAATTACGATGGATTTCAAGGATGGCAAAACATCGCATTTCCACCTGACGCGCTCCGTGCTCAACGATTTACATCTTCTAATGAAAAATGCAGTTTTGGAGCAGGGCGCAGATGTCAAGAAGGATGCGTTTAAATGCTGTAACAGAAACAACAGGACTTTGAGGTACCACGGTGCCGAAAAGGACTTAAGTTGGAGAAGAGAAAAAGAGTCGGTCGAGAAAAAGGCCCTTCAATCGCTTGGCTTCGTGTTCCGTGGCGCTAGAAGTTGGGACAGTAATGCTATGACAGATATTAAGGTGAAACTCAACAATTGCCTCGAGAAAAAAGTAAATGTTTCTTCTGAGCAAAACAACTTCAAGGTCGACAACTCGAAGGAGAATAAATATTGGAACCAGCGCTACAGAATCTTCTCCAGGTTTGACGAAGGGGTACAGATCGACCAAAGCGATTGGTCGTCGCTCCTTCCTGAGACCATAGTGAAACATATCGCGTCCAGGTGTAAATGCAAGACCGTAGTCGATGCTTTTTGTGGAGTGGGTCAGTTTTCCATTCAGCTGGCCATGTTTTGCGACCGGGTAATTAGCTTTGAACCGAATCCAACAAAATTAAAAATGGCTCGCAACAATGCTCGCATCTACGGAGTGGAAAATAAAATTACTTTCGTATGTACCGATTTCATGGAATTCAGCTTTCCTTGGGCAGCAGAAATCGACGCAATTTATATTGGACCCAACTGGTGTGGTTATTCAGGAGAAGGCGCCTACAGTCTTAGCTCGATCAAGCCAGATATTAATTACATGATGTTTAAAGCCAGTTGTGTGTCCAACAACATAGCCGTCACCCTGCCTCGCAACGTGGCAATCGACGAATTGGCAGAGCAAAGCAACTGCAACTTTGAAATCGAACAAAACATGATCATTGGAAAAGTAAAGAATGTCACTGTTTACTATGGCAGCTTGGTGGACGAAAAGAGCTCCCCCATCATCAACGAAGAGTCTCTCAGTCCTAAGAAGCACGCGGACGAAGTTTCATGTGCAAAGAATGTCAAAGTCGTTCACATTCTTCCTGCAGAAAGTTACAAGAATTTCAACACCCGCGAAAGAAAACCACGCAATCCCGCGTTTCAGCCATTACGCCAAACATCGAGAATCTTTTAGATTCCACTTTATTTTCTATCATTTCTTCTGTATATAATTTTTAGACATTTATGGCGTCAACGAAATAAACTTTTAAACTTTACATTAAAATACTCGACTTTTTATTATATTTCAAAATATTTAGTAATCATAGAATCAAGATACATGATTAAACATTAAATCATCACCTTATTTATATATTTATAAAACAATCAAGTTTTAACAAATTATTCAGATTAAATAGACCTGGATGCTGAAGAAAGATTATTTTCGAAGGCGCTCCCAGCGTGTGCCGGCATAGCTGAACGGTTGCATCGAGCAAAGGACCAAGATTCATTAGTAATCTAGACCTACGAACCTCCGTTGGCGCAGCCCGGCCGTTTTATCGGATGTCCGCGCCAAGACGAGGAAGGCCCAGCAGACGTTTTTGTTAAAACAATTCAACAAATTATTGAACTTATGAATGTTTTTAAAAGTTTCAGGACTTCGAATCAAGATCATGGGAATCTAGATTATGAATTTGCAGTTGAACTAATTGCAAAAGTCTATCCAGACATTACTCGATCATTTATTTCTTGGATAGGTAAGAATCATAGCACAAACGTATTTAAGTGTTTTTTTTTTGTCAAAATGAAGCAACAATATTCCAAAATTACTGACGAAGGAGGATTTTCATTTTGAAGCGGACATGAATTAAAAGGCCGGATTGCGCCAGCGGTTGCCGAGTGCTGAAGAATTCTAAAGTGCAGTTTAGGTCTTTTGTACGAAGTAACCGCACGGCCACGCCGACCCGAGAGAAGGCCATCTTAAGAATGAGTGATATCTTATAAATTTAGAATCTATCTTTTAAAACTAAGTAAACATAAAGATTAAATAAATGCCCTCCATATAAGAATAAACATTTTTATTTGATACTCTACCATTATTTTAATAACTTTAATAAATCAAGATTTTCAGCATAAGGGTAGCTTGCTTAACGAAATGTTTTTGGATATATAAGATATATCAAGGACAATTTTAAGCACACATGCCCAGTGGGTCGGCCTAGCCATGAGGTTACTTCGTTAAAGATCTAAACATCATTTGGAAATCTTCCCTGTTCTGCAACCGCTGTCCGGCCTTGTCTTGCCATATCTCCGCTCAGATGCTAGAAACATTATGAATTTTATATTTTAATCATCCACTATTATTAAATATATTATTTAAACTATAAAAAATTGATAAATACTTTGCATGTTAATTTATTTATAAGATAATAACAACGTTCAAAATTTTTTATGATTAATAATTTTTTATAATTCATATAAAAAATAACGAATGTTGTTTAATTATACCTTAATTAATTATGTAATAAAATAAATTTTTACATTTATATATTCGGAATAGATATTCTGAATCTTTATCTCCGTTAAGTTGTTGCTCGTTCAAGCGAGCCTCTGCAGTACATCATAATCAACTCTTCTTTACATAATCGAAAAAGATTTGTGACTTCTGACTACATCAGACTGAAAATGGCAAACATTACCACATCCATTAACTGGCAGAAATTCTCAGAAACCAAGATGTATTTCAAGGATGGCGAAACATCGCATTTCCAACTGATGAGCTACGTGCTCAATGATTTACATCTTCTAATGAAAAATGCAGTTTTGGAGCAGGGCATAGATGCCAAGAAGTGTTCATTTAAATGGTATAACAGAAACAATTGGACTTTGAGTTACAACTATTCCGAAAAGGACTTAAGTTGGAGAAGCGAAAAAGAGTTGGTCGGAAAAGAGTCACCGGGCTTCGTGTTCCGTGACGATGGAAGCTCGGGCAGTAACGCTCTACAAGATATTAAAGTGAAGCTCAACGATTTCCTCGAGGAAAAAGTGAATCTTTCTTTTCAACAAAACATCTTCAAGGTCGACGATTCGAAGGAGAATAAATATTGGAACCAGCGCTACAGAATCTTCTCCAGGTTTGACGAAGGGGTACAGATCGACCGAAGCGATTGGTCGTCGCTCCTTCCTGAGACCATAGTCAAACATGTCGCGTCCAGGTGTAAGTGCAAGACTGTAGTCGATGCTTTTTGTGGGGCGGGTCAGTTTTCCATTCAGCTGGCCATGTTTTGCGACCGGGTAATTAGCTTTGACCCGAATCCAACAAAATTAAAAATGGCTCGCAACAATGCTCGCATCTACGGAGTGGAAAATAAAATTACTTTCGTATGTACCGATTTCATGGAATTCAGCTTTCCTTGGGCAGCAGAAATCGACGCAATTTTTATTGGATCTAACTGGTGTGGTTACTCAGGAGAAGGCGCCTTCAGTCTAAACTCGATCAAGCTTGATTTCAATTACGTGATGTTTAAAGCCAGTAATGTGTCCGACAACATAGCCGTCACCCTGCCTCGCAACGTGGCACTCGAAGAATTGGCAGAGAACAACTGCAAATTCGAAATCGAAAAAAATATGATCTTTGGAAAAGTAAAGAATGTCACTGTTTACTATGGCAGCTTGGTGGACGAAAAGAGCTCCCCCATCATCAACGAAGAGTCTCTCAGTCCTAAGAAGCACGCGGACGAAGTTTCATGTGAATGAAAAACCAGTAATCCCTAGTAGTTACACCAAACATCAAGAATGTTTTGGATTTCACTTTATTTTGTAATATTTCTTTTGTGTATATTTTTTCGATGTTTATGAAAGTTGACTAAATAAACTTTTAAACTTTACATTAAAATACTCGACTTTTTATTATTAAAAAAATATTTATTAAACACATAACCAAGATGCATGATTAAACATTAAATCATCACCTTATTTATATATTTATAAAACAATCAAGTTTTAACAAATTATTCAGATTAAATAGACCTGGATGCTGAAGAAAGATTATTTTCGAAGCGTGTGCCGGCATAGCTGAACGGTTGCATCGAGCAAAGGACCAAGATTCATTAGTAATCTAGACCTACGAACCTCCGTTGGCGCAGCCCGGCCGTTTTATCGGATGTCCGCACTAAGACGCGGTGTGTTTAGCAGTCACTTTTGTTAACAATATTGAACAAATTGATGGATTTAAAATAGGTGTTTTTTGTCGAAATGGAGCAGAAATATTCCAAAATTATTTTCAAAGAAGACTTTTCAGGTCGAAGCGGACACGAGGCGAAAAAGGCCGGATTGCGCCAACGGTTGCAGAGGTCAAGAGCTCTAAGCGTCATTTAGTTCTTTTCGTTCGAAGTAACCGCACAGCCACGCCGACCCGAAGGCGGGAGGTTTTAAAAAGCTATTCATCGTTGCTTAAAATATTTCCTGCTAATAAAAATATAAATTGCATTAATCACATAATATTTGTTAGTTGTGAATTGGACATAGATTAAACTACTCGACTTTTTAACATTTAAAAATTATTTATTAATCATAAAATCATATATATATATATTTATTTGTTGAACAATCAAAGTGACCTAAAGCCGCTAAAATTCATTATTGCATTTAAAAAAAGGAGATCCGTGTGACAAATTTATAAAGCGTATAACAAATCCATTGCTGCATTAATTAGATAATTATTAATAACTTTAAATATTTTAAGGTCAAGTGCAGTAAACAGAGAGGTCATATTGTTAAGTCGATGAACATTTAAAATTTTTGATTTGAAACATAATTAACGTTATTTATTATTTATTATAATTAGAAATTATAATTCGATTATCGCGACATCGTAACTTGGACTGCTTTACAATGTAATGTCCTCATCATCAGAACTTATGTTCATCTCCTCGCTTCGTAAACGGATTATTTTTGATCAGTTCCACGTCGAAAATGACGGTCACTTGTCACAAAAAGACCCCTTGATATCCCCAGAATGTGCTCCAAGATTGCCCTCATATCATCATCCTCTGCTGCCAGCAGATAGGCATTTATTGTTTCATTTTTCATTTGTACTTTTAAACCGCTCGCAATCTTTTAGGACCAATTTGGCTTTAAAATGGATCGTAGGTTATCAACATTTGTAACGATAAATATTGTTTATGTCGGTCGCTCTTACGAATAATTCAAAATTATTTAGCACAACAGAGATTTAGACTTGTTTAAATAACAAAAATTTGATAAATTATGAGAAAAAAATTAACTCGCGAAACGATTCGATTTTTCCAGAAAGGCTTCGTTGTCCCAAATGGGATCCGTAGGAGCGTTTTTTTCCACTTCTTTCTAACGGGTCGATACCTTTTCATCGGAGGTGTTGGAAATACCTACACGTGTCAGGTGAGCATTGGTTTAGTCTGGAAAGTTCATCTTCAGATGGCTCAATAAAGGTGTTTACAATGATTAGAAGGATTCACAAAATAAATTTCTAAGTTCATTCTGAATTTATCAGTTTTTATTTTTTATTAATGGAGTATCACTGTTGAATAAGAAATTTATATACTGAGAACACAATAAATTAAACCCAAGTTGAGTCAAATATTTAAATTGATGAAATTATAAATTAAATGAAATTTGTACACAGAAAACACAAGAAAGTTACGTGGTTAAATATTCAAATTGAAAGACTTATGGTTTAAAAAAAGTGCAAAAAGTGGAACTAATTTTTTCAGAATATCATCAACTTAAAGAGGATTAATGTAATCATGACGACGTCTCAAATCAGATGAAAGCTTTCAGAGACAAATTCATAAACTTAAAGAATTGAATTTTTATTAATTGTGATTGAAAATGTAGAAGTTTAGAAATATTTGATAATGTTTTTAACAATTCACCTGTTACTCTGAAAGCTGGTTATTCTGGATAATAACCTGATTGGCCTGAAACTGATTGGTTTCCAAGCTCTTTGACAAAGAAGATGTTCCAACCATCTGTGCTTAAAGAAAAATTGGCTCTGCCAATTCTCAGGCTTAATAGAAGTTGATGAGCTGATTTGATTTATGCCTTAAAAAGGCATTTGTGTTTGATTCTTTCTCTTTAATTTAGGAAAACGAAGTTGCCCATCCACGCCAATCATCCGAATTCAGAAAGCAAAACAAGACGACTTGACGCTCGTCTCACAAATTTTTAGAACAATTAAAAAAAAAAACGACAAAATCCCACAAGGAAATATTAAATTTATTTCAAATACCAAAATATTAATTCGAAAAATGTCATCATAAACAGTTCCGAGAATATTTCAAAAAAAAAATCGAATAGAAACGACAGCAATTTAAAATAAAGAGTAAAAGTAAAGATGTAATTTAAAAGCTGGGATGACACGCAATATAGGATGGCATTCCATCATAGAATGCACTCGCATCGTCTGCAAAAATGCTTTTAATTCCAGAAATAAACGTTTTTATTTGCAAGAAAGTTTTTATTTTCTTCTATATAAATCCTGTAAACGACGCCATTTTGTTTTTCGGGGAGAGAAAAAAGAGAAAAAAAGGGAGGATGAGGATGATGACGATGAGAAATCATTCAAGTATTCCGTCGACCGGATTTGTTTACAAAAGTTTCAAAGGAGATTCTCGCACGACTTGGAAAGGATTCTCTTCCAGGACTTCTTCCTTATCAATTTCGCCCACAGATTTTCACTCTTCGGCGTCGCTACGTGCTTCGAAGTGGCGAAGCAACTGGCCATCTTCTCGGCCAGGAAGTCCCCCGTGGACCTCCCAGGGGGTCTGTCGACCGCCTCACCCTCCGAGGGTTCGGCCCTGTGACCCTGGAGTCTCCTGAAGTCCCTCATTTGCTTTAGGACGCCGACTAAAAGGTCGTCAACCTTGTGATTCAGGATCGCCGACACGTCAATGTACTTGCAGTCACGTGACTCGGCCGCGTTCCTGCCCTCTGCAATGAGTGAAATAAATAAATAAATACATAAATAAATAAATAAATGGGAAAAATTAAAAATTATAGTCGGGTGAAATGTTTATAAATACCGCAGAGGTAATTGACGCGTACGCACAGATACTTTAAAGGATCCTAGTGAGTTATTTGAGCAAACGATAGGTGTCGTAATAACTCTGGTTACTAGTATGAGTGGGTAAATGAGTGAGTGAGTGAATGAGTGAGTGAATGAGCCGAAATTAATGGTATTAATAAATTATTAAGTCTATATAAATATTTATATGCGATTTAAAAAAATTATTCACAGATTTAAAACTCTAATATACATAAAACCGATATAATAGAAATTTAATATGAATAATAATTTAATTAATTAAATTTGGAACTAATTTAAAGTGAATTATTTCCCCTAAGTGCAATTGATACCGGCAAGAAATGAATTATTCAGGCAGCTTCAGTCCACTAATTTATTAAAAGCCTTTCAAAAGAGAAAAAAAAAGACGCAATTTTAAAGTTTAAAATTTGAGGAATTTTCCTCTTTAAGGTTTAAATTATTATTTCAAATTAATTTAATTCAGGTTTAAATTATTATTTCAAATTAATTTAATTCAGGTTTAAATTATTATTTCAAATTAATTCATTCGGAATATTAAAGAAAAAGTATATACTTGTTACTCGGTACACTTAGTAAAGTCACTTGCGATTGAATTTTGATATTTTGTTTTTAAAGACATCCAGAAATAAAAGGCATTACTTTGTATTTAGATATTGTACATCTTATTAGCTTGTCATCACATCAACTTGAATGAAACAATAATCTCCCAGTTAATGTTGTCCCCTATAATAATAATGTCCGCTTATGTTATGTTGCTTGTTCCAGCAAAAGCATAATTAATTATTTCGAAATAGTAATCATCCTCACAACCATTCTTCCAAATCATAGTCATCATCCTCCTCCTCATCGTCATCATCACGAACCAGTCTCTGAGAAAGTTGAGAAGATTGAAGATTATGTTGAAGACTATTTGGAACATATTTTGGACGGAATCAACAAAATCGTGACAAACAATTATCGTTCGTCGTACTGATCTGATTGATTTTTTTCTGATTTTTGTTAAAAATTATATTTTGTGAGATTTTACAAAAGAAAAACGCGAGATGGATGGATGGATGGATGGATGGATAGGTTTTTTTTCTTCAAAAGTAAAAAATTTACTTGGGAGATTTACAAGCCACCCATGTCCTGGTCAATTGCAGAGCAGCCAAAGAAAGGCTCGTGTTAAACACGGATATGGAAACTTTATGGACTGATAAATAAAGATGCAAAATGGACGCATTTATTCATTGTTTTCTGTTGAACAGTTGAACAGTTGTGATGCCAAAGTTTTGAGCAAAGGATTTGGAAATTAATGTTTCAATCATTAGGTTAAAGAAAGATGTTAAGTAGGTAACGATAATAGAATCTATTTTGAATAACAATGATTCGATAACAAACTCCATTGAAGAGACAATTTTAAATTTATTACCGGAAATAATTTCAGTTAAAAACCTTTGGTGGGCGTTAATTGAAAGTAATTCTGAAGCGATAAATGACGGAAAATATAATTATTCTGTATTCTTTTTTTTTTAAATTACAATTATAACTCTTTACAGGTAAGATTTGCATTAATTTATTTCAGGTATGAATATGAATATATGAAATTAAATTAATCTAATTTGAATAATATGAATAAATTCAGTGACGGAATAATTTCCGAATTTAACATTTTTCCAAATTTTCTTCCTCAAAGTTGTTTTTGTTTGCTCAGCGAGGAACTTAAAGTATGCTTTCATGGCCAAGCAATCTATTTCATAAGTATCATCATCTTCACTATCATCAAAAACGCCATCGTCGTCGTCATCATCATATTCATCGTTAATGGTAAAATAATATTAATTACTATTCTTGCTTCTTACGATATAAAGATATTATAATGATTTATTAGATAAAGTTATTATAATAAAAGATTTAATATCAATATTTATTTGATAATTCTATTTATATATTATTATTATTATTATTTTGGATGAAAATATATGAAATACATGAAATAAAATTACTCAAAAAAAAAAACTGTTTCTTTATTTCGACGTTTAAAATAAAAACGATTTTGTTTTTATTGCATTTACGAAGTTTTAAATCATTTATTATTAAATGCAATATTTTTTAATTTATAAAGTTTCCTTTTGCATTTCGTGAATATTCTGTTTTATTAGATTTTCCTTTATTCAATAACGCAAGATTTACATGTTTTTTCTTATTAGATTCTTTGATAAATAATAATAATAATAATCATAATAACATTAATAATAATAAAAATAGTAATAATAATAATAATAATTATTATTATTATTAGTAATAATAATGATATTATTATTTACTTACTGAAATGCAAACCTAATTTTAATTTTAAATGAAGGTAAATCCAAATAGAGAATCGCATAAATTTAATTTTTAAAATATCACCATTAAATTTATTTAAGTGAAAATGAATATATTTTATTATATTCACAAACAAATACATAGATGGAATTACTTCGGTTATTTTTTTTTTAGTTTATGAGTTTATTAAGGTATCAAAGCAACTGAAAGAACAAATTATCGTAAGATATATCAGTTAAAAACTCAACAGATGATGCACTTGATTTCCTGTATTAATGAAATTAATAAAATAAATTTGTTAAAAATATTTTATCAAAAATTTAAATAATAACGTAATTGTCAGATATTATTTACTACTCATTGAATTACATTAAATACTATTTTTGTATTAATTCTGAAATCCACATAATATTACAGAATGATGATGGGATCCACCCCTTGGGGTCAAATTAGGACAAATAATGAAGCGGGCGATAATGGAGCCAATGATGAGCATGTGAAACATGTGCTCATGGAATTCCATTTTTGCAATATTTTTGCCTGGAAACGGTCCCGCTCCGGAAAGAAGTTGTTTTAATTATGGGGATATTATTTAAATTATGACATAATTATTTATTAATTATTTATTAATTTAAAAAAAGCCCATTTTACATAAAGCTAAAACAGTGTAATAACATGTTTTTATAATAAAAATTATTAAATAATTGTTAAATAAATAAAAATTATTGTATAATAATACATATTAAATGAAAATAGCATAACAGATCTTCAAATTAAAAATTTTATACCAATAAAAATGATTCAGATAATTTCAATAATAATAGTAATAATAATTTTAAAAAAATTATTGAAAATGAATTGAAAATAAATATTATTTCATATTTAATTTTAATTATATTCTGTAGAATTTATATTATACGTTATATTTTGCAACATAATTTTTTCGAGAAGCAAAGCCATTCTGAAACCCCGAGAGAAAATTGGTTGCTTGGTTGAAACACTGGAATTCCAGCTGGAATTTCAAATTATTTAAAAGGATTATCCGCTATTTCGTTCTTTACAGAAAATTGTTGTAAAATTGTTATTAATTGTTCCTAATGCTTGTAATAATTACTATTTTTAAAGTTGATTTTATAAAAATATGAATGTTATTCAAAGATTAATAATTGTAATAGTGATAATAATAATAATAATATTTATAATATATTATATATATCATTAAACGATATAATAATATTTACGACATGGAATAATAACATTATGTGATACCATTATTATAAAATAATAATATGAATAATAATAATTTTATCTCAAGAAATTCCAGATTTAATTTTATTTTTCTCGACTGAAGTTAATTTAATTTAGAATAAACAACCAAAAATCTAATCTCCATTTTATAATGAATAAATTGCGTCTCTCGAGAGACCACAATTCCTAGGACATGGAATTCAGTTCTAAAGGCGTCGAGTCCTGCTTTCAGACTTTGTCACGTGACGTTCCAAGAAATTTATGGAGGTCAAAGAGGTCGAACATTTTTCACCAATTTTTTTTTTTATTATTATTTCAGTTTATAATAAAACTTCTTTCTCTTCAACTTTAATTTCGTTCTTATTGAAAATCATCATTTTATAAATCATTATTAATAATATTAATTGTAAATAATATTAATATATATTGATCGTTTTAATATTTTTAATAATAATAATTAATATTATTATAACAATAATATTATAATGCTCTTATTACCAAACAATAATAACGATACTATGTCTATTATCAAGATATTAATTAGGCACTTAAGTTATTAATTATAATTAAATAATATGGTAATATAATATTATTATTATTATTGTTATTATTATTATTAATGTTATTATTATTATTATTATTATTATTATTATTATTACTACATCTACTGTTAAAATGAGCAGTTATTGTTTATGTCGACATTATGTTGTCGTTGCGATGTAATTACGAGTTACAACAACATTGTTGATTCTCAGCTCCGAGTGACAACACTCACCTGTTGCATCTCGTCGTTTCCATGACGACACGAACGCGGCTTTTGAGGTGGAAAAAAGCAGACGAATGTTGTCACAGCGCATATCTTTTATTATTAATTCGTAATTGAAAATTATATTTTATAATTATATTTCTAAGCATTTAACAGATTGTTTATATTTTATTAATTATAGTTAATCATATCATCATCATCAATACCGACGTAACCATCATCAACATCATCGTCGTCGACATCATCATCATCATATACGTGCGTGATGTATAACACCAGTAATAATAATAATTATTATTTCTCTGGACAATTATAGCCATTATTCCTCCTAATTTATTTGCAGCTCCATTTTTTGTCTGCAGTTCGTTGTTATTGTTGATGACTCTGTCAGGACTTGAATAGTCTGTGATTTGTTTTCTTCGTTATTATGAACGTCAGAGTTATTATAATTATTATAATTATTATGACGATTTTTCCAATTTTGTCGTATTATTTGATAAAATGGTTCAGAACTGTAAATATATTTATTTTTCTACAATAATATCCTCATTATTCGGTGCCTGAGAATTTGCTAAAAATGTAAATAAAAAAGAAATATCCAAGCGATTTCTGTTATTAATCTTAAAATTAAAAAAAATATCGATGCTATAAATCTTTCCAGTGACAGACGCATCTTAGGGGCTGGAAGAATGTGGCGCCAAATTCAAAATTTATGAACGCAAACCATTCAACAACTTGCTCTGCAGGTGATGAAGTGAGTGAGATGTAGAGGATAATTATGGAGAGTAATGGATAATAATTATTATATTATTCATAATTAAATTACTATCGAATAACAAGTTAATTAATATTAATAATATTGATAATAAATACACATAGATTCCTTTTAAACAATATCCATTGCGAAAACATTCCTATTTATTTCCAATTATTTTATCAGTTTATAAATGTTTTATTCATAATTATTCATTAAAATATGCGAAAATTAAAAAATATGTTTGTGATCATTATTTACTATTATATTTAAAAATCCGAAAAACTATTATCGATGTCGTTTTCTAATAATAACAATAATGAGAATAAAACAATTAAATTAAAAATAATTTAAATATTTGCAATATTTTTAAATTATATTTTAAATTCTGATTTAATGACAAAAATAACTTCACTACTCTAAAGCCTATACGTCATTAGCAGATTATTTCCCAAGACATTTCAAGGCAAGACACGAAACATTAATTTCTGAAAAATTGTTTAAAAGAATTATAAATAATTTTATTTAAATAATTTAATATAAAGAATAATAAAAAAATAATCTATTATTTCGCAATATTTTAACTTTCCGTTAATAACTATTTATCTGTTATTTAAAAATTAACTAATACTGAAAACAAAAATCAAAGAAATAAATTGGCCGATTGAATTAGATTGATTGAGTAGTGATCAATTGATTGATTGATTGTTTGATTGATTAGCTCTTAATCCAATGAACTGTTCTATTCCCTGACCTTGCTTTCCGATGAGCCTTGACCTCTCAAGGTCGTTCTTGTTGGCAACGAGTATGACCGGTTTCTTGGCGGAGCTGGAGTGGCATTTGAGTTGGTCAAGGATTTGAACCGCTTTGTTGAAAGATCGTCTGTCTATGATGGAGAAGACGATGACGTAACCATCCACGTCACCGAAATCCTTCCATTGGTACGTGTCCTGCAGACGACGATGATGATGACGACGAAGAGGATGATGATGACGACTATGACGATGATAATTATGACGATAATTATGACGACGATGATTGAAAGGTATTAAAGGGGATACCTGGAACGTTGCAAACTGAGAGTTGCATGGATGCATCATGATTGAATAATTTGTTTAGTTGAGATTTATTTGATAAAACTTATTAATATTAATTAATAATAAAGTATATTGAATATTAATTGCTTTTATTAATAATGTTAACAAATAGGTTAGTGTATTAAATTTAAATAAGGTCTATTACATATTCTAAGACTAGGTATGAATTGTTTAATTGAGAATTAAATAGTAAATTGTTGCAAAAAAAGATGGCCGAATAAATGAGTCTCTGAGCTGGAACCAAGAATCGCACGTCAGGAAGATTGGAAGAAATCCTGGAGATAACGGAGCGGAAGATGGATGACAGAGGCAGTTGAACACGGATTGGTTACGAGGAATGAATAAAGCTGATTTAATTTTTATTCTCAAAAATTGCAAATGAAATTTAAAAAAAAAGATGGAGGAGAATGAAAGAACGAAAAGTTTATAAAAGTAGTTTCTTAAAACTGTGAATTCTGAGCTTTAAACCTACAGAAAGTAGCTTAAGACTCCCCCTCGTGAGTTGGTGAAATTATTGCAGACATTGTTTAAAAATATTATAATTATAAATCTTATAATTTTCAAAGAAAAAAAAAAGAAAAATATGGAAGAAGATTCATCCTAAGTCTCTGCAAATCTCTCAATCCATCCGCTGAAACACCAACAAGAAGATGGAAGATTCTGATTCTCAGTTACTGATGGAGTTTCAAAATGGCCTCATTAGGAGGAAATCCTAGAGTCGAGACGTCATTTTACAGATTTCATTTTTCTTACACTTTCTCGCCAACCTAAAATGTCCAACAGCACTTGAATTGTAGTTTTAATAATATAAATTACATGAACTGAAATTCAATATTATTGTTTTTTTTTCCACAATTTTATCATAAAAATCAATAAAATTCGAGTTAATTCGAATCAGAATCTTCATTGAAAACATTTCGCTGAGCAGATTAAATTGTGATTTATTGTGGAATTACATTTTAAAGAATTAGATTCGAAATGTTTATGATTTATGACTCGTAAATGTTCTTGTCTGATTGAAAATCATATGTTAACGACAACAACACAACAACACAACAACACAACGGCACAACAACAGCACGAACAAGTTCTGAGTTTTTGCATCTTTTGTATCCGTTCTAGTCAAATTTATGCACAGCTCCTAAAAGCCTTCATTGTTTTCTAATTTGAATATTAATTTTTTTAATTTAATTTTAATTTAAATTTTCTAAAAAAACAACATTAAATTCATAAAGCAAACATTAAATTTTGGAGGATTTCAAAACAAAACTATTTTTCGAATTGAACTTGGAATCTGCAAATTATACAATTCTTTTCTTTCTTTTTCTTTCTTTTTTTCAGAATCAGAGAGATGATTAAAATATTAAAATTAATATTTTAAATATTTAAAAATAAAATAATTTGAAATACGAAAGGATAAAAGAGGTTTATTCGAGAGGACTGAAAATAAATTTTTTTCATTATTAAATTTATATGTTTTTAAAAATGAATTCCATTAAATATGCTTTGAAATAATTCATGGAAAAGGTACTGAATGTATCAGTTTCAATAAAATAATGTATTTTAGTGTTTTATATAAATATTATAAATAATATTATAACATAACATTAAAAATAATATAATAATATATATAATATTAATAATAATAATATTATTAATAATATATAATAATAATATAATTATATAATAATAATAATATTTAGTATAATATTAGACAAAAATTCCTGGACAACAACACTAGTAATACGTGAATAATTAAGGTTCTTTTAACATAAAAATATTTTTAATTAAATAAAATAAAACAAATATATTTGAAAATCGAATTAAAGATAGCAATAAAGTAGGACCCTATAAACAAAAAGCAAATCTTTTTTCGTCTGCAATTCTAGAAATTCACAGTGTTTCTTTTACTGCACTTTCATGTCTTCACAAACTTTCGTTTGTTTTTACTCGTACTTACAGTCGCTTGATTTTTAAATATTTTATATTTAAATATTTGGAATTATTTTTTATTTACACTTAATTTTCAATTTATATTTAATTTATATATATACAAATAAATATAAAATATATTATATTAATTATATAATTATATTTTAAATATTTATATATTTATACACATATACATTTCTCTCTATGTATTATATATTTCCCAAACGATGCAAACGATAATTACTATGATTTATTCAAGTCATCAACATAAATGCTCCAGAAGTTGCACTGAAGACTCCTGTAAAACATAAAATCGAATCTCCACGACAAGCCCCCGAGAAGCAATTTCCCGCCTTAATTGCAGACGATTACGCCCAATGGAGTCATTGAGTTGGAATGCATTTGAAGGGATTAAGCATCAAAAATTCACAAATAAAATTGTAAATTAATTAAAATTAATTAATTATAATTGTAATTATGTAAGATTAATTAGGATAAAATTCTATTAGGATAGAATTATGTAAGAATAATTAGGATAAAATTAATTAAATTAATCGCAGTGTTTTTAATTGTCTTTAACAGTGCTTCTTTGAAATAAATTTTATAAATAAATAAACGCCTTTATTCAAATTAAATGAAATCTAATGATTAAAATATAATTAAAAAATAATATGATATATTATTAAAATATAAATATATCGGCAAAAATATAAATTCATCTTTACTCATAAATCTGATTTAAATTTTAATCTTAGAAGTTTCATTTTATTCGTTAACAATAAATATTGTCGAAATAATAGTAAATTATAGTTGAATAATATTAAATTATTCCAAAGAAATGTGGAAGTCTTCAATCCATCACTCTTCCAGGTCCATCTCCATTCACGTCTAAAAGCTGACGGCAATAATTTTTATTTGGCAATTTCTTTCTGACAAATTCAATTAAACTCCCCACGGTTCAACCCAAACCACTCAAGCGTAACCCCATGTGGGGAGGCACCGATGCGAGACGCCATCTTTTCCAGGAAACAGATCGTAGAATCGGACGGATGGCTTGAAACCATTTATAACACTTAAATACCTTTTTCTCAGCAGCCAATTTTTGAAATTATTTGCAAATAAAATTTAATTCTCAAAATAAATGAATTGAGGTAATAATAATAATAATAATAATAATAATAATAATAATAATAATAATAATAATAATAATAATAATAATAATAATAATAATAATAATAATAATAATAATAATAATAATAATAATAATAATAACAATAATAATAATAATAATAACAATAATAATAATAATAATAATAATAATAATAATAATAATAATAATAATAATAATAATAATAATAATAATAGTAATAATAATAATAATATAAATAAAAATAAAAAAATAATAAAACCTATATAAAAACTATAATAAACCCTAACACTAACCCCAATTAAGGCGGGAATTAGTAATAGTATTATTACTATTGATTTGATTTGCAATGGTTCAATCGACATTTGAATCCCTTTTTTTAATTCTGCAACAAAAAAAACCTTTTATTTTCATTTTTTATCTTGAATAAATAAAATTGATTTTTTGAGTTTATGAGTTTATTGAACAAACAGTTATGTACACAAAAGAAACAAATGAAACTTAAAATACAAAATAAACTCATAGGGTCAGTCTTAAGGAAGCGCAAGCTTCCGCTAAACAGACTGGCCCTGGAAATCATAATATATATAAATACAACCATGTAAACTCAAACAGCTCTCACTAGATTTGATTAAATAATAAATAAATAAATTAAGCCCTTAATGATAAACAGAGGACGTTGAAGGCAAAGCAACGTGGAATATGTTTTTAAGTTGTTTTAAGGATTCTTGCAACAACACGACGTGTAAACAAATTTTTATCCTCGTGTTTGGTTTCGTTTTCACTTCCAAAACAACGTGTTTCTTGGTCACGTGATCAGAGATAAACAGTCTGAAGCGCTTGCAATTGTTTCGATAGTAGCAATATATAACAACAATATATACAATGTTTAAATCATATTATAACATGTAACAAGTTATACAACATATAACAATGTATAAACATTATATAACATATAACAATATATAAACATTATATAACATATAACAATATACAAACATTATACAACATATAACAATGTATAAACATTATACAACATATAACAATGTATAAAACATTATGTAACACATAACAATTTATAAACATTATATAACATATAACAATGTATGAACATTATGTAACATATATCAATGCCAAACAACTTATAACAACTTATACAACATATAAGAAATTAATATTCAGTAACCAGATCTCTAACCCAGATATCCGTTAATAATTTATCTACTTATGCTCAAATGTCAAATGATTTATTAATATAATTATTTCATATTATTCTCCATTGATTATTTATTGCACCAACTGGTCCACAAAATTATAAAATAATTTTCATTTTCGTTCATCAATCATCAATCAATCATCCTTTTAATCCATGTTTTTGTCAAAACCACTGCAACTTGAACCTTGTTGGTCCCAAACATTTCGGAATAATTAATTTTTATTTCACAATAAAATTAAACAAATAATTTATAATTTGTTAAATCGATAAAATATTTTATAATTTTCTGTAAAATATATTTTGTAAGCAATTTATTTGAAACAATTCCTCTGGAACAAACAGCTGCTGTGAAAACACTTCGAGCTGTGAGTGGAGAGCCTCTTATCGTACGTATGGATAACAAAAAGAAAGACAACAATAACAGAGATAATAATAATAATAATAATAATAATAATAATAATAATAATAATAATAATAATAATAATAATAACAATAATAATAACGATTACAATAACAAACGTTGCAAGGATTACAAAAGCGACGGATCGTTATCTTTGTTATTGTTACTGTCTCTGAAACGAAATAATTTTTTTTTTAAATTTTAAGAATCGATTTACTTATTATAAAATAATATTATTAATAAATACTTAAAACCTTGCATAAATAAATCCAGCGATTTAATTTGAAAAGAAAATCCTAAAAAATTCAAAGCATTGAATTTAATTATTTTCGCGAGCGATTTATTTCTGATGTTTTATTTCAATTCCACTTCAAAGCAGCTTCCTTCAACCACGTGACCGAACACAAACAGTGTCACGTGATTACCAATCGTCCGCCATCTTAATAGCATTTCGTTTATTTTTAGATGTTTTGAATTTATTTACTAAGAATAATTCTAGTATTTTTCTATTTTCTCAAATGTGGTATTTTTAATATTTATTCTGAGAAATTTAAAAATATTTCTCTGAAATTAAAATTGTTCAGAAAAGCTCGAAGCCTAAAAAATGTCATATAAAAAACATGAAATGTTTAAATTTAATTTCAAAATATTTGTTGACTTTTATTTAAATTGGAGTTCAGTTTAAAGTGTAATATCACTTATAAACATTTCTTTAATTTACATAAATTGTTTTAAAAAACATTTAAAATGAAGAATAAATTTGTGAATATTTTTTTTTCTAACTCGAAAATCATAATTATTTTTTTTATAGTAATTAATAATAATAATGTTAAAAATAAATTCTTAAAATTCACACCCCGTTGTAGGGTAGATCAATGAACTCCACAAAGATGGAGTCTCCATCCAGCAAAACAGGAACTGTCACTTGCACGCAGTCGTCTGAAACGAAAAATAAATTACAATAAAATAAAGCCATTTGTTATTTTAATTGAATTTTTAAGAGAATTTCGAATAATTTTAATACATTTTCACCATTTGTTGCAATTTGCGTTTTAATCTGTTTTCATTTATTTTCGTTTTTTTTCATGAAATGGAAAGCCATTGAGAGGAAATCACTTTGTCATTGAAACAAATGATATCTTGCTATCGTGCTTCGAACTCACGGAAGTACTACCAATTATTATTACCACCCAGTCATCGTCATCTTCCTCCTCCGCATCCTCTTCCTCATCCTCCTCATCTTCATCATTATCATCGTATACACGATCGCGTCAATTTGGATTTAATTATTCAAAGTGTTGCCAATGATTACAAACAAACATAAAAAAGAGTATAATAGTTTAAGAAGAAAAAAAAACTTATTTTAAAAAATTTAAATAATTTCAACGGAAAAAAAAATCGTTTGAAAATTGTCTCCCATTCTTGCCTCAATTTCAGACCGATGATTGCCTGAACAAGGCTAAAAATGGGAGTAAAAACCTTTGGAAAACATTTGGAAAATGTTTGGAAAACGTTTTGGGAAAACCCTTTGGCAATGAAGCGTGATGATTCTAACGTCAGGAACAGACAAAAGTGTCGTTATCTGTCCATTCATCAAACTTGATTCATGAATGCTGAATACATCCTTCAAGACCATATTTTTACCCATTTATTCGTTATCATATTTATCGTGCTTATTATAATATGTGATAATTATTTATTTGTTTATTTACTGTAATATATAAGAATTATTTATTAATTTATTTTCCATTTCACTGAATCTTAAAAGCATCCGTCAAGACCATATTTTTTACCTATTTATTCATTATTATGTTTATCGTGATCATTACAACATTATAATACGTAATAATTATTTATTCATATGATATTATAATATGTCATAAACATGTATTCATTATAATCTTATAATAGTTATTTATATATTCTCCATTTCACCGATTCTTAAAAGCAAAATCTTTTCCTAAAAGAGTTGAACTCGGAACTTGCTTCACAAAATCTGAGGGGTTTCAAAGATGACAAAGAACTCTTAAAAGAAGAAAGAAAACAAACTGTGAACCTTTTTTTATCTTTTCTTTTTTAATCTTTAAGCATTGAAAACATCGCGAGCTGGAAAACAGGAGTGAAAATGGAGGAAGAAGAAGAAGAAGAAGAAGAAGAAGAAGAAGAAGAAGAAGAAGAAGAAGAAGAGGAGGGAAGGGTGATGAACGAAACTGATGAATGCAAAAAGAGACTAGATTTTTTTTTTTAATTTTTAATTCACTTTTTCTTTCAAACTCCAGATTTCATTTCAACCTGCGACCCACTTTGTCCAGCAAGTCCTGGTTCCTGGACTGAACCCTGGTTCGAACGAAGAAGCGTAAACGTCATCGTCATCGTAAGTCAATTCCTCACCGGATGTGCAAATTAAAAAGTCAGGACAGGCTTCATTCCGAGTCTCCTCCGTCTTCTTCCTCCTCCTCCCTCTCACCCACCACTCCTTCGTTTCTCAATTTTTTTTTTATTTCCGAGGCCTTTGGGATGGAGCTTACCGAGAAAGGAGAATTTTCTATTTTCTGCGACTGTCATCGTTTCAACTTCATTCTTATCTTTTTCATCGTCGACTTTTCCTGCGGCTATTTCGACATCATTGGTATTTATCATCCTCGTCGTCGTTGTCGTCGTCTATTTCATCATTGACTAGCTAATTCTCATAAACATCCCAGCAGTCTTCTAAATTATTCAAATATTAATAGTAATTAATAGCGATCGCTTTTTATAGCAACACCATATTCCCCTCTTACCGCCTAATTATGAGCACTCTCACAGTTTCAAATCATCCATCCCTTACATCCTTCCATGCTTGCTTGGATCATCGTCAAGAAGATCATCATCATCATCAACGTCATCATCACCATCAACATCAAGGCAGGCGTCATAGTTTTAAAAACTGGAAAACATCGTAAACCGACAATCGTACCGAAGCTCGTGTTCTGAGCGGCCATAAACTCCGAGGTGAGGAACTGCTGAGTAAGTGCAGTTTTGCCCACGCCAGGTCCACCGAGCATCAACACCCTGTAGAGATTCTGAACTTCAGACTCAGAAGACTCGGACTTCTCAGCCTCCTCTGCTTCATTGGCGTAGTTGACTTCGCCCGGATTTAGATTCGGTGCCGATGACGGTCCAGGCCTGTCCGGATAGATGGCACCGATCCGTCCCTCGCTGCCGTAACTGGACGCTGCTGCTTGGGCGTTGGAACGTCGCCTGAGAGAGGATTCTCTCCACAACTTGCCGCTATTGCGTCTCGAGGCGTGACCGTGGTAGGGGGAGGAGTCTTGCTGTTGGGTGGGGCCTCGTAGGGGCTTCTCTTCGGAACTCGGGGGAATCATCGGGACGAAGAGCATTTCGTCGCCTTCGTTTCTAATCTCGTTTTGACGGATCGAAAAGGACCGACGTCTGCAAACGCTGACGCTAGGAATCGATCGGATCTGAGACGAACATCCGTGGAGAGATTGCAGGCGATTCTGTCTTCCGACTTTGCCAGGAAAGTTTTGAGTCTGAGGCACTGAGATGGCTTGGTCCCGTTTTCCAGCTGAGAAATTGGCCTTCGTATTCTGATCTCCTAGTTTAGGGTCGAATTTCAGCTTCGATGTCACTTCATCTATGACTTCCTGGCTTAGGTTGCCGGATTGTATGAACAGACCACAGTTCATCGTGGCTTCTGAATGTCTTCTGATGTCAGGGACGTTGTACTTGCCTGGCTTTCCAGTCTGACCGTTGCCCGATTTCATATTTTCCGAGTAATCATACAAATATTTTAGAATGCTCTTGTCGTCCGTCAGCGTCTGCTTTCTGTGGACGAGACTTTTGGATCGGTTATGACGGTGATGGTAGTTGGGACCGGGTGGACAGAGAAAGTTGGAGCGCTTCAGGAACTCTTGCTGAACGAGCGAACTACTTTTGACGCCAGCGTCCGCTCCTAGCGCCTGAAGTAGCGCCTGCTTCCTCAGCACTCCGTAAAGACTTCCCCCGCTCGATGCTCTTGCCGAGAATTGTTCGAAATCGTCAAGTTCCAAGAGATTTTGAATGTTGCAGGCTTCCTTGAGCGCTCCGTCATTCGCTTCCTCCTCCTCTGGAATGGAAGGATTTTCCGCTGGAGAGATGGTCACTTCGATGTTGGCCATTTTGTTTCTTCTTTTTTCCTCAGGATGCTTCAGTGCATCAGTCTCTGTTTGTTGCACTGCATGGGAAATTTTTACACGATTTTTTATAGAACTTTTTAGACAAAATTCGGTTTAATTTGTTTCCTAAAAGCAATAATAAAAAGTTCCTGCTTGTTAAGTTAATGATTGCCGATCTTGATTCCTTATTTACCTGTCAAAGGAGGATAATAAAATAGATTTAAAATAATAATATTAATAATTACAATAAAATTTAAAAAAAAATTACGTAATAAACAAAGAGGAAGAAGCACGGATGAAAATCTTCATAGCAATAAAAATTGAGGATAAAAATAATATTTGCAAAACAAGTTGACGCAGACGGAAGCATCGTTCCTGAATTATCGATTCGTGAATCGACCGACACAACGAAACATTCCATTATCGTCCTCATCTGGGTACACAATCAACTAACCCAAACGACTATGAGATCAGCTATGAGGTCGGCTATGAGTTCAGCCAATTCAGCCAACTCAGCCGACTATGAGACCAGCCGGAGTCGCAGAAGTTTCGAATTAAAAGTCAACGCGGAACGGAAATGGATGGCAAACGTGTGACTTTCGACTTTCAATTTCGTATTTCGATCCGCGTAATCGGGACGTCGTCATTCAATTTTCCAGCTCCTTTCCGAGAGTATTTCTTAGTTTATTTTTTTATTTATTTTTTTCTTTCTTTCTGACATAAAAAATCGACTTTGACTGATTGTGGCTGTTTTTGGAAATCAAATGAAGACCAAACAGTTTTTGCGGTCAGTTCCAATTGTTGTGGTTGTTTTAAGGAAAATTGTTTGAAATATTAGAATATTGAGGATATCCGAGATAGAACTATGAACTAGAAAAGTTTTTTTTTAAGATAATATTTTAAAATATTTTAAATTATTATTAAACCTTACAAGTTCTTTTCATCATTAGTAGACACAATGCAGCAAACATTGGCTATTCATTTTAAATTTAAATCACGAATTTCTTTTCAGAGAATAAATTTTAACTCGTGCATAAATAAAACTACTAAATTATCATTTTCGATTATCAGTCGTTGATTGTCAGGAAATTGGGAAACTCTTCATTCCATGGAGGCCGAAAAGAGAGACATCTCTCTCTCCTTTTTTTTTTTAGTTCTTTTGAATCTCAACCACACAGGAATTTAATCAGTCTCGGGTCTCCTTCAATATTTGCCTTCTGAGGACTTTGATGATTATGGGCTGAGTGGATGTATTTCTCTTCTGTACTTTTCAGATGGTCCTAATTAAACACCTGGTTTCACTGGAATGCATTACCTTGGAACCAACGTCGTCGTCATCATCATCGTCGTCAT
This sequence comes from Hirudinaria manillensis, assembly GCA_034509925.1. Classification (NCBI taxonomy): domain Eukaryota; kingdom Metazoa; phylum Annelida; class Clitellata; order Hirudinida; family Hirudinidae; genus Hirudinaria; species Hirudinaria manillensis. Next base: position 8,834,680 of record CM067530.1, on the reverse strand, counting down.
GACCATCATCACCATCGTCGGGGTTGTTAAAACTGCCAGATATAGCAGGTTGTCGGCATGGTGATGATGGTGATTTCGGTTTCCATGACGACGGTGACGCGGTGGATGGATTGAAAGGTCAGAACGTGATTAGATTAGAAGCTCATGTGATTGAATTGGTAGGTAGAAAGATCTATCCGGGGTTGGTTATAATTATCGATGATTTGACTTTTTAATTTAATTAATGAATATTAAATATTTATTTATTTAAATATTTATTAATTATTTGACAAATCATTTATTATGAGGACATCTAGTCTCAAGGATACTTTAATTAGCGAGGACATTTGGATATGGCGAATGCTTCCATCCTTGTTTATGAATTTAAAAATAATTTTTCTCTTCAATGACTCACTTCACATTGTCAAATCGTAAGCATTCAGACTTAATTTTGTTAATATTAAACATTTAAAAACAAATCGGAGCATTAATTTTAAAAAAAAGAAGAAATTAGTCATGCTAAGAAATATATAAAAAAATAAATATTGGTAAATTATTAAAAATAGGGCGTAAATCTTTCTAAAATGATTTATTCAGCATCTCGAGAATATACCTGGAGTCCTTATTTCTCCAGGCATTTAAATATTAATTGCGATTTAATTAGTAAAATGAAAATAATTTCAAATAACTCGGGGACAAAAAGTTTAGAAGGACAAAATGTCTGTTCTTATATTTGTTAATATATCTGTTAATATTTGTTAATATATCTGTTAATATTTTTTTTAATATACCTGTTATTTTATCTGTTAATATATGTTAATATTTATTATTATATCTGTCGTTATCAGATATCTTTAGGGATCTGACCATGCACGTATGTCAAGTGGATTAACATTAAATTATTAATAACTACGAATTAATATGCATTTATATATTTTAAATATTTTATAATTAACTTGACAATGCAAGTATTTATTTATGAATTATTTATTTTTTTTTACAACGTCAGAAAATATTTTTAATTATTCCCGGAAAAAAAGCCCGTATTTAAAATTTGAAAAGATTAAAACCGGGTCTTCATTTAATTTTAAACGAACTGAAAATATTTCAGAATATAAATCTTTAAATATAAAAACACAAAAGAACCCCACACAAAGTTTCACTTTCAACTTCTCACGGAAAACGAAAGGAATTTCCTGCAATTAAATCTCAATTCGAATCAATCGGTTGATTGAACAAAGGTTGAGGTTGATTGAACAAAGGTTGAAGTTGATTGAACAAAGGTTGAAGTTGATTGAACTAAGGTTGAGGTTGATTGACAATTTGTGGAAAGGTATTACACAGATGAATTCAAAGCTTCAGGTGCAAATCATTGAAGGTTTATCGGGGATGAAATACTTTCTCCTCTGGGATTATTTTCATGGCTTCCAAAGGAAATCCCGTTCGGCAAATTAGATTTTATGGAACTCTCTGTCTTCAAGCAATCAAAGATTACCGTCGTAAAATCGATCGCAATTTATTTTTATTTTTTTAAATTTAATATTATTCCCAAAAGTAAATCAGCTGGTTTACGTAATAATCCTGAGTGTGCAGGATATGTAAGACTGATAGTCAAAACCTGTTGTAGTATAGTTTCCGGAACCAGTAAAAACACTTCTATTAGTAGATTTATTCTTAATATAATAATTTATTCTCATTTTATTCATTTAATAAACAAATAAACTCTAAATTTTAATAGAATTCATTTTTCTTTTAATTGATTTAAGTGATTTTCCAAGAATTCAATCAGGACATTGCCATCAAGATCGCAACAGGTTAATGAATATTCGAGAACTAATTATAATAATTAATTATAATAATTAAGTGTAAACAAACAAACAAATAATTCATTCCTAATGAAATGGTTGGAAGTAGCAAACAATTGTGGAATAAGACAATCACCTGTGGACCTTCTCACCTGTTCCTTCAATCACCTGTGGACCTTCTCACCTGTTCTTTCAATCGATTGACAAATGAAAGTCAATCACGCAAGAAAGCATTTTGCACCAGAAATAAAAAACGCTGTTGTTGAAACAATGTTTTTGTTTTCATTTACTGACAATAAATTATTTTTAAATTAATAATAATTTATTCTCATTTGATTTATCAAAATTATTTTTTAAGTTTTAAAAAATAAAAAAAATAATTAAAAAATAATTGTATCATCATCATCATCATCATCATCATCATCATCATCATCATCATCATCATCATCATCATCATCATCATCATCATCATCATCATCATCATCATCATCATCATCATCATCATCATCATCATCATCATCATCATCATCATCATCATCATCATCATCATCATCATCATCATCTCATCATCATCATCATCATCATCATCATCATCATCATCATCATCATCATCATCATCATCATCATCATCATCATCATCATCATCATCATCATCATCATCATCATCATCATCATCATCATCATCATCATCATCATCATCATCATCATCATCATCATCATCATCATCATCATCATCATCATCATCATCATCATCATCATCATCATCATCATCATCATCATCATCATCATCATCATCATCATCATCATCATCATCATCATCATCATCATCATCATCATCATCATCATCATCATCATCATCATCATCATCATCATCATCATCATCATCATCATCATCATCATCATCATCATCATCATCATCATCATCATCATCATCATCAGCATCATCATCATCATCATCATCATCATCATCATCATCATCATCATCATCATCATCATCATCATCATCATCATCATCATCATCATCATCATCAACATCCTCTTCATCATAATCATCATCATCACATACATCATCATCATCATCTTCATCATCATCATCATCATCATCATCATCATCATCATCATCATCATCATCATCATCATCATCATCATCATCATCATCATCATCATCATCATCATCATCATCATCATCATCATCATCATCATCATCATCATCATCATCATCATCATCATCATCATCATCATCATCATCATCATCATCATCATCATCATCATCATCATCATCATCATCATCATCATCATCATCATCATCATCATCATCATCATCATCATCATCATCATCATCATCATCATCATCATCATCATCATCATCATCATCATCATCATCATCATCATCATCATCATCATCATCATCATCATCATCATCATCATCATCATCGTCATCATCGTCATCATCATCATCATCGTCATCATCCCCAGCAATGGACTGTCATTATATTCGCCGTCGTCGTCGTCATAATCACTTGCAATACATTTGCTATTCGTTCATGCAAACGATCGTTAACATACATTTTCGAATCATTATTTACCTCTAAATGGATACTCGTTAATATTAAATGCCACAATTAATATTAATTTTTAATGATTTTAATAAATTCATAATAAAATAATAATAATAATAATAAAATTCATTGGTTTTTACGTCGTCGTCATCGTCATCAACATCAAGACAGGAAGTGGTAATTGTTGCAGAATTTCACCTGCAACCTCACGTGACTGAATTGCAAAAGAAATACGAGTCGTTTAAACACGAGGTTGCCATGACTACAACTGTTGTTCTCTGTTGTACAGCACACGACTCTTGAGCAACATTTATTTCAATAATAATAATAATGGTAATAATAATAATAATAATATTCTAAAAATAATATTTTCAATGTTGTTGTTATGATCGATTCTGTAAACAATGTTTCAAATAAGAATTTAGTTTCGCGAAATAATTTTTTCAAAGTCAAGAAAGTATTTTAGAATCACCCGCATTAAGAAATGTATACAATCGTTGATACAATTGTATCCAAACAGGATACAATGCAAAGAGTGTTGAGTACACTTAAAACATACAATGAATTAGAAACACGCGCAGAAAGTGAAACATAGACGACGACAACAACAAGAACAGACAAAGATAAAGAGACATCAAACCATGAAAAGACATCATAATAAGGTCCATCCTTCGAGTTCAACAAGTGCAATCGCAAATGGTAGGAATTTCGAAATGTCCACTCACGATATTTTAAATAATTCAGTTTTATGTGGGCATTAAATGTTTCGAGATATTTATAAAGAATTTCTTAAAAATTAATTTTTATTTAAAATAAATTAATTATAAATAAATTAACCTGATGATCAAGACCAAGCCATTATTTCAATTTCGTAATTAAAATCAAATTCTAACAAATAAAAACGAATTTTAAAATAATTAAATTTAATTAATAAATAATTCTGAAAAATTATTCATTAATTATCGAATGAAATCAGTTTTTAACGTTTTCTAACATTTGAATATTTATTCATTGTCTGGAAAATAAAATAACAATTTATTTTTATTTAAAAATATTTTCAAAATATTAGAACAAAAATACCTAAATTTATTTTCTAAAAATGTGTCGAGTTTATTGGGTGCATGTCCACTTTAAGGTATGGAAATGTTTTGAATTTTAATCACGCATCAATTTTATTTTTTTTATAAAGTATTTCATAAATTAAAGAAATAATATAAATAAATAATAATAAATAAAAAATAATTGTTTAAATTCTGCAATATCTTAATTTATAAATTACATAAATTTACAAATTACATTAGAAACAATAACTTGTTGTTCTCAATATTTTGATTGTTTCTCTAAGATTGAAAGAAAAGCCAAAGAAACAACCATCAATCAGTCTCTGTTGTCCTGTGTTGAGACATTATATTCTCAGGAATTATTTTTTAAAATATTTAATTTAAATATAATTTATCTTTTACACGCCTTTGATCAAAAGTGTCGGCGATTTTAAAGTGAATAATAAATCTTTAAAAAGAAAAAATGGCAATGGATTATAAATGTAAATCACGAAATGGCTTCTTAGACAAAGCAACTCGTGTCGCTCCGTTTTTCTTATTTTAAGGAATAAATCATAAACAAATAATAAATTAAAAATAAACAAAATAAATAAACAAATAATAAATTCAAAATAAACAAAATAAATAAACAAATAATAAATTTAAAACAAACAAAATAAATAAACGTTTCGTCGAAAAATTTAAATCATTCAAATATGACATATTCTTGTGTTTAAGAAAGTTTTGATGTTATTTTTTTCTGGGAAAGGGTGAGGGGGTGAATATTTGCAATGAAATGAAATTTAAAATCATAAAATATTTTATTTATTAATTTATTTATTTATTTATTTATCATAAATAATTTTATTAAGTCATTCACATAAAGGAAATCATTTTATTTGCATTTGTTTCAACATCATCAAAATATGTTTAAATTACTCTAAACACCGTACTGGTTGATATCTTGAATAAATATACAAATAGTGCTAGCTAGGAGTGTCAATGGATTTATAGAGTCCTTTGGTTGAACTTTTGATTGAAGTTTTGATTGAAGTTTTGATTGAATCTTTGATTGAACAGGTGGGAAGAAATCTTCCATGCTGATGAACAGCTATCATCGTCCATGTCCATAAGTAAGACGACCAATCAATCCGCGCTCAGAAAAACGTTTGAGGAATAACAAAACATCTGTTTCCAATCTAATAACAATAAAAATAAATAAATAAATAAATTTGAAATCCGATTAATTAAAGCCATTATTTGTCTTCATTTTAGTTGGCATCTCAAACGTTTATTTCAATTAATTGTTGTCAGGAAGTAAAGCATGTTTCTCGATCAGGCAGGTTTGGTATTTCACTTTTCAGTCATCAATTTGCTCCAAATGATAAATGGGAGGACAATCAGTAAAAACAATTGGAATTCAATACGAACATCAATTCAATACAGGAAGTCGTTAATAAATGCAAAAAATAAATATAACAAAATAAATACTCTTCGTCATATGACACATGACTTATGACACATGTAACGATCGAAAAAGGACGACCTAACAAACAAGAAGATGAAGAAAACGTAAACGAAACTTTAAGAAAGCTACAGGCAAATTAGAGAAATAAATTAATTTAGAAATCAATTCATAATTTTGACAGCCTCGGGATCTTTTCCATTATGCTGTTCGTGTTTCAAGCGATCCTCGCCTGACAAATCTGCCCAAAGTGCCGAATCGTGTTTCGAAGCCTTGCGTCGAGTTGCGGGCCGAAAGCATTCCAATTTCACGAATGCCACCTGAATTCGGATTAAATTCACTTAAATGTCCTGCAAATCGAAACTTTTTTTCCGGATTTGCTGTCCAGGATGTTTTCCGTAACTGGAGATTATGTGCCGGTTTGATACGATTTCGAGGTAAGAGGGATTTGAGTTTAATGTTATTTTTACTTTTTATCTTTGTTTATTTCTTTTAAAAAAGGAATTTTAAAACAAATAACGAACGTACCTAACAAGGATTTCCGAAGCAAAGAAAATAAACAACCATTTTTTTTTCAGAACCACCATTTTAAATCATGTTTTCGGATTTTAAAAAAAATACCAACAATTTCAAGATAATCCATCTAAAATTCTAAAGTAGAAAATGTCGGTTAACATTTTTGAATGCTTAAACAAAAAATTGTTCATAGGTTCTCACAATTCCACGTGGTTTTAGGCAGGATCATCTAATGACCGCCAATTTCCGAAATCACGTTCAGTCGTCTGCTTCACGAATTATTAGGAATAAAATTTTTATTCTAAAATGGCTGTCATTTTAGAATCAGGTCACGAGTCGATGTGACATCTGGCGGGGAATTTCTTTAAAAAAAAATTGGTAAAAACCACGAACCTCTTTGAAACAGTAAACAAAAACTTTCGAAATTTTCAACAAATTAAAAGGAATTAAAATTAATTATTGAAAAATGCGTAAAAATTAAGATTTGAATTCAATTTCAAATAATTCAAAGAAAACCACTTCAAATCATCTGCCTACCTGTTAACAAGAGGCAAAGCGTGGTTTCAAAAGTCGTTTATCCATTTCAACTTCCTCTCGACAGATGGCAGGCTATGAACTCTTTCCAGCAACCTTCCTTGGTTTCTTAAATTCCTGCGCGCACTGCTCTGAGCGTGCATCGTAGGTGGTCCTCGAGAATGGAGTGATGGAGCAATGAACGAGCTTAGGTGGATGAATGAATGGAACAAAGAATGAGTCGACTGGATGAATAGATGGAGCGGGAGGAAATGATGTTATTGTCGTTGGTCAACGGTTCAAGAAATCAATTCGTGACTTTTTTCGACTGCTTTTCTCTGCCATTCACTGGTTTAATTGAAAAATTCTCGAAAAGATTACAGATGTCATTATCGTCGTCTTCATCATCAACGTCGATGTAATCTTTCCTCTTCATCGTCATCATCGTCGTCGTCGTCATCGTCTAGGTCATTATTCTTGTTGCTGTCACCATTTGCATCATCATCGATCGCAAAAATATTGCACGCGAGTGAGAAGTTGCAGAAAAAAGTGTTGACAACAACAACAACAACAACAGCATAATTAAGTACCAAGAGACCTTGAAAATGTGAACAATAATATAAAATAAATAAGACAATATTAATAGACAAATATCAATAATCGTAATAAATACATTAAAAATAATTAATTAATATAAGAAAGTAATTTTTTTAAATGTCGCCTAGGAAATAATTTGTAATAACATTTTTATTCATTTATGTATTTATTTATTTATTTATTTATAATTTATAAATACGAATTAAGTCACACAAAAAAAAACGGTTGCAAGCGATTCCAGGTTTTTTATTTCATTAAAGCCACCCTCAAAAAAGTGGACATTTTGGTTGCAAATATCAAATAAAGGTTGATCCATTAATACACATCCGACAAACCGGAAGTCGTGGATAAATCTTTGCTTTTAGCACGTCACGTTTATGCCCTCATTAACCCCGCCTGACCTCAAACCCCAAACGATGTCCGAGCAGTCAATTAATGCCCGTCCGTTCATTGGTTGATTTTTGTTCGCAAATAAATAATCGGATTTGAAATTAAAACAAATTTAAGATTTTTGTTTTCGCTTTTTTCCTATAAATTGATTTTTCACAATTAAACGTTTTCTTGAAATGAAACTTGACGTGCAACATCGATTAATTAATTACATCATTAATTATTTAATTAATATATTTTATTAATAGTTTGAAGATGAAAATTATACGTAAAATCTTTTATCGCTAATTTCGAGCTTGAAACTTTAAAAAAAAAAAGATTTAACGTCGCAGATCAGCTTACCTAAGGAGACTCATGTCTCTCGAATGTTGACCAAGTGACAGGCAAAAAGACAACTCAGATCACTGTTACCAAGCGACCCTCGAGATCCACTTAGGACTGGCAAAATTACCACCTGTGGCTCTTACACCTTTGGTACTTAACAAGTCTGCCTGATGGCACATCCATCATTTTTTTTTTATATTAATTCAGAAAATATCTCTTTGCAGATTTTCCTTGGTTCTTAAAATAATTCACCTTCAAAATGTTCCTGCAATCTTTTTGTACCAGCGATACCTTAACATCACAGGCAACATCTGGTAACAAACTAGACTCACGGACAATTAAAAACTCTACGTCTATTTTTGTTCTCAGAGATCTCATCAAAAGCATCAAAAACTGCACAAAAAAAAGAAGAGTAAGAAGAGTATATTTACAAAATGAAATTCAAAACTCAACAAACACTGATAAAAAAAAAAATACTACCAGTCGTGATTAAGAAAACATATATTTTTATATTTAAAAAAAAATAAAAATAAAATAACTGAAAAGCAATCAAATAAATCAATAAGAAAGGACTGACAACAAGATGCAAAACGAAACAAAAACTTCTAGAAATACCACGATCGACTTGATTTGAATCACTGGCAGAACGAAGACAGATTCATGTAAAAGGTGAACGTCCTTGAGTAGTTGTTCGAATGCATGACCAGGTCTCGACGGAGTCTCCGAGCGTCGACTTAAAAAACGACGACGAAATCCTCCGACCGACCGCGACGGGCAGAAGTCGACGAGTCGCGGTCCGTCGGACTTTCCACGGTGCCACCGTGGACTCTGCAAAAAAATCAAAATACCGCGACTCGTTCTCTCCCTGGATTTTGTCTGAAGTTTCGTCAACTGGCAAATCACAGAAGGTTTCAAAGAGAAGTTCGAAGGTTAAGACAGGCCCGGCGTGGTCAGAGCGGTCCAGTTGTACTTGGGATTGTTCGAGTGGGCGAACGGCAGGACCGGGGGCTCGATGAGGTACCAGGTGTCGGGCACGACCGTGGCCTCCTGGGCCACGCACACGGCGCCGTAGGGCACCTTCCTGGCGATTTCCTGCGAGGTTGGGGCATCTCGAGGAGGCTGCCCCACCAACTTCCTGGTGCAAGAGTCCAGGTTGCTTCCTTGAGTCATGAAAAGGATGCTTCCACCTGTAGGGTTGATGATTGGTGTCATTGAAAGACTGACTGGAATTTTGTGCAGGATTTTAGAAACTGACGATATCAGGTGTTTAATTGAAGGAACAGATTTTTTTCCCTTTTCTTTGATACTTTGAAAATTTAATTAATTCACAAAAGGAATATGATAATTGAGATTATAATAACTTTAAAGCAAAAGATATTTTTTTTTAAACATCACGACGACTGAAATCATGGAAGCAATAAGTAAACGCAAACGAAGCTTCGATAGAAAAAATTGACCTTCTTCCTCGTGTCTTTTGAGTATTTCCTTGGTGACTGCATAGGAACGTTCGTAAAACTGCTCCACAGTTTCATCAGGATTCGAAAGGAGTCTGTCGAGGCTCCAGATGGGGGGATACGAAGGGTCGACCGGGTGGCCCGCCTCCTTCAATTCCTCCAGGGACATGAACTTAGGGGGTCCGGGTTGTTTCCCGGTGCCGAGCCAATCGGACAGGCCTGGCTCAACCCTCACTTCCTTTGAAATTCCAAAGCCTGAAAAAGTATGTCGATTGAAGTCAGAAGGAGATTATTTAAAACTTTACTTCAAAAGGATTTTAAAAAGATTTTTTTAACCTTTTTTTTTAATTTCAATTTTTTTTTATGTTCAAATAGTTTTTGAAATCTCTAAAAATCCTGATCAGCATTGTTTAACTTGTAAAAGAAATGAAAAGAAAACTCTCAAAACCTCTTAAAAAATTGTCGATGGACTGAATGCACTTTAAAGAGGGCGAGGAATAGAAGTGACAGATCTTCACCGCCTTATCTTTCATTGCTTCTCCTCAAAAAATAATCAATAAAATTGTTTCAATCAAAAATAATTTTAAAAGAAAGAAAGAAAAAAAAAAGAAGTTTAATTCTAAAAATGACTTAAAAAGCTGACAAGGCTAACCTAAAAGCTTGCTCTGGAAGCACCCTTGAACCGTCAAAGGAGAATCCGAGGCAAACTCCTCTGGACCCGTCACTCTGTTGGGCATCACTTTTGGCATGTTCAGGTCGTACCTCGTGTACTTTCCTGCAAAACAAGTACAGCTCGAGATTTCGAAGCACCAAATTGAACGAAAATGACTTCTCAACGAGAGCCTTAAAAAAAAAAAGAGGCAAAGAAGCGGAAAAAACCGTTGTGATTGAAACTGTTTTGTATCCAGTCCTTCCCGAACGTGGAATTGATGCTTTCCCCGTGCTTGACGACAAACAGCTGCCTGGGACCCTTGAGCGATGCCAGAGGCAGAGGAAAGGCGATGGCGTCGACCGCGGGGTTCCTGCAGAACGCGTCCGAGGACTGTGGTGGACTCCGGGGAGGGTCGCTCATCGCCGCCTTTTGCGAGACGCCGGCCTTGGGCGGACGACCCGAGTCCGGGGAAGTCGCTCCGGCCTTTTTGATCTTATTTTTGGTCGTGAAGACCGCGATGGGGGGCCTCACGACTTTGGCTCCGACCGGAGGAGGTTCGGGACCGGCGACGTTCCGAGGGACGCTCGGGACCGGAGCGCTCGTCGTCGTCGTGACGGACGTCGCAGAAGAAGATGCGAGGGCGGCCACGGAATCGATCGCGATGGAGGAGGACGACGAAGACGCCAAAGATGGCGGAGGCAATTTATTCTCGGTGGTTGGAGATGGAGTGAGAGAATGCTGGTGAGAGAGGGATGCTGGCATAGTGGCATAGCTGACAGGTTGAGGTGGTGCCTTTGTGGAAAGGTAACGACCAGATCTGAGAGTCTTTAGAGAAAAAAAGCTTTGCAGTTTCACTAAATGATTGAACTTAAATAATTAAATAAATAGATAAATTTTAAGTAAAAAGTCGTTAAAAATGCTTGAACATGTAAAAATAATTTTCCAATTTCCACCTTCAAATATTCTTCACTTTCAACATTGCTATCAACGTTTAAATCTGTCCCAATGATTGGAATGGATCTGAAAAGCAAAAAGTGTGCAGACAGAGGATTTAAAAAAAAGATATCTTGCTCTACAAAAAAAAAATCACTTTCTGGTCAACAACAACAACAATAGCAACAATAATAAGAAAAGAATTCCACACAATAAAAAATAGTTTAAAAATCACCCTTCTGGACAACAACAATAACAATAGCAGTAGCAACAACAACAACAACAACAGCAATGAATGAAATCAAAAACTCGACTGACTTGTGCATGGTCCAGATCTCCGTCTCTGCAGTCCTCTCCGTGTAAATGAGAGGAAACATTCCGCAGCATCCGCTCATCCACGAAGTTCCGAGGCACCAACCGTCCTCGGTCAGTTGGATGTTGGATTCTTTGACGATTAGGAAGTCGCCGGGGCAGAGGTCCAACTCGTCGTTGGCCGCAGAGGCGTAGGAAAAGAGCACCCTCCTCACCTGCAACCAATCAATCAATCGATTGTTGAAGGCCCTGGGTTGTGGCAGTGACATGCAAGTTGGACGTGAAAATATATTTATTTGACATAATATAATATAACTTATTTATAGGTCAACTGAATGTATTAATATCAGTCGTTTTAGTCATTTGTTATTAAATGGTCCCAATAATGATAATGATGATGATGATGATGATAACCATTATAACCTCAAAATGCCCATCATCCTAAAACTTTTTCAAACTCATAATTACCATTGAAATTACTAATTATTGGTTAAATCATATAATAAAAAATATCCTTTTTTTAATAAAATCTTGCCAAAACAAATAAGAAGATTATAAAAATATGTTCATGCCCTGAAGATAAATAAACTGCCAACAATTTCAATGACTTGGCAAAACATCAGATAACTTTTTAAAAGTTTAAAGAGATAATGATGCAGACAGACAGACAGACAGACAGATAGATAGAAAGAGAGATTAAGAAAAATATTTGTTTGTCTTCAAAATTTTGAATCTTACTCATAATAATCATGCCATACAATCCATACGTACATTGCCTCACTTGACATACGTAAGAGATTTACTAAACTCAAACTTCAATGAAACAACACGAGATTCATCGTCTCCCGAGAGAAGTAACAGACGAAAGGTGATTAGGTGCAAATTCTACTCACGTGGCAGTTGGGTTCAATCTGTGCCCTTGAGTAGATCCTGAGGTCCCACCGAGCAGGTGCCCTTAAATCGATGTCCTTGCTGAGAGACATCAGCTTCTTGTACTTTTCGGTCGCGTAGTGATAGGCCAGACTGATGTGCAACTGCTTCTTGTGAGCTTCCACTTCAACACCTGCAGTGAACTTGATTGATTGATTGATTGATTGATTGATTGATTCATTCATTCATTCATACATTCCATCTTTTTTTTAAATGTTTATGCCATTTAAAAGTGCTTAAATTTTCCATTTTCTTAAAATTTCCATAAAAAATGAAATTTCATTTCCATGAAGGGTCATTGATTCGCAAGGATGAAATACTCAACACCCCTTTCATTAGCCATCTTGCAGGAACACAACTTCATAATAACTTAAACAACAATAATAATAATAACAGTAATATTTAATTACAATAAGCATTAATTAATTACATGATAAGTGGTAAATTAATTGTAAGTCTTCTCGTAATCAGACAAAGCCGTGGAGTTCCCACCAGTGACTCACCGACTTTCCTCATCTCGTCTGCAAAATCTGCGGCAACGGCTTCCAGGAAAGACTCCGACTTTTCGTTGGCAAAGAGTCCGATGTACACTTGTGAGAAAAACAATTCGAACTCCAGCGACGCCGGAGCATCCCTGACCTTCTCGGCCACGACCTTCAAGACGTGGGACAGCTTGGAGACCATCGGGTCATCCGCCTGAGATCGGTGCAGGTGAGGTTTTAGTTGATTTTTAATCACACAAAGACATCATCGAGTTGTACATTTTAACAACTTTTTAAATAGATTTGAACTAGATGATTGGCAAATTGAATATTTGAAAGCAAACAAACGAAAAAAAAACAATAAGCATCAATAAACGAATATATTCCAATCCACTGGAGTCCACCTGGAGTCAAACAAGTACCTGGAAGAAAGAGCTGAGAGTCATGTGTGGAAAGTAGTTGTGGGCCTTGTTCCAGCCGCACTCCTGGTAGGACTTCTGCCAGAAGTCGAGGAACTCCTGTTGGAGTTGACCGACCGGACACAAGTACAAGATGTAGTCTCGCGGACAATAATCGTCCAGCTTCGGATCGTTCACGTGTGCCAGCAACCTACACGTTTGAAGTCGGTTTATTCAAAGTGCACATGAGCAAAGCTACATCTTTACCTGCTAACATTTTATTTTTATATTTATGATTATGATATTTATGGAAGAATTTTAAAACCGAATGAAAAGCACATCCTTAAAATGAATGTTATTAACCAGTCTGAAGCCAATTGAACTCCTTTGTCACCAGTTGCAGCAAGAGCCTTTTCACTTCAACAAGCATTAAATTAATTAGCAACTAATGAAGCTTAATTTCAAAGTGTCTTGCAAAAGAGAATTTCATACAAATTATAAATATGAAAAAAAAAACAGTTTTCCCTGGCTTACACTCTCTGCTTGGGAAACCCCATCTGAACCATAAGTTCCAGGGAGGACTGGTTTCGGAAAATGGTCATTTCCTGGTTTTCTTTTAGACGCCGTGGGGGCAGTTCCACCGATGCTATCGTTGATGACATCATCTGAGCAGATCCGAGACACCTCTTTGTTATGTCAGCTTTGATGCAGGTGCAAGGTATAACATTCAAATCAGATCCTTCTCGTGCAAAGATGGTTCAAGTAATCAAAATCTTTGGCAGGGTCTTTTACGAGCTTAGAAGCCTCTATATGCAAAATCCTTCACGATATGCCATCCATTATTAAAACGCATCCTCGTAAATTAATTCAATTTATGAGTAATCGACATGTCTCACAAATTCTTGAATTTAAATGCAAATCATAAACTTCTCAAAAGGAGCACAGGTAACAAAAATAGCATATGACCAAAATGTCCCTAGACTTGTACGACTGCTCAGAAAAAATCATAACAAAAAGCAAGAAATTACCTAAATTCCCCCCAACGAAACTTTATCTCTTTATGGATTATTAATTAATAATTATAAAAATTGAATAACTTGATTCTAATATTGCTGTTAACGATGCATTTTCCAAGCTTTTAATCTCAATTTTGTTTTAGCAGAATCACCACAATTTCGTTTATTCCTCGTAGTTCATTTTATTGATACAAAACAAAATTTTATTGCAGAATTTGTTTTATAATACCTCAAAAATCCTAATCAGTCTTCTCACAATGGCCGGGAGATTAACCCAAGATTTTTCCATGAAGTGAACGAATCAATGCTAATGGGACAAATAATTTGAAAATGTAATTGCGCTCGTTTTATAGTTTGATATCTGGAATGGCGAGAACCAGAACAAGACTTGTGAAGAAATGGCCGGTGATAAAAGAAACAGCTCAATTTTGTCAAATAATTTTAAATTTTCCGAAACTCTCCACAGATGCCTCTCTTGTGATTGAATCTCGCAGGCATACGATTTTTGGGTCCGTGGACATGAATACCATTTACCTAATCTTATAAAAATTGAATTATTAATTTAAAATAAATTCAGGAAAGTTTAAAATAAGGTAAATAAAAAACATAGTTGTTTCCCTAAAATTAAAATTTTAAAACCTAAGCAGTACCTCCCAAGAAATTGTCAGTTGATGATAGATTGGAAAATAACACGACACGATTGCAGTGTTTTCAAGGATAAGCTCTTCGTGTCATCAAATTCTGATATTTTTCTTCTTAAAAGCCTCCTTTTAACATTAAAAAAAAAAGATTTTTAACGTCCATTTTCTCCACGCATTCATTCCTACAAATTATGTTTAACAGCATTTTTGGTGGCTCGCGTTTCTTCTTTTGGAAATTAATTCTACGCCTCGAGGTGAGCACTTTTAAGCACGAATCCACGCTTAAACACCGTCCATTCCCTTGGGTAGTTTTGAAATGCTTCTGCAATTTCTTTTATTTTCCCCAAAACCATCCAATCTTGAGTAAAATAAATTCATTCGAGAGCCCGATAAATGCGGCAGTTATGCGAGTTCTCTTAATCTCCATTGGTCGCTTATTCCGTCGTTACATTTATTTATTTAATTATTTATTTAATTGTTTATTTGTTTGTTTAATAAATTTATTCAGTTATTTCACGATCGAAAGTTCATAGATTAAAAAAGGCTGTTTTTTTTTGTGAATGTTTTTTTGGCCTGACCTGATCCAATTACCGTGTTTTCCCATTGCATTGAACGGAGGTTCAATTTAATTTGCAATGTTCGCTTACTTTTAAATTTGATTCAACAAAGTACTTTCATCGGAACTAATTACAAAGAAATTGCAACAATTCACGCAAACAAGGATTTTGCTGGTAAAATCCTCCATCGTAGAATTCATCATTAATTCCGAAGATCTGTAATATGATAATGAAATTATACTGAATTACTTGATCAAATATAAATTATCTAATAAAAACTAAAATATAAACTTAAGGGCTCAATAAAAACCAAAATAAAATGAAAACTCTAACAATAAAGGAGACTTGTGTTGTCACTAATGTTACGTACCAAACAATAAAGACCTTCATTTCTTATCATTTTTTGCCAAAAAATTTTTAAATTTTTTTTCTTGTTATTTCAGATAACAAAGAAAACCCTGTTTGTCTGGAAAATATTAATCACAAGATTATATTCATAATAACAGATATGAAAGACGCTATGCAACTGCTCAAATAATCAATCCTCTGTTTGTTTTCAACTATTCGGTTCGTTTTCATGTAAATAGAATATAAATTAATACAATATCATATAAATATAAAAAATAAAAATATAGAAAATAAATGACAGAATATTTTGTTTCTTGGACTCCACGTGACATTTAAGCCTTCTGCTTCTTATTGCAAGGAGACGTGGCCAGGTTTTGTGTCTTTTCAGAACCTTTTCGTGCTCTTACTGTTGAGAAATAAAAATGACATTAGACCGTTAGACATTTGTTTCGTGGGTTGAAGTGAAACATTATCGCCTTATTATTGCTTGGAACAAAGAAAACGACCTTTTTCAATCTAAAACAAATCTAAAATGGTCTTAACAAGGCAAGAATTTTTGTACCTGTTTGTTTGTTTTTGCAAATAATTTCTCAAAAATTGAAGTTTTTATGTTTTCTTTGTGTGTTTTAATAAATATCGTTTTTTTACGATATTGATTAATTACGATAATTTCTAAATCATCAAAATCTCTTCTTTGGATTCTGTGCAATTCCATTTCACTTTTATCTAACACTCTCGTAACTTGTGCTGAGAGATTCTTCTAAATATCTCAGACAAAACCAATGATGGATCGATATATTTCTATAAGACGTGCTATCGGCAGTAATAGTTGCAATCCTGATCATGCGAGCCACACCATCATCAGTGGTGATACCAAGAAAATGAAATTAATCAGACATGTAAAATTGAAGTCGACAATGAAGGACAGAAAAAAAGACAAAACAGCTTCACAATCATGGCAGAGTACGTTGGAAATCCGAATATAAAGAATTTCTGTCAAAGCTTCTGGAAAAGTGTTATTATTATTATTTAAAAAGAAAAAATACTAAAACGATAATAAAACTGTGAAAATGCATCCAAAATTAGCAAAAAAAAGAGCTGAGTCCTTGGTTTCGAAACAAAGTTTGAAAACTTAATTACCGAGAATTTGATATTGGAGAATATCAAATTGAAAATAGAGTGAGGTAAGAGGGAAGCATCCAAGAGGCTAATCCAATCAAGAGCCAGAGAATTTGGAGAGGAATTTTAGAAGCTGTTTATCGATAAGATGCAGGAAACCATACGGCAAGGGTGGTAAGATGATCCCAGAATGAAACAACAAATGGGTGGTTCATTCCATCCCGTTGCCTACAAATTAGGGTCTGTTGAATAGATATGATTACTAATCATATCGTCGATTTGAGATAGTTTGAACGACCATCAGTTTTTTTTGTGTATATTTCTAATTGAACACATATTCCGTTACAATAGTTTATTAGGCTGTTATAATTTCAAATATAAATCCAGTTATGCAGGCACGTATAGCTACGTGGGGGAGTACTAAATATTCGGATTAGTTCTTGGCTGGTTGATCTTTGGGTCACTTGATTGATTAGGAAATTGGTAAATTATAACAACACCGATAATAATAATAATAATAATAATAATAATAATAATAATAATAATAATAATAATAATAATAATGATAATAATAATAATAATAATGAAAACAGCAATAAAGTTGTTGCTCTGACCCCAGCGTATCCTCTCTGGCATGTTTCCTGAAAGCAGGGTCTTCTTATTCCAGCTATCTCTGAACATTCACTGGGTTGGAAGATGCGCGATGCTGAAATCCCGGAATAAAAGAGGAATAAAAACGGAGCAACACAGGCTGCTTCTGACGTTTGCCGATAACTCCGGCCATCGTATCGAGAAACACGCGAGGTGGCGCAAGCGGTCGAGAGAATTTATAGACGTAGAGGATGGTTTATAAGCGGAATTTATAGGCGGAGAAATAATGAAATGCATATCGTGGCCTTAAAAACAATTTATGCGGCACATTTTGAGGCCCATAATCGATAGCCATCAACTTTTTTTAGGGCTCGCAACCCCGAACCAGACGGCGCCGTCCCTAATTTATTTTCACAGCTAAATAATTAAAATGTCGTTTATATTAAAATTGAAATTCCTGGTACAATTTCGGGAAGAAAGAGCAGCTCGGCCGAGGAAAGATGGAAAACTTGATAACGACAATGAATCGTCTTGAACGTTTCAAGTGCTTTCGTTTTATGCTTCTTCAATTTCTGTCCAAGACAACTTTATTCCAGTTTCCATTCCTCCTTGAAATCACTGAACTGTCGACTCCAATGTACATTCGGCAGATCGTCGCTTTTAATTTTTAATCCCGATGTCGGAATGGACTCCAGTCAATGACAGAAACATGCTGTTCTCCAACAAATCTAAGAAAGTCTTTCGTTCCGACTCGACACTTGCTCAGAATTGACTTAATTTTAAAAATAAACTTTTGTTGAACAAATGTATTTACAAAATATTTAAAATCAATATATGATTAATTATTATCAATTTTCTATTATTGAATCACTGTTATTTGAAGCACAGGTTATCCCTTTGTTCCATTGATTGGTTTAATGAGAGCAGAAAGTTAAAATTCTTACGACATACATTTTTGTAGGCATCAATGCGAAATTAGTCGATCGAATAAGCGCTTAAAAATAAATTCACTTTCAGAGAAAATAAAGGAAATTGAATAATCTCTTGAGTAGAAAAACCAATAGCTGAAGTGACGAGACGCATACCCCACAAACCTATCACAAAACCTGATGTTTTTGCCGGGAAAGTTTTCAAAAGTTATTCAGGAAAGCAAAGAAACGTGCCATAAAAACATCACATTGGATAATTTCACCAGGTTTATTAGAATAAGGTACTTCGCTGGATTGCAGTACGAGATATCGACTATCAGATTAAGTACTTCTGCATCTTAATGATTAATGCGAATCTTCACCTTTTCTCAAATCCTGAAAATGTGTATTTTTTTTTCAGCCAAAAAAAGTGTTAAAACGTTAAAAAGTGCTGAAATAGAAACTTCATCGGAATAGGATACCCTGGAAACAAACTTGAGGAAATTGCTCCCCCAACCTGACAAGCCCAACTGATTGATGAAGATGCATTTTTGCTCTCCGAAAACCTCTTTTGAATTTCCTCCGAGCAAACTCCTCAAAACCACGCAATAATTATTTCATAATTGTGACGAAAATAGGATAACGATTTCCTCGTTCGACGAGAAGAGAAACAAAATCTTGTGTTAACATCGCCTTCCAAAATTGCTGGCCTTCGTAAGGAGTTTTGTAACAAGAGCCCCGGAATAATGGAATAGGAAACATCAAATTCTGCATTGATGATTCCTTTTTCCAGATTTATGGGAGTGCCTTTTTTACTTCCATCAGAAAATTGATGGACGAATGGAGTAATAAATCGTAAAGAAATTTTTTACAAAGTATATTGGAATATATTATCGACGAAAAATGGTTAAAAATTGTGACAAAAACTGAGAAATTTTATTGGAGACGTGAGAGGGATTTATTGCAATACAAATGCATCAATCAGTCGGTTGAAAATTACGTGAACAAACATCATTTCAACGTTCTGTGAGATTGATTGTATACCTTGTACCTTTAGAAATCGATCTTTTTGATCTCGTGAGTGGAAAAATAATTCTTTTGAATTCTGACGTAATCCACAGAGTCGCCGCCTTGCGACATGAAAGGCAGATAGAGAATGGTTTCGCTTTCATCTCCTCATTTTCTTTTTTTTTTTGGTCATATTTCCTTTAAAATGGAATCCTTTCTTTTAATCACGAAGAGGAACTGTTCCAGGCATAATTTCGACGTTGCATAACAGCGGGATAAAAGCAATTCCTGGCAAATTACAACAAAATAAAAACAAAAGATGATGTCAAGAAAATCGATATTATTTTCATCAGAAACAGAGGGTGGTAAAATAAAACATAAAGTCCATACTTCGTTCAAGAATCTTTCGTACAAAATAATAATTCGTCAGCTAAAACTGTCCACGTATTAATAATTTTACTTTAAAAAAGTTTCATATGAAGTTGAAACAATGACCCGACATGAAACCCGACAAATCGTGAAAAAATCCTAGAGAAAATAATCTCCTTCCGTCGGAAAAACCCAAAATCTGATGGGGGATTGCAGGGCTTTCCAGTAGGAAACTCGCGCTCCACCCTCACGCGAGGTGCAAATTCATTTTGTAATTCTCTTGCTCATTACGAAATTAATTTTTGTTCCTGGCTCTCATACGAGTGCAAGCTGAACGAATGAATTCGTAATTACATGGTAAATTATTAGCTATTTATTTATTCGACGATATAATATTATGATATCAATTATTGTTTATTCGAAGTTAATAATAATGATAATAGTAATAATGATAATAATAATAATAATAATAATAATAATAATAATAATAATAATAATAATAATAATAATAATAATAATAATAATAATAATAATAATAATAATAATAATAATAATAATAATAATAATAATAATAATAATGACAATTTATCTATTTTATCGGTAAAATGATTTCCGTTGATTTGAATCTGATGAGAGTAAATCTATTAACAGCATAAATATTGGGACCGATATGAAATGAATAATTAGAATGAAATAATTTAAAATATAAAAATCAATTAATTTTTAAATTAATTAAAATTAAAATTGATTTTAATATTTAATTCATCCGCACGTCACTTATTTCCGCTGATTCGTTTAAGCAAAAACTCCGCTTAAAATTTCGAAACTTTCGAGTAAAACCAACAATTTAAATAATTTAATGCTTTCGAAATTTAAGGTAAATTTTTTCAATAAAATGGTTATTTTACATTTCTTTATTTACTAACTTAATAATAATAATAATAATATTAATAATAATAAGCCGAATAAATCATAACACCGGCCAAGTAAAAGGAAAAATGAAGAATCCTCAGAAAGCTTTTTAAAAGCATCTTCGAAGATTGAAAGACACGGAGGTGGGATACATGAGTGTCTTCCGACGTTTTTACCTTTATTTAAAATTAAATAATTATGAGGTAATTTTAAAAAATTGTCTGTTTAAGATAAATAAATATAATAGTAACAATATAATAGTAACATTATTATTAATAATAATAATATTTAATTAGTTTGCTAGGCCCGTCATTCTCTCATTATAAATTATGCATTTTAATAAATGTAGTTCTAATTCTTTATATCTTCAAAAGTTGAATGCTGCCATATTAGCCGATCAAAATAAACGTCGCGCGGAAATTCGTAGTGTTGTTTCCTTAAGTTCTTCAAATAGTCACCAGACCGAGACACAGTCTCAAAATGGACTATCTGAGGATTATAGGTCGACTGTTAAAGTCAATAATTTTTAGTTAGCGAATAAAAAGCAACAGTGGACCAAGGAACAGTATTGAACAGCTGAACTGATGTGGTGTTTTTATTATGCGCAAGCTAATAAAAATGAAGGAGGAGTTGTCAAAGGAACTTATACAACGTGGAGAAGTAGAAATCCTGAGATACACCAGAATATCAATAAGGAAACTCTAGCAAACACCAGAAGATTGTAGGAGCGCTCGGAACGCTAAGAAAAGACTTTACAAAGTATGTAGAGTTGATACCAGGACGACCAAAGACTTCGGAGATTCAGAAGATCTCCTTACTGGGCACTGCCCACATTCTTCGGAAAGTACTTGGATGAATCGCTGAGAGCACTGGTAGTGCTCAGCATTCATTCATCACCGGCTGTGAGACCGAGAAGAAGAAGGAAAAATGTATAATAATAATAATAATAATAATAATAATAATAATAATAATAATAATAATAATAATAATAGTAATAATAATAATACAATATTATTAATAAATTATGCAATAAAAATAATAATGCAATTTCAAATACATCGATCGGTTTCAAAGAAAAAATACAAATATTTGATTTAGATTTAGAATAAAGAAATTTTCTTAGATCTCCTTAGAAAAAAAAACTGATTAAAAAGTAATTTTGATAAAAATAAAGAAAAGGTGAGCATTCTTCCAAAGCCTTGATCAGTGACGGCTCCATCAGGGACTCATTGTTCAAAGACAGGAGAGCTGAGAATCCAGAACAAATGGCATTCATTCTTCACCCCTTCTATCAGCTCAGGATGCCGCTAAAATCCCATCATCGTCTCCATTCATTTCAGCAGTTCCTTTCAAATGGGAATGAAAGATCATCATCATCATCGTCGTCGTCGTCATCATCATCATCATCATTTCACTTCTCAGACGGTTCTTGCTATCATGAGATTAAAATTGATAAATTACGAGCATTGCTTTGTCGCAGCATTAATCAACAAAACAATTTCATCAATTTCTCATCAGATTCGAGTAGGACTTTCGATTCAAGGATAATTCAAAGAAAATTGTGGACCAAATTGTGGACTTTTTATTTCAAAACCGGTTACAGGGTTCCACAGCGTCCAAAAATGCTTCCGGCGTCAGAGGCGCTAGAACCATTGATGTAGCGCTTATTCCCACGTGCGCTAAAGGCCAGACTGGAAGCTAAGTGGATACTTTTAACCGTGCACTAGAAGAAAGGTATGAACCGCTGGAGGTCTGCACTAAAATGTTAAACTTATGTAATGTGTTCAGAATAAGGTTTTTGGTATAATTTTCTGATTACTGAAGAATAACGTTTTACCTTGAAAACAAAAACTTGAAGCTGTTTTACTTACATTTACTTCTCATTATCTCTGAAGATTTTATAATTTAATTTATTAGTTTATAATAAATTAAAAAAATTCATGAATTTCAGAATTAAAAAAGATGTTACTTCGAGACGTCCAAAATCCATGAAAGGCACTTTAAAAAAGATTCTTGAAAATTTAAAAAATGTGGAAAAAGTTCATTTAATAGAAAATAATGTTTCCTTAATTCTCAAGAACCTTATAACATCCGTCATCCATTGATTTAATTACACACTCTCTAAAGACCTGCTAACTTTCTTTTTAAGACTCGACGTTTTTAAATTGTTAATTCTATCCAATAAAACTTAATTAATAAAATAAATAATTTAATAATTTAATAAAATTTATTAAAGTTTTTATTAAATTAATTTCCATTTCCTTCAAGTCACATCCAACGGAGTTTTCCAGGTCATGCTCGGAGTGGAAATATTTTCCGTTGCTGGAGACCAGTGTTGACACCTTCTTGCAGACGATTTTAATAGGATTTAATTCTGCGAAACAGTCTGGTCAAATCAGTTTTATAAAATCCTGCTCCGACAAAATTCTTTCATCAACTTGGAGAGTACATTGGCGGATTGCCTTTCCAGGCAACGGAATGTCTCCCATAACAAGATTTCCTAAAAGTCTGGAAATGATCTTTTAACGCTTTCATACAATTTGTTGAAGATTGTTCCCCAACGTTGGGAGGCCAATTTAGTTAATCCTTTGCTGGAAATTCTACACGCATCATCACCGATCTCGACCTGTGATTTTGGAAACAAAAAAAGATTCAATTTCAAACCTGAATTCGTGCCATTAGTTCCCCTAAGAATAAGGTCCGTCGGGATTAAATTTCGTCTCATTTCTGAAAAAAATAAATAAAATAAAATATTGTTCTGCTATTTTCATTGGAGATCGTAACATTTGCCAATTACACACTCGCTAAAGATCTGCTAACTTTGTTTTTAAGACTCGATGTTTTTACATTTTTCTCTATCCTTTTAAAATGTATTCATCTGTGAATATCTAAATTATTGTCTTTATTAAATTATTAAATACTTTTATTTAATTAAATCTGAAGGCTAATTCCGTTAATATCATAAAATTAATATCTTGATCTCCTAAATCTCTCACGGTGGTTATGATTATGATGAGTAGAGTGGATAATAAGAAAAGGAGACCACAGAAATAATTCCTAAACATGCCCATATCATTAGCTTTTTTTTTCAATTAGAATGATTTGCTTGATGAGGATTTTTAACAATTGTTCTTAAATTGAATGAAAATATCTTTTATTATGCAACGTTTGTCCTGAGGTGGAGGTGAAAGAATTTATGGAATAAATATTTATTTGATTAATTGTTTTTAAATAAATTTATTAATTAAAAGTTAAATTTATAAAAATCAATTATTTTAAATTTATAAATAGTGCAAACAACGGTTTAAATAGAATCTTTATGAATTCTTGGTATTAAAATGTTTTGGTAAAGGTTTTATAGGAATTAAAAATTAAAATCTTAAAAAAGATTTATAAATAAAACTTATTTTATTTAAAATCAGGGTGCAATTATCTAACACGTTATTGACTTCTTGCCACGGAATTGTCTTCTTTATCTGCCTGAAAATGAAGCTGACAAATTAAACCAGTCTTTCTGAGCATTTTTGTGCATTTGAAATTATTTAAAAACTATTTATTTATTATTCTATAATTTAGAATAGTTTCTTAGAGTAGATCAAGATTTAGATCTAAAATGCTTGTTATTCAAAAATATATAAAAAATCGATTGATTCCAATTCCATGTTTACGATTTTGAAGATTTCAAACAAATTTTGTATATTTTCAGATAAATAAATAAATTCGAATCACGTTTAATCTTTTAAAGCGCTTTTCATTCACCGACTTTTCCACCTTCAAATGAAGATTTCCATCTTTACGCTTCAATTGAATTCGCACCAATTTAATATCGATGCCAAAATTTCAGGCGTTCAAAGATTCAGATTTGTAAACAAACGAACAAACAATCGAACAAACAATCAAACAAACAAACAAACAAAAAACAGAAAAGAAAACTTGGCAGCAGTCACTGGTTTCGGTTTCGGAAATGCATGAGTTGTGATTATTTAAACACTTTAGGGACCGAGGCGCCACGTTTCCATGGAAACCGAAACTGGAATAAACAAGCCCAAGAAGCTGGATAGAGAAAGAAGCTGATAAAATATATGAAAAAAATTATTTTACGACTTAAATGCTTAAAAATGCTTAAATGGTAAATTAATTTAAAATGTTTTTTGAGGAATAAAAAATATATACAAATAAATAAACAACTGAGCAAAACAACGTCATTCTTGCTTGAAAATATGAAATGACAAATAACCTGCAAACGATCTACATTTATAATAATTTATATATTTATAATTATTTTAAATTGTTTAATTTTATTTAAATTATTCTTGAAAATCTTGATACGTAATATCTTTAAATCTTAAACAATATAAATTTGTTTAAATTTAAATAAATTTTGAATGTCAATTGTAAACTTGAATTTATGAATAAAAACTACTATTGAAGTTATTTTTAGTAAATAGTATTGTTATTATGTATAATAATAATAATATAGAATTACAATAGCAATAATTTTAAACCGACAAAGATTATTATTATCATATTCCACAATTGTAAATCGTAGAATCGATGATGATGACAACTACTTTCAACGATGACGATGACGACGATGACTTTTGATAATCATTCACCGTCAGCCACGTGTCAACCCTGGTTTACAGCGTCTCCATGGAAACCCCGAAAGATTCGACATGGCGACGTCTTTTTTTTTTTTTGTTTTCCAAAAGTCGAGAGGTTAAAGTTGTTTGTTTTTTTTTAAATTTCAGTTTTAAGTTCAGAAAATACGTTCGAATTGAATGCTTTAATAACGAAACAAATACGAATAAGCGACAGAACCAAATGGAAATTATTTCCACTATGTTAATTATTTTAGTTATTTCAATTATTCCAATTATTCCAGTTCAGTTGGATCCTCGGAAGTTCAGCGAAGGATGCCTTTGTTTTAAAATCGATGGACGACAATATGGATCCGTACCCTTGTGTTTCGTAAGTCCATTTTATTTTCTCATATTTTCTTTATTATTATTATTATTATTATTGTTATTATTATTTCAATAATTTCTGAAGAGAATTATTCTTGCGAAAGTGTTGCAGAGGTTTTCCTTCAACTCTTAGTTTCGTAAGAAGTCATTTCTAAGTTCGTTTGTCATGCAATGGATCGATGAGGAGTACTTCTTATTTAGATTTTATCAAGCATAATGGATTTATTTTATTTATTATTATTATTATTATTATTATTATTATTATTATTGTTGTTGTTGTTGTTGTTCCGAGTTAACATATTATGGGTTGTAAGAATTTGATCATCATCCAATTTGCAGAATCTGAAGAATCCACAAACGAAGGTCTCCAGCGATAGGATCATTATCAATACCATCTTAATTGCTATCAATGTTAAAAGCCTAAAGCAATCAGGGTAGGACGACGACGATGATGATGATGACGACGACGACGACGATGATGATGATGATTTCCGTCAATGATTTATTAAGTTTTGTTCATAAATGTCTTTTAGCAACTTCCGAGTAAATTTTTGTCCGTTTTGAAATTTAGAGTGGATGTTGTAATATTTGTTTTGTTTGGATTTTGTTTATTTTTCTGAAACGAAACTGAATTTTTAAAAAATAAAGTTAATTATTTTAACGGACAAAAAATATCGTTCCAAGGAGATTGATGTTTAAACCAATTGAAGCACGTTTGCTCCTTGGATTGTTGGTTTCGAATTTCATAAATAATAAGCAGAATAAAAAAATTAAATTTTTAAACTGGAAAAAGCAACGAAACATTTTAATTTTATTAAAATTTATTAAATATTTAAAAACAATAATTATTCTATTAATATTAATATATCTTTTTAAATATTGCTCATGGATAAAAATTGAATTAAGCAAATATTATTTGTCATTATCACTAAAAGAATTTTAATCTTTTCAAACTTTATCCAAACATTTGTTGCAGAATTTAAACATTTAAGCAACAAAATACAACAAATCTGCTCGTTCGAGAGCTTTAGAATCCCATGAGCCCGTTATTATTGGTCATATTTATTTATGAGGCCAGTAATTCTGAAATAATTATTCAAAAATGTGATTTAAGGCATCGGGACATACAGATTGGTAGTTGCTGGTACTCAAAGCACTGAAGCGAATGATGAATTGCCGATCCACGTTGATCAAACGCCACGTCATAACAAAAATGCGGAGCCATTTTAGAAATTATCAACTCGATTTATTGATTTGCCCTTATCAAGGAGGTGGAAATAAATTTAAGAAATGACATTTAAAAAGATGTAAGATTGATAGTTTAGGTTAATCACAATAACATGCCATTTTGATGCAAGTTTTAAAACTTAAGTGTGATTTTATACACCCCCCGCATTTTTTTTCTTTACTTGAAGAAATCCGATGAGACTGTTTTAAAAACTGAAATTAAGTTTAGATAACTATTAATTAAAAAATGAAATAGGATTAAAAGTAATAAATAAATAAATAAATAAATAAATAAATAAATAAATAAATAAATAAATAAATAAATAAATAAATAAATAAATAAATAAATAAATAAATTCACGAAGCAGCAACTTTTAAAGAGATTCCATCAATTTATTGCGAACCAAAGACATTTTCGTTGAAAGTTTGCGACATGATTTTAATAATTTCACAATTGAAATGCAATATTTGAAAATACAAAATTAAATTAGAGAGACGATTGAATTTTTAAATTTTTAAATTCGTCTTAATCGATTTAGTTTCAAAATTCAATTTCATTCCTCACAATATATTTAAATTTATTCATAAATTTATAAATTATAAATTGATTCTTCAAAATTATACTAATTGATATCGCAACTGATAACATGTAATACCTGTATTATCCAGCAATCCAGCAACATAAACATTAACACGATAAGCATTTCTAAGGTAATTAATTTAAAAAATAATTTGATTTGTGCACATTTGTTTTGTACGTTAAAAAACGTTTTCAACCAAATTGATCGCTGGATGTTCAGAAGTGATAAGGGATTGTTTTCGATAAACATAGTCGAGTTCATGGAAAATCCCGTCGAAATCAGTTTCGTGACGACAGAAGTTGGCCATATTGGTGCCGAAAACTGATTGATTGATTGATTGATTGATTGATTGATTGATTGATTGATTGATTGATTGATTGATAATGATAATTTCAACCTGAAGCGAATTCAATCTAAATTAATCTTAATTAATAAACCACAATCAATAAAATGCTGCTCTGCTTGCAGAAGACCGTGAATTTTTTTGCTAGAAATGTTATCATATTCGGTCATAACAATTGTATTCAAGACAATGGATGAAGATGAATTAAGAATATTAATTATAATAATAATTAATATTATCGAATCGATAATTCAAAAGTCACTCGGATTCTTTGCCAACTTATTTACAATCCAAACGAGGAGAGATTAATGAATCAAATAAATTCACGAATCCACAAAAGAAAGAAAAAAAAATTGAACAAAAAACGAAAAATAAAGCCCGTCCGATGAAAATATTTTCGAAAAATCAAACCGTCATCAAGCGCCTTTTAGCTAACCATTGGAACGGTCGTTCCTCTGAAAGCCTCATTCATCGACCATTGAGAACGATAGAGGGGGGCGCGTTGAGCACCATGGTCTCCACCGATGCCCCCTGGATGCACGTCGAGTCCTGGAGTCTCACCGGCTGCCTGGTGGCATACGGAGAGACGGACGGCTTGCCTCTCGAATGGAAAGAAATGTTCCTGACGCCGTCCTGACGTCTCCTCCCCTTCTGGCAGAAGTAGCAGCAGATCGCGTTCCGAAAGCTCTGTCGGAAGTTCTTGGACATGAACGCGTATACGATCGGATTGACGCAGCTATTGAAGTAGGACATCAGATCGAATGTCTGCCTCAAGTGCTTCCTCCAACCCGTGCTCAGGTCCTCGACGACATCGAAGGCCTTCAGCAGGTTCTCCACGGTCACCGGAACCCAGCAGATGGCAAACAGTACGACTATCATGACCAGCATTTTGATGACCTGATGAATGATGGGTTGTTGTTTTTTTTTATGAGGAATTTGGGGTGGAGAAGAGGAGTAATTAAAATTAATTATTAGCTTCAAACAATAAACTCCAAACGAATTAATTAACAGATAATCTTCTTATACCTTGAATAATTGTCCTAAACGTTTATGCCGATCTTTTAATCGCTTTTAGATTGAACATTCTACCGACAAACGATTTCGATTCAATTTTATTTCAACTTTTATCACGACAGTTATTTTCCAATTGTATCTCGACGTATCCACCTGTTTCTTGGTTCTGATATCGTCGTTGGATTCCTGGTTGTAGGACCTCATCTTCTTTCTACCAGCAACCCTCTCCGACGTTACGACCACCATAGTTTCGCCGCTCGGCTGCTCCAATGACGATTCCAGTTTTTCTTTCTCCATCTTGGTCCGATCTGAATTCTGACTTCCAAGTTGGCTGGAAGTAATTGATCGGAGAGATTTCATCGTCCGATAACATTCGTTGCGATAGCGATTTCAGGATGATGTAATAATGCAATCGTAATCATGTTCACGTCTGCAGTAAGAACCCTCACTACGTAAGGTTTAATTCTTGTTCGACCGTTATAAAAGAAGTTTTTTTTTTGGTCCATTGTTTGTTGCGTTTGTTGGAAATATTATCCTAGCCGCTTTTGCTGCTTACTTTGTTTTATTAATTTTTTTTATAATTATAATGTAATATAATATAATAAATACTTTGTAAATATTCCAGAGAAACTAAATCGTGTTAAAAATTTGATAAACTGAAATTATTTGTGCTTTTTTAATAAATTATTTTTTTGCGCTCATGAATTCTATTATCAAAATTGCTTTAATAATTATTAACGTTATTATTAATGTTATTACTGTAATTAATGTCATTATTATTGTTGTTGTTTATCAATTCCATCTGGTCTGATTCGCTTAAGTCCGGCAGCATATCTATTGAGTCCTTGAATGGATTCTTACGTACGAAAGGTGGAATGAAAGATTCGACCCTGAATAATTTCTAATTTCTCCTGAGATGGGAGCCGAGTATAAAATGCTGGACACAAACAAAAGCGGACGTAAAGTTAAGTCGAACTGAATTGCCAGTTACATCGTCGTCGTCGTCACCATCAACAGCAACACCACCATCATCATCATCTTCATTATCATTATCATCATCATCATCAGCCTGTTAATAGGGAGATGGTCAAAATGCTTATTATTATTGAATTCTATTTTAAAAAATTTAAGTGTGAAATTTATTGTTGATGTAATTTGATGTAATTTCTGGAACGGAAAAAAAAACCAACGTTCCCTGGAAAAATATTCCAGGATCGTGCTTTTTATGTTTAACTAACAAAGAATAATAATTAATAAATTAAACAAATTTTAAATGTATTTAAATAATTAATTATTATAATAATAAATAATTAACCAAACAAGTATCTGCAACATACGAGCCTCGAAATGCCTGATAAATTTTATAATTTCTGTAATTTAGATGGTTTTTGTGTATCTTATTTCAACATTTCAGGCAAAAAAGAATTAAAAAAATGTTTTGAGCAAACATGATATTCGCTTTGTAAAAATAAAAAAGAAAATTCCATTTATGTTCAGCACTAATCTGACCTTTGTTGAGTTTCATCATCATCATCATGAATTCAAGTCATGCTCTAACTGATGGTTGATTGATTGCCGTCAATCTGAAATGCCTTGGATGTCAATCAAGTTTTTTCAATCAGACTCATTCAATCACTTTAGTTACAGTCGGACAAGACACGAGCATTCCTGAGGAATAACACTTTTTCTCCTTTTGAAACAGCCAAACATTGTAATAAAATAAAAAAAATTAAGTACATTTTTTATACATGTTATTTTTAAAATAATATAATAATAATAATGATAATAATAATAATAATAATATTGGCGTCGTAATATTAATATTATTATTTTCAACTCAGAAACAGTCTCATTCTTATTGTATAAAATATTCATATTTTTCGACATGAAATTGTTTCATTTTTTTTGTTCGTCCGTTCATCCTTGGAGCATAATTTTCAGGAGGAAAAAAATATTAAAAATAAGTTTTCAAGACCTTCCCTGAAGGTTTCAAGCTTCACAAACTTGAACTTCCAAGCTTTGAAGATCTTCGCCATTTGCATTTTTATCTTCAAATAGTTTTCATCCAAAATGGATATTATTCTCAACTGTACATTAGAGATGTCCAGGGAGCACAAGAAAATAATAATAATAATAATAATAATAATAATAATAATAATAATAATAATAATAATAATAATAATAATAATAATAATAATAATAATAATAATAATAATAATAATAATAATAATAATAGTAATAATAATAATAATAATAATAATAATAATAATAATAATAATAATAATAATAATAATAATAAACATCTATGAAGGAACTTTAAATAATTTTTGCTTTTATAGATCGACTTAATGTTTTAAGTTAATATTAATTAATATAATTTCATAACAAGAAATTATAAACGTTCGCAATTAGTTCGACAAGAAACGTCCGAAATGATATTATTTTGCATATTTTTGCCTGATTTTCTGTTAAATTCCTTCCAAATCACCTTAATTACCCTGAAAATTGTGTCTTTGATCATGGACTTCCCTTTTTTTTTTGTTCTTCAAATGAACTTTTCGAATGTCCTCAAGAAACTTTTTTCAGTTTTTCTGATCAACCCTGCTCAGCGTTCAAATTTCTCGGTTCAATTAGAGGCTGTAATAAGATGAAAAAAAGCCCAAAATAATAACAACAATAATGATAATAATAATAAGAAAAAAAAATATAATAATAATAACAATAATAGTATTAATGTCACTGCTATTAAACCGATTTCATATTAGAAAAGGCAATAATGAAACTAATGTTAGTGAGATAAAATTAATTTATTTATTTCTCAACAGGCAGTATTCTATTTTGAAATTAGTCGATTTGTTTTTCCTCTTTAAATTTCTAGAAAATGATGCAATCTCCAAATGATGATCCACCATGGACCTGAAGGCATCCTGATGACTCTGCTCTCAGTTTTGTTTTGTTTTTTACGACCACAAAAGGAGTAAAATATTCATCCTAAGCAACAATCGAAAGCGCCTCTTCATTGAACTGATGTTCATTACTCTTGATATAAATGGTTCTCTGCCTCCAATGCCGACCGGGGTTAATGCTTTCGGTCCCATTTGCATTCATCCATCGATTATCCTCAACATGGATGCTTCTTCTCGTAGCGATTCAGTCTTCGCTGATTCCACTTTGAAAGTTTCAAGAGGGCGAATTGACTTTTTATAATCTCATTTTTAAGAAATAAAAGATAATCGTTTGATTATAAATATAAAGTAACAGCTTTTTTACGTCACTTTAAGCCTTTAAAATTACTCCGGCATAATTTTTTTTTCTTATTACTTGTTGGCGAAATGCAACCGAATGAGTCTCTAAAAATGAAATTGCAAAGAAAAAGACCTTCCAGGTCGTAAAACACATTTTAAATGTCCTTTGGTAGACTTAAATTAACCAAGAAAAAATTGATTAAAAAGTCAATCCATTGTCCTCTGAAGTTGTAAATAAGATTAGAAACTAATAACATAAAATCCGTTCGGCTTCAAGAATATGCTATGAGAAAGTATTTCGTAATTTCAAACATATAAGAATTTAATGTAACAGGCCCTTTGAAATCTGGTGTTTATTTTATGCATTATGAAAATTATGCGTGTCTAAACATTAAACATAATATCATTATCATTTAAACATACTAAGTCATCATTATAAAACAACAAATAGTATTATGTAAACACAATGTTGTCGTATGTTTCTTCTTAGTATATATTTATCCTCATCTGGCTGGGGATTTGAAAAATGTCTTTGAAGAATTTCGATAACCTTTCATCTGATGACGTTCAGCTTTTAAGTTTTAATCTTTTGGTTTCTAAATTATGAAAAGCTTTCCTTCTGAATCTAAGAATTTAAACATACAAAGATTAGAAATTATATAGCGCTCAGTTTTTTTTTTGTTTCTCATTTTTTTATTCCACTTTGGCGCCATAAATTAAACTTCTGCTCGTCCGCATTTGAAATAATTTTTATGGACAGCACTTTACTTGATTTTAAATTTATTTACACGCCTAATTTCTGTTTTTCGTTATCATTTTTTTGTATCTACATTTCTATATGTTGTAAAAACTTTCAAACGTCGAGATATTTTATGATGTTTGATAATTTTAAAAATTTTAATGCAACTAAAACTTTTATAATTAAAAGTCGTAAATAAATAAAAGCTTCAGTGCATGTAATTCTTTTTAACTTGTATGACTTGTTCTAGTAGCTACAAATTATTTCTGTGATCAAACAATCATATCGCTATAAA
Organism: Hirudinaria manillensis; assembly: GCA_034509925.1. Lineage (NCBI taxonomy): Eukaryota > Metazoa > Annelida > Clitellata > Hirudinida > Hirudinidae > Hirudinaria > Hirudinaria manillensis. Next base: position 8,801,451 of record CM067530.1, on the reverse strand, counting down.
AGTTATTTAAAGACTTGTTCAGCTTTAAAAGTTAGTTCGCATTTTCGACAATTGCTCGGCCTTCAATGTTACCTTAAATCTTACATTTAGATTTTACTTTACTTTTAGATTCAGATATTACTTAGATTTACATTTCTCTCACTTTTCAGGATGGAATTCGGTAAAAACATTTGGAAAAACATCTCGTCGCTCGGAAGGAGTGAAACCTCAGAATTCAAGAAGGATTCGATTGAAGGTTTGACAACAGCGCACAAAATTGAAGAAAGCCTCTGTGAAACAGTTTATTATTCTGTCAACAAAAGCCCTGAGTTCACCTTTGCAGAACAGAAGGTTTGATATTTTATGAACTGATTAAATATTTACGATTATATGCTTATTTTAATATTTGTTATTAATATTTATTACTATTTAATCGTGAATATTTTAACTTCTTTTCACAGAAACTGAGTGAACTTGAGGAACAAGTTCAAGAATACGAACGAAACCTTCTTTCGATGTCACAGAAGGCAACTCAATTGGAAGAAGAAATAAATTCTTTGACAAACGTTAGATTTATTAAATTAATTTAAGAATAAATAAACATAATGGATGAAGAAATTAATTCCGAATTCTAAATTCGTGCATTTAATTTATTTATTTAGGAAACGTCGAGTCTACGATCAAAACATTTCCAAGAGAAAACGAACATAACGAGTATGTATGACGAAATGAATTGTTTGGAACACAAGAATCTTCTTGAAACAGGAAATATTGAAAAAATAACCGTAAGTATGAAAAGTCCTACTGAAAATTAGTCTCTAAAATGACAATATAATTTACTAAAAATTAAATCACTACAAGTTTAAAGTGTAATATGATTTCACTGGAAAGATTTTATTTCTCAACCAAATTCTTGTTGACAGGATGAATTGAAAAAAAAGGAAAGAAATCTTAAAGTACTTGAAGTGATTTCAATGAAAGTCTTGGAGTCTCATGAAAAATTGCTTCTGGAATTGGATGAAGTACAGAACACCGTTTCGGTTCGTTTAAATATGGTTAATTTGTGCAATTAAATTTAATTTTATCGCCATATTTAAAAGATATTTTGAAGATAATGATTAAATAAGAACGTTGCTTTTGACAGAAATTGGAAGAGGTTGCAAATTCATCAACATGTTGCGTTGAAAAACTAGAAACTGCAATGGAAAAGCAAAGGCAAGATTATCAAGAAGATTTGACCTCCTTGCAAAATGAAGCAGATTTTCAAACTGCGTCTTTTGCCGCCACACGAGCCATTTCTCAGGTTGATATTTATTATTTATATTGGATATATTAGTAATTCGTTTGGCATTCAACAACAATTACAAACATTTCTTATGAAATAAATTGAATTAAGTTGAATAATTTTGTTAAATTTTTAATAAGGATCTTGAAAATGAATTAGAAAAGAAGAATGTTGAACTTGAAAAGTATCAGGAACAGCAAGAACGCTACGATAAATTGATCGCTGGACACCAGCTCTTTCTCGAAGAAAGCAAAAAGGTAATTATTTTCCGTAAATAAATTTATTGTGAATATGAAATAATTTGCAGTTAATAATGCGTTGAAATTAACTTTATAATTATTAATTCAAATTATTAACCTAAAACGTACATTGTTTTCCAACAGATGCAAGAGGAACATCTGAAAAGCGCGGAGTTGGAATACAAGGAGTCTCTGTCTTCAGGAGAGAAAACAATCAGTTTGTTTGAAGAAGCTGTGGATACTCTGACTGCTCTTTTGGCAGAATCGAATGAGGTACGATTGAATTATGAGTTTTTTTAATGTTAATAATAGTTTACTAATTAACAAAATTGTTTTGCAGAAAGTAAATATGTACGAAAGAAAGTTGGGTATGTATATTGTGGTATTACATAAACATCATGTATATGTGTATTGTTGTATATAATACATAAACATGTATATGTGTATTGTTGTATATAATACATAAACATCATGTATATTATCTTATTATTATTTATATATGTATATTACACATTGTTTAAGTTAGGAAGTTAAAAAAGTCAAAAAAAATGAATGTTTCAATTGATTTGCAGGGCCTCTCGTTCGAATTCCTTCAATGGTTTCAAGTTTCTTGTCAGATTTGACAGAGATGTAATGGTTGGTGGAATAAATATTTTGCTAGTGCTAATAATACCTTATAGTAATAATTAATCACGCTAATAGCACTAATAATACTAATGTTATTTATGAGGAAGGATACTAGTAACGATTAGATTGTAATGATTTAAAAAAAAAACAACTATTATATGGTTTGAATTGTTTTGCAGGTATTTGTTTTGATGAATTGTTGGAAATAAAATGTCATTGTTGCAATCCATTTGTTTTTATTTAAACATTGAGATGATATTTTCCCGTGGGATTTGGTCTAATAGTTAACGAGCGACGTGTGGAAGGATGTGCCAATCTCGTGTTCAAAACCCAGCTTGCACACCACAAGCTTCCTCGGGAGGAGCGCCACATAAATGGTCATGGCGCCACTGAATGGTCTTAAGTGACCATCTTGAGTGAGCGCCGTAAATTCTATGAGAATCACCAATTTATTTATTCGATATGTTTAACACTTTTGAGCTCCATTGATTTTCGAAGAGAAAATGGAAAACAAGAAATTTATGAACTGTATTCTCTAAGGATATCATACATTTTCTCTTATTTTGCGCTTTATATGTCTTTTAAAATCAAGGTTAACCTAAAAATTAGATAGGCCATAGCGTTTTTTTCTGTCGATGTTCGTGACGATGAGCGAATGAATCAGTTTATTTAAGGAAGTAATAGACTCAAACGACAGTACACTGCTTTACTTACGTATGAATGAAGAGAGACTTTGCTTCTGCTTTACTTTTACAAATTTTTTTCTCTCAGAGCAACTCCCTTCTTCCTCTATTCTCAAGCAATATACATCTGTACCTAACAAAATCTTTATTCATTTGCTACCTGTGCATGGTTTCTGCTAAGCGCAGCACTAAAAACTGCCAGAGATTATTTAGGTTCACGATGGACTTACGATCCTCACATTTTTTAGGCAACTCGATACTGTTTTCTGTATTTTTTTTGCCCATGTGGCTTATTCAGGATATGCAGGATTTGTGACATTGTTTTGCACCATAATGTTGAGCAACTTGTGTGACGATGTTGAGCAACATGTGTGACGATGATTACATATATAAAATTATCGGCAAACATTCAAATTTTATCCTTCTAAATCATCCAAAGAATCTCTTTTCTTTTTACAATTTAGGTTGCATTTTTCTCTTTAAAAATATTTATTTTTTCTTTTAAAAAAAAATATGCCTTTTCGTGATCCTATTTGCGAAAGTCCCTGTTGGATTGGAAATGTTGTAAAGCGAAGCAAAAACATGGAACTTGTCACAAGACGAGATACTCGGCTTCCATCTGGGCGTGAAAAGCACAATTTTCATAACATAAAAGAAGAATTGATGATTATCTGGCATTTTTTAAGATCTGGGATGCGCGTCATAAAAGAAATTCTATGTCTTCTCTGACGCATGATGATGCACATTTGCAGAATTTTATTAAGACTTTTCGACGAAATAGGATTTGCCTGAGTAATGTAAATAAAAATAAAATAATAATAATAATAAGCTTAAGCAATATATAAACATACATTTCTGTAAATTATAATTGTATAAAGATTATTTATGATTTGCAAGTGAATGAATTATTGGAAAACTCGTGAGAATCATCGTCGATGTTTATAACTTTTTTTATCGCGAGGTGGCAGAATGAGTCAGATGTCAATAAATCAGACCAGAGCGAACAGACACGGTCCACTTATTTTTCTTTTGTTTTTTTTAAATTTTTTTATATTAATTTACCAAAATAAGCAATCATTTTAAAATTGTAAAGTTAATGTGAATTATCCGAGACAAAATCATAATTTAAAGAATTATTAAAATAATGGATAAATTAAATGAAACTCAATCACAAAATCTGTTTATAGCAAATAAAATTGGGACATTTTTACTTCAATAAGCGATAAGTTCCCCTAAGGGCAGTTGCGAACTATTTCAAAGTGTCCGAGAAGTTTAGTCCAAGAAGAGCGTGAAAGATAACGACGTTAAGCAATATTTCACAAGTCCATCACTGAGAAATTGCAATTTTAGACCAATTTTCTAAAACAATTCCTTTCGATAAAAAAAAATTATTTTTCCACAAAAGTTTTATTTCTCCCAAAATCAGGTATCCATAAGATTTTCATGGTTTCAATGCGTGACATGAAGCTGATTAATATTTATAAAAATACGTTAAGCTCCAGCTAATCAACATCCACACAATCTCTCTTTTCCATCCTAAACCTGTGGATAAACCGTGCTGCGTTTGAAAATTAGTTTCGCTGAATTAAATGACTGATTAATTCTGCAAATAAATTCTAAAATTATGTTTTTACAATTTATAATTATTTTATTTATTACCGCGATAAAACGTCCGTCCGAGTGCTTCCGTCACGGATATCTGGATTTAACGCGATAATAATTCCCTAATTTTTGCAAGACTTTGCACATGAGGCAAGTGAAAATATTTTGAGAAAAATATGCCCGAGCCATGAAACGCGGTTTCAGCAACTTTGACAATCCCATTCTGTCGATGAGGACGACTGTTGTGAACATTTGTTGGGCAAAATGGATTTTAGGTTTGCAATTTGCCAGACGACCGTCCCACCAAAATTGAGGGCAAGGTTGGAATTCATGTTGCAGACCTCGGACTTGTTCAAGGTTTTGTGAAATGACACCAGAATTGAAAAATTGAAGAAAACAATATTTGACTGGCTTGCAATGCTACGACGATTGTGGATCAGTGCAGGAATTGTTGAATGATTTTCAAACTATTTGTTGTTTAATTAATTTTAATCTCTTGCATTAAATATGTGACTTTCACTAAGCAAGTGATTGAATTATTTTTAAACTTAATAATAATAATAATAATAATAATAACGAGTTAATATAATAATAAATAATTATATTATTACTGTAATAATATAACTTAATAGATAATATAACGTAGTTTAAATATATTAAATAAAATATTAGTGATGTTAATAACAAATATAAATAAAAATATTCAAATAATAAAAAAAATAAAATATGTTTGGAAAATATTATTGTCCTAGTTGTTGATTAATTTGTTGATTTCGTGATCAATGTTGCAAAAAGTGTTCCAAAAAGAGAAATACATTTTGTATTCATCACTTGTTTGTCTGTGGAAACAAAACAATGCTTTCAAAACATGTCTCACGATGGTCAATAATTTCAGGGGTGCTGACTTTTGAATCAAAATAATATTTTTATAATAATAATAATAATAAAGTATTTATCCACTTAATTAAATTTATTTTTCTATTAATTTATTTGAATTTATTTCCATTAATTCAAATGTATTTTTTAAATTAAATTTAATTCCATTTATTTAAATTTAAATCCATTTATTTAAATCTATTTCCATTAATTTCCATGAATTTAAATTTCTTGATCTTCTAATCCTGCATTCCGAGATAACATTGAAGACTTCAACACCCACTGGGACTTCATTCAGTTGGTGTTGGTTAATTTAAAATATAAATCGTGCAATTTATTTTTATAATGGAATGGAATAAAATATTAAACTTTATTTAATTACAATAATATTGTTTAAATTATTCATTTAATATTAATTTAATATTGAATGAATAATATTTGATTATTTTAAAATTAACTTTTACGTAAGATGTTTTGTGAGGACTTGTAAACAGATTCATCAAAAGTTATTACAGATCCTTAACGGTTACAAGATATAGGCTTTAAGCAGCTAGAAAAAAATAATAAATTTTATTTTAGTAATAAGGATATAAATTCCTAAAATGGAATCATTGCCGATAATACAATTTTGATTGGAATGCTCTTTCGTGGAATTAATGTCAGCTTTTGAGAAACTAAAAAATCTGGATAACTTGAGCATCATTTTCATAACGAAACTCACCATCCTGATGGTGTACAAAACGTCTTGGAATTTATTGCAGATACTTTTGAGTGGTTGATGAAAAGTCAGAGGCACAAAATGTTTGTTTTGAATTTGTCAAGTTAATGCCAGTACCGAAATATCACGAAGTTCTTGATTGTAACAATGGACCAATGCAAAATCAACGGCTCCAAACCCCTTAAAACCCCCCGAAATCGGTCAGGCGAATCGAGTTCAATTGATCAGCAGATCAAGCGTGACTAGAAAATTCTCCCGTGTCTAGCCATTCAAGCTCTGTTTATCGCTCCCTTTAGGACTTCAAATCGTTCAAGTACCTGATGCATTATTGATGGAAAAAAATGTTTTATAATATGTCTCACTTTACAATCTGGTCGCGTGTTAAAATTAATTGGGCCGAAAAGATCCTCAAACGAGGCTCAATTAGGACGCAGAATGCTGTGATGCTATTATTATTATTATTATTATTATTATTATTATTATTATTATTATTATTATTATTATTATTATTATTATTATTATTATTATCTCATTAGAATTCGTAATATCTAACGTTTCCTTATCCCGTATGATCATAGGAGTAGAAACAACAATTTTTGAAATCCCTGAAAGTCCAGGAAAATATTTTTCAAACTGTTTTTCCGTCTTTTATCTTTTCTTCCCTCCACTTTTCCAGCAGCAATGAGGGAATTGATGCCGTAGTTTCTCGTTTTTTAAAGTTTATGAACTCCACTGTTTCATATTTCTCGAGCAATTTAAAGGAATGCAATTGGAAAGGTATTCACAATTCATAAATAAACTCAAAAGTCCACTTTGTTCCATCGGTCGTGGATGAGCTTAAAACTGGAGAAGAAAAGAAAAATGTTGAATCTAAGACAAGTCGTATACCAGTGGATCACTTAGAAAGGCATGACTAGGACATCAGAAAAAGATATTTAACAAACAAATAACTTGAGTACTTAAGCGACCATCCCATAAGTCTGAGCTTCGGATGTTCATATTCTCTGTTGAGGAAGAATTGAAAGATTGCATTCAAAGGGAGCATCAAAATAAAACTTTTTAGAAAATTACTCTGTCACTGACAACAGGATATTCAACTCTGAGTGTTTCCTTGGCAACTGCACGACGCTATTCTGCTTCAGCGCATTCGTCACGGAAGTTGATGCTAGATTGATGAGAATTCTTTTCGACAAGTTATTTTTTTTTTTGCTGAGATCATTTTCTCGAATTACGTGCTCAAAAAGAATTAAAAGGAGAAAATATCTCGTTATAATTCAGTTACCGCATCCTGGACTTGCTAGACATTTGGGGCTAAACTCAGCAGAGCACTACATCTTCGCTAACACATGTTGGTCGTTTTCAAAGCCATTCAAACTCTGTAGGCCCCCGTCCACGGCTCACTTCATCGGAAGTTAATTTAACCACGTTTCCGAAACAAAACGACAAAAATTAAAAACGAATGAAAGACAATTTTAAGTGAAACTAAACACTGAAGCTTTGATTGGCAAGTTGAAATATGTCGGTGGTAATTTAGAAAATGTCAGCGATGATGTCAACGATAATGTCTCCTTGTGCTTTTCAGCAATTTTCTAAAACTTTTCAAAGGATTTGAAGAGCTTTTTGTTTTCAAAAGAAAAAAAAATTGAAAAAAAAATCCCACTAAGATTTTCTCCTTTGACGTCTCGAAAATTGCTGGGAATCCAACACCCAAGTTATCGTGTCGCTGCATAATGCTTGCTTTCCATGTCCTAAGCTTTGCATCGTAGAACTGGTTTGATGGCTTTTCATGGAAAGCCCAATCGTATCAAACGTTCAATAGGCAGATAGAAGAGGAAGTTGCAATGAGGTCGTTAGAGTTTGCAGGATCTTTGGCCACACCCATAGGGTAAGGGCTGGCACGAGACTCCAATAAATTGTTGTTCAATTTCAACAGAAGACGATGAAAAATGAGTGATTCTGATGCTTAAAATGTTTAAAATTTACTACCTAAGACTGGAAAGGTACAAAAAGGGATGGCAAATAATCAAGAAATTAATAAACTATATGCTCTGCATAGTTTTCAAGCATCCGAATGAAATTGTTGTTAGAGATGCTGTTAGAGAGAAGTCTCATAGCATTTTAATTTTTAAATTAAACCGTAAAATATCATTTTATTATTTATAATTATGTTAATTATTAACTAATTTAGTATTAATAATATAATTAACATCAGGCAATAATGCTTTTTTTTACTTTGCCATCGTTTCTAAAAGTATCAATTTGTAAGGAATTCTTGAATTTTGAATAAATAAAAATATCAGAATAATAAAACATTATAATATTATAATTACGATGAATCATAAACGCCATATAAATTGTCATCTCAATAATTGGAGTGGAATCGAAACCAGGTGTGGAGAAACAGCTGAAATTAATCTTTGCCGTATCATCCCATTATCACGTGACGTCACGCATGGCCGCCCATAGTCACGTGGGCAGGGGATGATTTATTTTCTAGCTCGTCCACAAATAATAATGTGGCGGGTGCCTTAAGAAATTATACATACCATTTAACCGAGTCATAAACAGGATAAAAATATTTTTATTTTTTTAAATTTTCTATTTCGAGTTTTTTTTTAATATTTTCCCAGAAAATTGATAAACAAAAAAAAGTATGAAGCAATTTATTTAAAATTTATGTCCGTTTAGCTAGGAAACCTATCGACGGATGTAGGAAATTCAAATTATTTCACAACCGATCGATATTTTCATCTCCGACTCGTTCAAGACAATTTAATTTATAACCAGCAAACAGTCGCATTAATGAGGACGTGGATATCAAGAAGAATTTGAAATTAAAAATTCTAAAAAAAAAAACTGTTTTGTGTCCATTTTCGTAAAAACCATCAAAATTCGAGAAAAAAACAGTATCTCAAATTCAACAGAAGTTTTCAAAAACTCATGACTTAAAGCCTCGGGGCGTGGCTATCCTTCCTCATTTGCATGAAGTTGAATCCATCATCACCGTTAATTTGCATGAAAAATGCTTCATTATCTTTAATTAGACCCAACGTCAACTGATTACATTCTCATCGGACTCCTTTCCAAAACAACTTCGACTCGTGTTTTGATTGAAGTTGTAAATAAGTTAAGTAATAAGATTAACCTTTGCCAGCAATGCAAATGTAACAACATTCGTATTCGTAGCGTCAGATGCGCTTCCTGTTAATTTTATTATAAGTAGCGTAACAATTTTCTTGCCCGAAGCAAATGCGGAGATGCAAACCGCTCGGATATTTTAATGGCGTAATTTAAAATGGAATAACTTATTTAATGGCAGAATACAAATTTTTGTCTTTAAATATTTTTTTTTGTTTCACGAATTTGAATATATTTTAAAGTGATATTAAATTTTAAATTTTATAAATAAATTCACTTTAATTTCATTTTAACCGAAGAACCAAAATTTGACGCAAGCTTTTAGACTTTTTTACTTGTGACGTGACTTGACATAATTAAATAACAAATTAAACAATTATTAAATCCCCGACGTATTAAAATAATTTCTGAGCTGCAAAACAATTTTATTTTGCGTAACTTTTCGACCTATATTAGAACTGCGTAATTTATGCAATGCATCACTTTATAATATTGAAGCCAATTGATGTTTCAAATTATGTCAACATCATCGTCATCATCATCTTCACCATCATCGTCACAACCGGTGCCGTAAAATATTAATTAACTCATTCAACATTGGTTGCAATCTTCCGAACATCATCGTCAAAGTCATCATCAACGTCATCGTCATAAAAGCTCATTCACCTCAACAATCAGTCATTCATGCAGTCAGTTAGTGACTCATCTGAAACAAAATGTCAAACCTCATGGCCGTCATTGAACTCCTCGTGGAAAGGACATTCCAGAGTTCCCTGCAGATGCTTGAATAGGCGACCACCATGACGGAGAGGGGGATGACGACGACGAGGAGGAGCATGAACAACTCGTACAACTGCGAGTGGATTCTCTGCGGCCATTCCTTCTTGCACCAGAAGAAGTTCTTTTGCGGACCGACTGCGATGTGTACCTGTTGTTGAGAAATTATTGTTGCAAGAGAATTTGTTGTTTGTTGTGCCGACGACGACGAAGATGATGATGATAAAAATTGTCATGGATTGTAATAAATATTATAATATTTTATTTAATACTTATACCAATTGATAACTTTATTAATTACAATAATAATACTAATGATAATAAAATATATATATTTAATATAATAGCAATAATATAATAATAATAATAAATATTATTATTATTGTTCTACCTGTCCGACGAGGATAGGAATAGCAAACAAGATGGAGGTGACCCAAATGGCCAGAAGCATTTTCTTTGCTCGACTTTTCGTACAATTGAAGCGAGACTGCATGGGTTTCAAGATGGCGTAATATCTGAGAATTAAACTTTTCAATTTTAATAGAATTTCTTAGGAATAAATTTTTAATTTGAAAATAAACAAATTAAATTGATTTAAATTGATTCCGTCCACTTTTATTCGATTTATTCGAAATGATTTATAAAATGGAATTAAAATTAATAGCATTTGAAATTTCTGAAAATGTTTATTGGCGATTATATTAATTTAATTTTTTTTTTTAAATTTATTACTGAATTAGTTTGTATTATCAAGCGAAGTAACTGTAAATGTAACTGTAAATTTTTTACATTATTTGAACTAGGTCAGTCAGGTCAGAATTAGACCTACAATATTTGGACTTTTAATGAATGCAAACAAGTGCTAACAACATTCTCAAAATAAATAATGACTTTAAAAACTCATAAAATCCAATGTCTCCGGAATATTTCAACAAAAGTTGATAATTTTTCTCAAATTTCTAGGAAAAGGCAATAAATACAGAATAAAAATAAAATTTTGAGAAATTTTAATCTCCACATTGCAGGAAAGTTTTGCAGATCCAATAAAGCAAGATTAAGACAGAACAGTTTCATTTTATTGGCCATTTTTGACTCGACACCAGCAGAAAATTTGCTCAGTGGAGTCACGAAAGTGTTTATGGCCACTAGTAGACTGTAAATGCCACTTGCATTACAATCGCATCTACTTACGACGCACCCGGGCTGTCGTTACAAACAAACGCTTTAACAGCAGGGAAGTAATTTCCGCCCGGGGCCTAATTGCACCCCCCTTCGTTCTTATAGGACACCAGTGAAGTCGTTATTGCGAGTCGTCCTCGTGCGCGAATAGGTCATAGTTTTTTTGCAAAAATAAGTGTCAGACTGCATTCTTGCCTGTTTTTAACCGGTCTTTGGGGTGCCTCACTAGTCCCAATAGCGTGTCATGGAACTAACCCTAACCCTGCCATTTATGCAGAGCCCCTTTCCGATGGAGCTCCCTGGTTTATTGTAAATACGGCAGCGTTGCTAAATATTAGGCCAACTGTGGTCGCTTAGTTGGCCATAAACCTTCTTTCCTTTTCAGAAACTCTTTGAAATTGAAGAAACATACCAGGACATCATTCAAGGAAGGAAAAATTTGGACAAAGAAGGTCATAAACCGTCTTTTCTTTTATCACGTTCGTCTTTCGACCGCTTGATACGCTTGGCTGAGCATCGGTTGGATTCCAACTGGATCACCCGTCTGCTCGGACAATATGGCACGGTCGAATGTGTCCGTAGTTTAAGATTCATAGGTAATTTGGCCTCCAAACCTTTGCATGAGCCTCAACTTCCTGTCAAGAAAAGTGGAAATCCTACGCAAGGACACCTCGAATCAGCCACGCGTGGGACGAATGTGTAAATGTCATTATGTAGCGCATAAATTTAAACCACGTATTTCCTTTTTTACTATCTTTTTCTAACTCAAATAAATAAATAATATAAATAAATATATGAATAAATAAATAATTAAATAAAACAATTTATTTATGCTTTTGTTGCTGAAATATTTTAATTAAATGCTAATTAGCCACACGAGTCGTTAAATTTTTATTAAATCGATCATGAATTCTTCCCGTGCTGGGCTAATTGAATTATCAACTAATTGGCTTTAGACCAACTTCATTAAAGTTATTAAAAATAGATGTCTTGAATTTAAAACATGGCACCCCAGAAAGACATTTCACGTCAGAAGTGCTTCCGAACATAAAAGCTGATGTCCGTGTCTTTGCAACGTAAATCAAGTGAGATTTATTTTATTTTTTGATATTGCATTTATTACCTCGAGGAAAAGTTCTCAAGAGTGATGGACATTAAAAGGTCCGTGAGTGGTTCCGTTGCTTCTTTGGAATTCCAAAGTTTAGGAGTCAACTGTACATAAGATGCATTCTATGAAGCAATTGCTGGAACACTGAAATCACGTTTCCAACGTGTGTACTTGAAGAATTACAATGACTAATTGTAATATTTTATGTCCACGTGTCCACTGGCTAATTCAGTTTGTCTCTAACAACTTGTAACAACTCGTTAGTCACAAGGATTGCAAATTAATAAATTAATTTTAATAAATAACCAACCACAAATTTATCTATTTATTTTCAGTAATCACAAAAATATTTAGTCAGTAGATTTCTTTCAATGACCTCATAAACTCACAACAAGAATTCATCTTTCCAGGTATCAAAATGTTAAAAAATAAATTTCTAATTTGATTTTAATAAATATAATGTTACAAATAATTTCAGACGTCAAATTAATTGAGATGGTTTTCCCTGCAGAAATGATTATATTTTTTTTTTCTTTATAAAAAAGTGAAATTAATCTTCTCATTGGTTGGTATTTTATATCCATGATTTTGAATTTAGATTTTTACTTAATTAGACATCCTGAGAATGTTTGATTAAAATCGGTAACATTATCTTGAAAAAAACATTAATTCCATTAAAAGCTGATGAAATTCTTGGAAAGTCTCATCGTAACAATTAACAATTACTTTCGCATCTTCTTGACTTTCAAGAACAACTTTTTCGGGGCCATTTTCGACAGAAATTAGTTTTAGAATTTTTGCTTAAAAATTATCTCTAAATACGACACACAACAAGAGAATTGGCGGCATAATTACCAGACGAGAAGCAATCCGAGTTGATCAATGCGGGCAGATTGTGCCAGGAAAAAAACACGGGCCACTAAGGTATGTAAATCATGCTACCAACCTTGCGATTGACTATACGTCCGCCTAGATGAAGAGAAAAAAAAAAGGAGTCCAATATTTTCGAGTTTTCGATCAATTATCAGACAAAATGGATATATTTATTTACTATTTACCATCAAAATAGGGTTGTAATTCCTCGAGGGAGGCAATCTATTTTTCCTAGAAAAAAAAAAACATGCCGCATCACTATTGTCTTCATTGTCTTCATTGTCTTCATCTTATTGATCACCTCCATCATCATCATCTCGTCGTCGCCATCATTGACCTTATCATTATCGTCATCGTTATTCAGTTACTTTGTTCTGTAATTTCTATGTCCTCTGACTGAAATGACGGATGGCATTTTCAAACGTCACGCGACAATGACGATTGAAAGCTGAGCAAAATATCGTTATTTAATAAATAAATGCCCAAATATTATAGCTTTACTTAAAACTAGAAGTGAAAATATTTATTCATTTTTTTATTGCAAATTTAATTTTATTCAAAATAAAAATAAAATAAAAGTTAATAAAAATAAAGTTCAAATAATTCTGGTTCGTTTGTTTAAAATTGCAAATAAGATTTTTTTTTCGTGTGTTGACTTGCCTCGCAAAAGCAGTAATTCATGCATATTTAGGAAATATATATAGAAAATATTCGATTTTAAGATTTAAACCCATTTAATATATTCATCTCTAAAGCATCAACACTAAAACAGATCATCAGATCAATCTTGAAGAAGCAGTAGGTTTAAATAATTAATTAATTTAAAATAAAAATTCCTCCAAATAATTGAATCATCTTCCTGTTGCCAACTCCATCTCAAATCAGTCCCCTCAATTTATTTTATAAAATAATAAACTATTATTATTATTATTTAGCATGGAATTATAAATAATTTATTAATTTATTTTTATTATTGTTATTATTTGCTGACCGCAGAATAATGTCCGATGAGAGACCCATGATTTTACGACAGCCTCTCAGCATCTGACTTTCTTTAGGACATTTTTTTTTTAAATTTCGCAAAATAAAATATAATTTGAAAATAAATACTCTTTAACTCATTGTAAACATCACATTATAATATTATAATTATGCTGTTGTAATTAGGCATTCTTAACCCCGACTTGGAATTACTCGGTCATCGAGGAAGCATTAAATCTTTAATTATCTTCCGAATATAAACATTGCACTCCGGGCGATGTCAATGAGTGCATTCGTTTGATTATAAAGTTCTTTCTCAACGGTGGGGGTCTAATTTCCCGTGGTCCGTGATCACGTTTTGCTTGTTTTTCTTGAAAAGTTGTTGAGAGATTGTCTTAAATTGTTTTGTTTTTAAATTATTTCATTTTTTTAAAAAATTATTTCATCTTCTGAGACAGGAGTGGAGACGTCGGGGAGTTTTTCTTCAATTTTTAAATCGAATATCTTTCAGTGAAAAAACAAAATTAATCTTCAAGAAAGTCATTCGGTTCAAGAAGGTAAGATTCCATGTGTGTTGTCAAAGTGGATAATTTGACAATGAAATTACACGCTTTATCCTCACTACGTCCCACAACTGTAATAACATGATCGTCATCATCGTCATCGACGTCGTCATCATTGTCTTGAACCTTTACTTTCTCGATCTACGATAAAGAAAATATTTTCTAATTATTTGATTAGTTATTATTATTTTTTTATATCTTTTTATTTAACGTTTATATCGTTTTTTTAATTTTTTATATCGTCTTGTTGTCCAGTGCCCCTGTAGCTCATGCGCACGGCGCTATACAAATGACATATTATTATTATTATTATTATTATTATTATTATTATTATTATTATTATTACTTTGTCACATCTCTTTCTATTTTAATATATTATTTCAAGTAAGCATTGATGAGATTCTTTAAAAATTCATTTCTTTCGACATTTTCATTTTTTGAAAGAAATAAATTAAGAATAATAATTAATTAATATACTGAAGATTTATTAATCTTTATAAAGGTTTTTTAATTAAATTCGAAATTAATAACTAATTTTTCACTTTTCATGATTTCTGGACCTTGAAAAAGTTCCAATTATTTCAAATTTTTTAATCTCATAACATCAAGTGATTTTGGAAAGTTTCAGTTTTTTTATTCTTTTTCCAGCAAATCCCATTAAATCCGGGTGCCATTTTTCTTTTAAAGTTGCAATTAATTTCAACCAGGTTTCGGAATTTTTATTAAATGTTTAAAATCATTATTTTTGAAAATAACCACGTAGATTCTAACATCTTACCAATATCGGCTCAATAGGAAGGACAATATTCATAAAACATTCGCAAAGGATATGGTCGTCAATCAATTTTAAATTGAATTTCACTCAATTTATAAAATAAAACTTAAAAATTGATTTTATAAGAGAATTATTTTTAAAAAATGTAATAAAAGTACTTACCTCTCCACGCTGATGACAGTGAGCGTGAGAACTGAACAGATGACAGACAGGTTTTGTGCGTAATGTCCAAACTTGCAAATAAATTCGCCCAATGTCCACACGTATGACAGTGTTTTTCCAACCTTGGTAATTCAATTAAGCATCTTTAGTCGATTGTTGTTGTTTTTTTGCATATTTTTTTAAAATATTTGATTTTATTTTATCGCTTTATCCAGTAAATCTACAGTTTCAGATCATTTCAGATCATGATTATTAGCAAATTATCATTATTTATAATGATAAAATTTCTTATTTACGCATTCTACGTCATGACACGCACGTCACGGAAAAGCACACCATCACACTATCACACATCCATAAGAACATCGGCTCTCGGACGTGAAAGAATGTAATTTAACCAGAAGAAATTAATGGTCCGAATGTCACCATTTTGTAAAATGAACGTCTGAAAAGACATTTTCTTTTACTGTTTAAGGAAAGTTTTAACGGTTATAAACTTGGCATCGCAGAGGAAATATTCTGCCAAATTCACGTCATTAAACTGACTGTTCGTCTTGATTTAGAAATGCTTTTGACTTGAATATCTTCAACTTGCTTTGAATCTTGTTGAAATTGTTGTATCGGATTTTCATGGAAAAGCAACATAATAAATAATATAATAAATATAATAACTAATAACTAATAAAAATTAATTAACTTTCGGATTATTATCGCATTGCTTGGTTGTACTTGGCTAGCTACGGAACTAGTGGTTTAATCATTGAAGTTTAGGGAGACTTTGCTAAAACTATAACAAAACGTTATAATTTTTATTTGATGGTGGTGATGATGAGGAGGAGGAGGAGGAGGAGACCAAAGATGATGAGGAGGAGTAGGACTGAAAACGTTAGAAATAGGTTGATCCAAATAATATGCTCGCTAAATGTTCGCTAGAACACAAATAAAAAGAAAGATATTATTATTATTTGTGAATATATTAAAATTATTATTAAGTCATACAATATTACTACTTACATTGCAAATATACAAGAAATGTTATTAAATTGTAAATTTACAAGAACTGTTATTAAATTGTAATATTACAATCTTATTATTACTTTTGTCAGCAGGCCATCAGCACTTACAGTCCAAAGTTTATGATTCACTCTGCTTCTTCACGCAAAGTGATGATTGCTATTATTGCAGTTGTTGTTGTCGTCGTTGTTCATTTATTGTTGTTGCCATATATTCCACCTCGATGAATTGCTTTATTTTATTATTTTACACTAAATTGATGAGCAACATAAATCACGTCCTGAAATTAGTTTATCCATTAATTTCATTAATTTCCAACTCATCCACTTTTATTTGATTATGTTTAATCCAATTCCAATTCTTTAGATATTCAAGACTTATTGCATCCATCATGTAATCTTCGAATGTCTCCATTTTGTAAAATGAACGTCTGAAAAGACATTAAGGCCTGAGAACATCATGCTTAAGCATTGTTATTCTGCGCTTGATTAGAAATTGTATAATTAAGGTTAAATGCTATAAATGAGTTAATTCGGTAATCCATGCCTTAGAGATTCTCAGTAACAAAGAATCTCTGAAGGAAATGAACATTGTTCTGAGGCTACAATCAAGAAGAATCTGCATATTTTAGTTCCTTTACTTTAGAATATTTATTATGTTTATTAGGTTATTATTTTGAATTATTTAAAGGAGTGTTTGTTTAAGATAAGAAGGGGACCGTGAAAATTATACGTAATAAAGAACAAGAAGTATTTGCATTTAAAAAATCACTGGTTCTTTTACCAACGCACATCTCAAGCTGAGTGACTGAATAACTGGTTAAAGGAATAATTGACTGTTTAGAATTAATGTTTATTTTTGCTTTTAATAAGGTTGCCATAATCTCAAACATTTTTTTTTAAATTTCAGCCACGGTTCTAAAAATTCCACAGCCTAAAAGTCATCGGAAAACAGCATCTGTGTTATGATTTTGTGCATATTATGTATTGCATTAACCAATTATTTAATATTATAAGTTTTGCTAACCTTTATTAAATTATTAAATTTATTTATTTTTTTACTCTTTCAGTTCAATTTTTGACACTCAAAATACTTGAGAACTGAGTTAATCTACATCACAATCGAGAGAATCGACTTTTGTCCAGGAAGTCTTCCAATAATTTTCTTCTGGAAAAAAATGATTTCCGGCTTTTGAAATCCGATGATAAAGTTGCCGACCACGATTCG
The DNA here is from genome assembly GCA_034509925.1 of Hirudinaria manillensis. Taxonomy (NCBI): domain Eukaryota; kingdom Metazoa; phylum Annelida; class Clitellata; order Hirudinida; family Hirudinidae; genus Hirudinaria; species Hirudinaria manillensis. Next base: position 8,783,645 of record CM067530.1, on the reverse strand, counting down.
CGTTTTTTCCTCTACGGAATTCAGAATCGACCACAACACGCTGACCGTCAGTAGCTCATATCTCATCTTGAGTCATTGTATCTTCTGCAGTTTTGTTTGCATTTGTTTTGTTTTTATTGCAGAGTTTCGAATTGTCATTTCGTTTCTTTTTGCGACATCTTTCTTTTTTTTGCCAACTTTCGATATTACTTTTCTAATAAACGTACAGTGAATAGCGCACTAAAGATTCAATCCATAACGCTGTCGGCTCCAAAAGACAGGAAACTGTCATTTGTCGTGAGATGGCGCAGTAAAGTTGCAGGTGCAACTTGCAAACACATACAAATGACATCTTCGTTCATCATTTTCAGGAGATTTTTCCAAATAAAATTTGTTTTTCCAGATAAAAATATCTGAGGGTTTTACCAAAAGTCGCCTATTGAATCTTTAAAAGAATCCATCAAAGCTAAAAAAGGGAACATTTTATTCGCAATTGAAATTTTATTTTTAAATTTCCAAACGGTTTTAGTATTTCCGAGAATTGAACCAAAATAAAAGAAAAATAAAAAATAAACTTAGAAATATTTTCACAATAAAAAAATATTTCAGGAAAAACAGAAGGAGTTTAAAATTAAGTTCAAGCACCATTTTGTGTTGGTTTAGCGGTTAAGCGTAGATACAAAACGAAAAAGGTTTATTTTTAAATATCGTTTTTTAATTTAAAAATTATTTAATTAAATATCATTAAAAGTTAAATTAATATCCCTCCAATTATCAAACCCAAAAAAAAACCCCGTCGTCGTCGTCTTCCACAATGCTCGACTGAATCATCGCTCACATTTTAACTTGTTTTTGGAATTTTATGCTTCCATTTGTCAAATGTTTTATGCACACAAATTTCATTTAGGCCCGTTGACAAACGTATGAGTCGAGAAAAAATACCACAGAATAAAGAATAAGTATTTATTAATTAAGAGATATTTATTAATTACAAGTCTTTTATACATATATATTTCAAAACGAAAATAATTTTATAATCATTTTGTTTGCCAAAACTTCTTAAATGAGGATGTTTTTTTTAATTTTAAAATGAAACATAATAATATCCTACAATATTATCTTATAATCTTCGTAATGTCTTATTAAATATCTATAAATATAAATAATATCTTATTAAATATTTATAAATATAAATAGTATATTATTAAATATCTAAAAATCTAAATAATGTCTAATTGATTAATTAATCTATTTATTTATATAAGTTCATAACATCATTTGGTTTTGAGTAGTTTTTGTTGAAAATAATTCCCGCTCAAGAACTTCTTAGAAAAAAGTCAAAGGTCGCTTGAAGGATGGAAAGAATAAAAACGAAGAAAATAGAAAAAAAACTCAACTCAAACAAATGAAGGCAAATAGGAAAGGATTTCAGAATCCACTTTGCAGAGGTTTTCAGGAATTGATGGGAAATTGTAAAAAAAAAATAATTTTTAACCTCCACGATGAATTTCAGAGGAATAATAATAATAATAATAATTATTATTATTATTATAATTATAATAATAATAAAGTAATAATAATAATTCGATGCAGGTATTTTACTGTTTATCGACATTAGAGATTCATGTTCTGGTTGCAAATTTAAAGTCATAAAGTCAGAGTAAACAATGGTGCCATCTTCATCTTTATTTGTCTTTATTTCTTTTATTTATGTGTAGCCAATCTTTTGAGTGCCTATTTTAATAATAATAATAATAATAATAATAATAATAAGGGACATTAGTACTTAAATTTGAAGGGGCATAATCGGTCCCCATTTTTATGGCGCTCCTAACCACGGGCTCTCCATAACGGGGCAAGAGTGGTTGTTAGGCGCGACACATAACACCGTTGTGTGTCGTTATTGCAAAACTAACACAAAGGCTATCAGGGTACCTTTCTCCTTAAACTTTGTTAAATTACTGGTGGACATTTTCCCATTATGAATGAGCATTACAGCTTCACGATTAGATCTTTCACATGGCTCACGTTTCATAATGGAACCTATACTTCCTGATCGACCTATCGTTTATGGAGCGCAACTGAATCTTCCTCTTCCAAGCGATGCAGAGTAGCGAAGACGACACACAGCGATCGCTACCACTGCTGCCACGGACGCAAGAATTCAAGACGATCTTCAAATCGGCTTTGTCGAAAAACTGCAGAAAATATTCCCTTATAATTTGCACCGATTTGACGCAATTGCACTCAGCTATGATATTAAGTGGTTCGAATCGTTAAAAATTAAAAAAACCGATTTCATCAGTTGCCAACAAAAAGTAATGATGGATAGCCTATAATTTTGTATATTATTTAAGTAATTATATAAGTAAATATAATACGTAATGATGCATTTGAAAATCTTGTATTGGACTTATTACGTAAAAACCAAATCAATTTCATTAAATTCATAATTTATTAAATTATTATTATAATGTTGTCATTCACGCATAATCACAATATTATTATGAATATTAATAAACCGTATAAAATATTATATTATTATTATAATTATTATTATTACAATCCATGTCACCTCACTGACCTTGAATGGTATGCAGGTCAAAATAAGCAGAAGGTCAGCACTGGCCAATGAAACGAGGAAGATGTTGGTCACTGAATGCATCTTCTTGAACTTGGCGATCCCCACGATGACCAGGGTATTTCCGACGCTACCCAACAGGAAGGTCACTCCGTACACTAGGATGATGACGATCATTTCAATGTCGACCTCGTCATCGTCTTCTTCCTCTTCTTGATATTGTTCTTGTTGCTGTTGATGGTGTTGTTGGTCGGCCGGAGTTTCGTAATCGGTTTTGTTGAAGGCTTCCTTGAAGTTCACCTTCGACGTGCCGGAGTTTGCTCCGCTCTGAAAGACCAAGAGCAACAAGATCGTATCCCTGATCATCTTTCGTGACATGATCGGCGTGGCAGTTTCTCTGTTCCACTTCAGGTGCTCAGATGCTGGAAGCTTTGTTTTGTAATTTTTCGAAATTTAAAAAAAAAAATTTTCGACGATGACCTGCGAGGCAATTTACTTTCTCCTGAATATGATTCACAGTTTCTCACAGACTTGTTAGTTATTTTCAATTAAATTCAACTGAATTCTTTTTAATTTATTTTGGATTAACTGTTAATAATTGAGTGTATGTAAAATATGTAATAAAACAAACTGCGTATTAAAAGAAGAGAAATTATAATCTATCAATTTCTAATGGAATAGTCACTTCATTGTCCAGAAGCCAGTTCCCATAAACACAAATTAAACGGCTGTTGTCCCAAAAGTAAAGTTAACTTTAAATGTCTAACACACCTTGACTATGTACTAATAAAATAAGCTCTAAGAGTTTAAGAAAATTGATTTATTTAAAATGATTTATTTATATAAATCAATCAAATATTAACAAATTCTGAAAAACTAAATACACTTCAGAACTCGAAGATAACTCCCCTACAACAGAAGTGCAAAATCTGTCGACATTTATAAGGATTCGCGTGCGGCTTGTTCTCATTCAGTGCATGGAAGGGCTGTTAAATGGAGACAAAATAAAACATTTTCGACCAATTTTTGGCAAATAAAAAGGAAATTCCTATTTAATGGGAATAATTCAGGTTAAAAATTAGAGATCGTTGACAGTTTGTTAGAGCTGACCTCATCATCATCATCGTCATCATCATCATCACCGTAATTATTAAGTAATACATTGTAATGCTGTTACTACCATCATCGTATTTTGGTTAACATTGGAACTTGTTCAAATAATAAATTTGAAATAATTTCGAATTTGAAAATAAAATAATTTAAACTTTTGGAATTTCACCAAAAAAAAAAGGACAATTTACAGCCTCACATATAAATTTTATTCCGCTGTTTATTATCGAAATGTTGCTAGGATTTCAAAACGAGCAAAAATAATTTTCGGTATTTTTAATTAAAATTTCTTATATTAAAACTTTAAAGCAAAACAGCTATTTATAATTTATTTACCAAAAATAGGCGTAATTCAAATAATATATTTTATTTCAAAAAACAATGAAAATAACTAATTTTTACCAGAAAATGCAGAGTTCAGTATAAGGCTATCCGCGGGAACTTTAAAAATTATTAATTTGTTTAGGAATTCAAATCAAATATTTTTAACTGCAAATATTTCCTGTTTCATTCTGAAACAATCACAGACACACGTCTTGGAAGATTTCATCGAAAGATTATTATATTTTTTATTATTATTATTTTTTTACATTTTCTCGTTTTGTTGAATAATTTAATATTTTGCATAATTTATATTACTATTCGACCGGACATAATTAAAATGTTATAAAAATTATTCTTTACATTAATCGATGTTTTTATTTTTAATTGGATTTTGTCCCCACTGAATATTCCAGGTGCATCTAGAAGGGACTAGTGGATGGCTATAATAAAGAAACGGAAACCAGTCTTACAATAATTACATTATTATTGTTACTGTTATTATGATTATTATGATTATTATTATTGTTACTGTTATTATGATTATTATTATGATTATTATGATTATTATTATTATGATTATTATGAATATTATTATTATTATTATTATTTATATATTTATAATTAACATGCACTCAATAACGTTTTGAAACCAAACCGAGTTGCTGGAAACCGTGCGAAGAATGGTAAAGTTTTGCAAAATTTAATTCATTCCTGGAAAATTTAATGCTTCGAAATTCATGAACAATTTCATGGCAATTGTGAAAACACATGATTTATTCAGGGCTCAAGTTGCGTTTTTATTTTTCTGAAATTACAATGATTTATAATTCTGTCTAAATTTAACATATTTAATTTCTTAATAGTTTAATTGATAAAAAAGATATTTAATAAAATTATTTGTTTTTGGTTGGCATAATTTATGAAATCCTTATTTTTGAAATTTTATTTCAATTTATGATAAATAAAAGGAATAAATATTTAAATATATAAATAAATAACTAAATATTTAAAAGATATTAATATTTTATTTTGACCGTCTCCATAATTTCTAGATTTGTATTTTTCCCCAACAAATCGGAATTAAATTCAAAAGTTGAAATAAAATCGAATTGTTGCTTTAAAGACAAAAATGTTTTTTTTTAATGAATCAAGAACAACCATCTCCTGTTGATGATTCTCAATTATGCTTGAAGTTTCTACTTTCGAACTTGCTTCATCGTTATCGTCATCATCATCGTCATCGTCATCGTCATCGTCATCGTCATCGTCATCGTCATCGTCATCGTCATCGTCATCGTTATCGTCATCGTCATCGTCATCGTCATCATCATCGTCATCGTCATCATCATCATCATCATCACCATTATCATCATCATTATCACCATCATCGTCGTCACCATCATCATCATCACCATTATCATCATCATTATCATCATCATCGTCGTCATCATCATCATCATCACCATTATCATCATCATCACCATCATTGTCATCATCATCATCGTCATCATCATCATCATCACCATTATCATCATCATCATCATCATCATCATCATCATCATCATCATCATCATCATCATCATCATCATCATCATCATCATCATCATCATCATCATCATCATCATCATCATCATCATCATCATCATCATCATCATCATCATCATCATCATCATCATCATCATCATCATCATCATCATCATCATCATCATCATCATCATCATCATCATCATCATCATCATCATCATCATCATCATCATTAACATTGACGTAACTACGATCATCATTATCATCATCATCGTCGTCGTCGTCGTTATATCATCTCTCTCTTCATAAAGTCTTCGAATGTCCGTACAATTTGAACTTGTAATGAGACAATTTTAAATACTTTTTTTTAATAAAAAACTCAAATGAAACTCTGCAATCAGTCTCAAATCACTGCTCCAACGAGCACCGTTCATCTCTGGAAATGAACTTCACAATCATGGAAACTTTGAATCGTGGAATGGAAAATAAAAAGAGAAAAGATTAAAAATCAAAAAGTTAAAGTCCACACGAAGAGATTCACAGATTCGCGTCTCAGATTCCAAAAATTAAAAAAAATAAATAACAATAAAATAAATTCAATTCAATTCTTTCAAATTGCTTCACAGTTTCAAACCACGATGCGCCACGACACGTGATCGTCTTCCGAAAGCTGCAATTCGTTTTGTCGATTCTTAACATTTTATGCGTCTAATTTCAGTCAGCGGATCATCATCAAGCACAATTTTCTTGTTTAACAAAATTATTATTATTATTATTATTAATATTATTATTATTATATTTGGTATTATTATTATTATTTCCAGTTTAAATTAAGGATTTTGTTATCATTATTATTGACTCCCCTGGGATAGACTAACCATTAGAATAGCGATTTACCATTGTTCAGTATATTCAGACTATTTATGCTAGAATTAAATAAAAATATAGTTAACAATTAATTAATATAATAATAATAACTACTAAAGTTGCTTATTTACTAAAGTTATATTTTTCTCTTCAAGAGTGTAGGTAATTTGTATTTATTTATTTAGCACGAGTCGGAGACTCACAAGGTGTGGGACATCATTCATTCTATTATCGACCACATTTCCGGTTCTGTCTCGCATATTAAGAGAGCTGTTGTCGGCAGACGACAAATACGTCACAACACACGTGACTCGGGCTTGCTCGGGTCACGAACCAAGCACGTTGAACCTTCACTGGAAATAAATGTTCTTGCAAATACAATTCATACTCGTCAAGTTTATTTTCACTGCATTGATTTACTGTCACTCTCTGGGTACAATAATAATAATAATAAATATTATTGATACAATACATAATAACAGTAGTTATTATTTTAATTATGTTTTTATTAATGAATATTTAATTTATTAAAGTGCATAGCAAATTTAATTTACGTGGCAATCCGTAGCTTCAAACCTGATGAATGGGAATCCAATTCAGCGCCAACAATGCATCAATCAATCACTTCATTATTGTTGATTGACTGATTGAACAATCCAATTTCTGATTGGTTCCACTTCGTGTTTTTAATTCAATTCTGGAATTTTATTTTTCTCTGCAAACCAGTTAAATAAAAATACTATAATAAGTATTTCTTGACGCCCTGACTCGAACAGATCATGAATTTATTCAGAAAATTTGTAATTAATTATTTTTATTTTTTTGAGAGGCAAAAATGAAACTGGAATTGTTCTAATATAATAAACAAATAAATAGTTTATATTTATATTTATTGAAAACGCTCGTATTCCATCGTGTCCATGTTATCTTTGAGTTATTTTAAGGCTTCGGGTATTTCCCAGATCAGCCAGCGTAAGCAATAAGATATATTGGGTGACATCTTTTTAATTAATTATACATGAACGGATGACTCATTCATATTCATGAGATCCACTTGGAAATTACTGCCACGTGACAATAACTGGATGGCCTTCTTTTTTAGTAAGAAGCTTAAAAAACATTTGCTCGTCATAAATAAGTATTTGTAGCTATTTTACAATTAATTGTATTTATTAAAATTAAATTTATATTATTTTTTGATTTTAAATAATTGTATTAAAGCTCAAAATCCAAATAAAATATTCCTATAAATAGATAAACTGTTTGAGCGGCAAAATTGGAGTCGCCGTTGACCAATCATAAATCAGTACGGTCGTCACGTGGTCCACTCACTTTGGGGAGATTTTAATTTTTTGATTTATGCCCCTCATTGGGGTGAAATTGAACCAATTTCGCGTGTTCCACTTTCATGAGTTACGACATTTCAGGGCGATTCACAGGTTGAAACCTCAAATTTATGAGGCGAGGAGAGATTTTCTTATAAATTTAGATTTGAATTTTAAGAATTTATTTAATTAAATTTATAGAATCTGTTTTAAATAATTTTAATAATAATAATAATAATAATAATATTAGAGTTTATTACTCGGTCAATTTCGATCTAAAAATTCATCGGAATGTGACAAAAAGGAAGCGAACAAAAGCCGAACATTTTATGACTTTAATAAAATTCCTTCAACAAATGAAATGGAAATGGAATTTTAGGAAGTTGTTTTTCAAATTAAAAAAAAAAAAAAATGTTTTTAAGGATAAATTTTAAGAACCTACTGCCAATAATATGGCTTTATTGAATCAGGTCATGGCATATTTGACATGCATTTTATATTTATTTCGCATTGTCGTATAATCCCAATTTTAATGAATTTTTATATTTTTATTTGGAAAAAACCTTAATCATATCTTTTTCAGATTATAATTGGAGATAAACTCACACCCGAATAAAATTCAGAAGGAAAAAATTTAACACCAGGATTATATGAATAAAATAATTAATATTGAAATATTTTCAAGCCATTAATTTTTAATTTCCACTTGTAATCTTCACGCTTGAATGATTTTTGAAGAAAAAATGTCAGAAACATCGAACAGATAAGACATTGAGTTCGTTAAGATTTTATTTGAAATTATATATTTTTCAAATTTGCTTTTTAATTCAAAAATGTTTATTTATTATTATTATGACTATATAATGACTATAATAATAATAATAATAATAATAATAATAATAATAATAATAATAATAATAAGTAGTAATAATAATAATAACAAAACAAAATAATAAAGTAAGCAATGTCAGGTAATCGTAAGATAATAATTTTAATGAAGCAGTAACTCAAATGTTGCGAGACTAACATCCTTACGTGGAAATGCGATGGTTTTAAGCTTTTAAAATAATTGGGCGCGTTATACTCGAACAATTTTGTTAATTGGGCGAAAATTGAAGGAAACTTCAGTTCCACAAGAGCCATACAAATAAATATTTATTTATTTACAATTAAATTACAACTTTAACAACATTATTAATAATAAAAGTAAGCACTAACAAGCACCAATATTGTGGTAGGAGTTTGTTAACCTTTGACGTTTGAATTTTAAATGCTATTATTTGAATTGTAAAGTAAATTTGATTGTAAAGTAGGCTTAAATGTCGATAAATTAATGAAAAATACATGGGGTGACGAAATCATTTCATTTCTAATGCAATTAAAAGCTTCTTGGAAATCCCTTGACCTAAATGAACTCTTCCCTTAGGAGCCCTTAAAAACATTTCAACTTCTTTACCAAAAGCTGAAACTTGTTCGTCGAGTGTGTGAGTGAGTGAGTGAGTGAGTGAGTGAGTGAGTGAGTGAGTGAGTGAGTGAGTGAGTGAGTGAGTGAGTGAGTGAGTGAGTGAGTGAGTGAGTGAGTGAGTGAGTGAGTGAGTGAGTGAGTGAGTGAGTGAGTGAGTGAGTGAGTGAGTGAGTGAGTGAGTGAGTGAGTGAGTGAGTGAGTGAGTGAGTGAGATTGGTAGGCAATAGACTGTGAATTGATTGAACGAGCAAAGAATGAGTGAATAGGTGAGTTATCAGCCAAACACGTGAGTTTGCGCAGTCATCTGGTCCGTTTTTATGAGATGGAATATCTTGATCCAATATAGTTTCTATCAGCGCACATCCCGATTTATTACAATTCGTGGTCACCCTCAACAATTATTCCAATATTTACTCTGGTAACTGGATAAATCATTCACTTGTTATTAATAATAATATATAATATTATAATAATATTAATAATATATCATAATTATAATATTAATAATAATATATAATATTATAATAATATTAATAATATATAATAATTATAATATTAATAATAATATATAATATTATAATAATATTAATATTAATAATTATATAATATAATATTATATAATATTATAATATTATAATAATAATAATAATATTATTATTATTATTATTATTATTATTATTATTAGAAATGTTACAGAATATCCTTTTTAACACATCTTCTATGATTTTTAATTTGTGCCTAAACATTAATTTTCATAATATTAATGCACTCAGAGACATCTTGGAAGTCAAAGTCCAAGATGGAATTTTCCCCTAATTTAGGTCTTTTTATTGAAAATTTTGTCGAAAATTTTTAAACTTTCAGAGTTTATTCATGGATGGCGGCTGACCTTGTCTTTTGACCTTGTCCTTTGTAGACCGATCTCAAAATAACTCTAAAAGGACGATATTTAATAATGAAAAATGAAAATAATTCCGTTCTGAAGAGCTAAACTTGTGTATTGAACGTCTTGCATTTTATAAAATTTAATAATTTTTAAATGTAAGTGAATATTTTCTAGTTAAGTAACGTTAAGTTTACTTTTGTAACGATTTTAATAACTTACGCTTGGCTTGAAATGATTAATGATTTATAAATATAATATCATAATTACTAAACATTCGAATGAACGGTAGAACTTCGATTATCTCCAAGTTGAGTTCTAAATCAGTTCGTTTTTGTGTTTTTACAAAATCTGAGGTTGTAAATTTATTGGAATACTGAATAATAAAAAGGCGTTCTGAAGACACAGACTCAAATGTAATCAAATTGATTAATTAATTTAATAAATAAATAAACTTTATAAATAAATAAATTAATTAATTACAAAGTAATCGCTGATTTTGGATTTTGTCATTTTAAAAATAAACGCCCATTTAACTTGGAATTCGTTTAATTTTTTACTTTGTTCCATAAATGAGTTTCTGGAAATATTCGTTTGGCAAATATTTATAATTCGGTCTCTTGCTACTTCCTTGGACAGCGAAATAAGGACGACGAGTATTTTAGAAATTATTTCCACTTACTACAAAAATAAAGACGAACATTTTAAAAATAAATTACCATGAAATAAAACATAAAAACATGAAATACTGTGAATGCTTTTAATTTTTTATTTTATTAAGTTTTATTTGAAATCAATTCCTTCACTAAGTTGCTAAATAAACCAGGACATGGAAACAAAAACCATTTCAAACAACATGGCGAACGTAAAAAAAAAATATTTCATTAAACTTGCAAGGACTTCTCCGTCAAAGAAGCTTTAAAGACAAAATGAAATCGAAAGCTAATCCAAAAAAAACGTCTGAAAGAACAACTTTCAACAACAACAACAACAACAACGACAACAACGAGGACGACGACGAAACAGCGACGACATTCGAAAGTTAGAAAACGAAACCAGAAAAACATTTTCCGAGGTCGTTAAAAATTAAAGACATGTTTCCAATATAAATAGAAAAAAGCAAAAAAAAAGAGAGATTTATTACCAGGCAGAGCACGGAATGACAGCCCGTCGAGTAGGAAAGGTTGTTGTAAATTCTAAATGCGGACTTCCATCGCGCCACCCTTAGCTTATCCATCCATCTTCATTTCAACAGGAGAGGGCAGGTTACTGCCTCCGATGATCATCACCTACGATCCAAGTTACCCTCTCTCCGTGGAATTCCCAACCGTGGAACTTTCTAAAGCACCGGTCCGTGTTTGGCTTTGTACGCTTCGTGGGACAAATGGCGTTGTGTTTCTGTAAGTTTCTTAACCCGATTGAAATTAGTAAAACATATTTTAACAGATTTATTTGTTAATCTATCACTTAATATAAGTGCGCTTAATATCGTTAATTTGGGAATTACCTAAACCTATCAATTTCAATCTTACGATTAAAATAAGCTTCTACCATCTAAATTCTATTTTCAGTCAAAATATAATTTTAAATAAATTAAATTCATTAAATAAAAGCACAGGTTTTCCGATGATTTTTTTTTGTTTGAGACCCGAGGATTTCCTCTCAAGGTTTGATGTTCCGACTGGGAACAAAGGACACCTAGGAAGCATTTTTGATTGCCTTTTGTCGTGACAATGAAGCTTTTAATTACCTTATTACAACAACACCAGCAGCCTCCATAACACTAAACAAATACTTTCCTTCCCTATATTTTCTCCATTATCTCATTCGGCCCCCGCTTGTGGGACTGTTAAAATGGCGTCCGAAAATATCTTCCATCCTGCTCTTCCTGTTTCTTCCTTTTTTCCCATCGACTTACAAATCTTCTTTTCCTTGAATTTTTTTTTTAGACTTTATTGCCTCTTTTAGGCGCAAGCATACAAAACAGCTGGCGAGTTGGAGTGCATACAAAGGAAAAGAAAATAAATAGTACCACGTTCGGACTCGCAAAAAAAATTCATTGAAAGCCCAAGTCGTACTTAGCGGTATCTCGTGGAGCCGAGATGGGAATTTGTGATTTAAATGAATCGCTTACTGACTTCTTGAAGTGAACAATTTGCGCAGGACCAGAAGAAAGAAGAAAAAAGATGGCGAGTTAAAGAGCTCCATGAGGGTTGCCGGCGAGTGGGTGAGTGGGTGAATGGGTGAATAGGTGAATGGGTGGAAGTTACTGAGTAGATGTGTGTCAGCGCATCGTGTACCATCAAAGTGACACGGAATGGGAAGGCTTATATTTAGTTGGAATGAGAGACCTTCACAGCAGATCACTGTTATCTGCTTCTCTTTTTTTCTCGAAGCTTCTACTTCGTGCCACTCCTCAATTGAAGACTTTTTGGAGCTCGTTAGTGGACCAAAAAAATCCGAGAAACTTTAAAATTGAGAATTTTCGGGGAATAAAAATTTTATTTCATCGAATTCAGAATCACTCTCTTTCAGCTAAATTCTTTCAATATTTCTTATGATCAACTGCGCGCAAGAAAATCATATTTTTCACATAATTTCAGTCTTTTTTATAGAATTCAAAATTCCGAAGATTATGAATCGTTCGCAGACAGAGAGAGATCCATGCCTTGGAAACGAACTCCGGACTTAAAAATGGAAAAAGAGGATTTGTTTAATTACGAAACAAAAGTATTAATCGACATTTGCGCAGTAATTAAAATTTAAATTTAAAAACAAAAAATAAAATAAAACAAATGTCTGCTTTTGTCAGAGACCAAAGGAAGCTGGAAGTCCATTAAGTCATTAGTTGAACATCAGAACATCTTCATTCGAACGAATTTCCAAACACATTTGCAAGAGCAAGACTAGACAAATATTCCTCAATTATATTTTATTCAATTTTGAAACCTAACCGCTTATTTATTTTTTATTCATTTTAATTTATTCAATAAATTATTTAAACATTTTTATTATTATTATTATTTTTGTTTCCTTTATTAGCCCAGCCAACAACTCACAAAAAAACAATCAGTTCAAAATCCGATCCAATAATTTTAGGTCCGCCAATGGGTCTGGGAGATCCCGTCAGACCATAGAGAAAAAAAAAGACAATCAAGTCGATCTTACGAGTCATTGTACATTCACAAATGTCATTCAATTGAACTCTTCTGTTTCCTTCTTCTCCAGGCGCTATTTTTAAAAGCTATTATTATTAGTATTAATATTAATATTATTATTTAACAAAATTACTAACAATCCAAGAATAATTCATTACGTATTTATTAATAAACATTAAAAATCTAAAAAAATGACATTTAAAATCATTTTCAAAATCAATGAAACAAAAGCTCAGAAAATATTTCCATTTCGTCGGTCAACCAAAGTTGATGCCAAGAGCAGAACATTAAGTGAACCTAATTGAATAATTTGAACGCGTAATAATAATAATAATAATAATAATAATAACAAATAATAATAACAAATAATAATAATAATAATAATAATAACATTAATATTACGTTTTTACAATCACCAGTTTATTATTAGCAACGGAATGGAACTTGGCAACCTTTCAAATATTTTCAAAGGTTTTGTTCCAATTTGCGTCATTTAGAGGCACTTATTTATTAAGTTTAAGTTAATAATTCAGCATCAAATTATAACAAATATAAATATATAATAATAATAATAATAACAAATAATGTTATAGTAAGATTTTATTATTTGGTTTAAAACAATTTGAGCAACTTCCGATTAATTTTTTGCAACATTTATAAATATTTGCTTAAATGGTTCTTGTGAAATTTTAATTTAAACATATATTAAAGCATTTAAATCGAGAAATTTATCGAATAGATTTATGTTTTTTTGTAATTTTCCGATGAAATAGAAATATAAAGTTTATGGAAAGCAAGTTTTAAAGGATTTGGAAGGGAATATTAGAAAACAAAATAAATAAAATAAAATAAAATAAAAAAAAAACAAATGAAATATTTCCGACATTAATCCGCCTCTTTGAAGTCGAGGCAAGCGATGGAAAAACACACGTTGTCATGGAAACCGCAAAGGTCGAAGCACCGACTGAGAAGTTCCCCAATGATGCACGTGGAAGGGGTTTAATTGATCCCAAGAGCTGGAGGAGGACGATGACGATGATGATAATAATAATAATAATAATAATAATAATAATAATATTAATATAATATAATAATAATATTATTATTATTATTATTATTATTATTATTAATATTACTATTAATAATACTATTATTATTAGTAGTAATGATAATAATAGTGATAATAAAAATATTTCAGGACTCGGCAGATCAAATGATGGTCCTAATTGCCTGGAGGCAGCTAATTGCACGACTTTCTCAGGAAATTAATTTAAAACAAATACATCAATTATTTATCAATTAATTAGAAAGTCTAGCCAGGACATAATACTCTAAATTTGGTTAAAGTGCTGGCGATGAGACGACGGCAATGATGGTTATGATGACGACAACGATGACGATGACGACGACGACGATGATTATGACGACTACTACGATGATGATGACCACACAACCACGCGCCACAGTAGTTCCAGGTTGAGTTATAAAAGCAGCTTCATGCTGAGGAACTAAGCATCCAGCGTGGACGAGCATCTGAAAGTAATTATTAATATTATAATTAAAATTATGTGTTATAAATATAATATTATGAATGTAATTAAATCCAAGAGAAATAATAAATCGAAATAATAACATTCGCGCCATTTCAATAACCACTCTGCCTGGGACTGAAACCAGGTGGGACTTTGTTGTCATTTTTGAATAAATAATAATCTGCTTCAATCTATAAATATTATGTTTTCATTTATTATTTTCAAATATTTTCTTAAATATATTTATTTATATAACTAAAATAATTAAAATTCAAAAAGTTCAAATTACTGGAAATAAACGAAAATATACGTTTTATTTTGCTATATAGTTTGACTGTTTAATATCTATAGACTCATTTGGTCACTAGTGATGAGTCATAATTTATGTCATCGTCGTCGTCGTCATCATCATCACATAAACGTTTAACAATTGCTTTATGATTCGACGACCACATGGTCCGTGATCCACGTTGCTTAACTTAACTTAACAAGTACTGGTTGAGAAATCGTTTTGAAAACTTAAAAATTTAAATTAAAAAATAAAAATAAATCAAATTGAAATCAATAAAATCAAAACTTCATTTAATCCTGAATTTAAAATATTTAATTTTCAATTAAATTTAATTTTTTGTTCTTTGAAATTTGAACATTTTAAGATGGACCTTGTTTTTTATAATCTTGAATTTTCCGCTTTTAATTTTCATATTTTATTACCAAAACAATAAAATCAAATTTCCTGTCATGGGATTTAGCAGTGCAGTGGGCTCAAGTGTCTACGAGTGAATGTTGGGTTGAATGGGTGGATGTTGGGTTGAATGAGTGAATTTCGGGTTGAATGGGTGGATGTTGGGTTGAATGAGTGAATTTCGGGTTGAATGAATGAATATTGTACAAGAAATGCTTATAAAATGTAATGAAACTCATTTGGTGCTTTTAGAAGTTTGAATTGAAACAATAAAAAGACATTCAATCGAGTGTCCCGATGGAAGGAAGGAAGGATCAGGTGAAGGGGTTTTGGTTCAATTTATCGGAAATTGTCTTCAAAATAAAATCAAATATTCATTCCGTGCTCAATTGGACCATGGGTTCGAGTTTTATTTTCCTGATTTAAATGCTTTTATATTTAATTTTTATATCTATTTAAAGTCTAATTTCACAAGAACCATTTAAGCAAATATTTGTAAATGTTGCAAAACATTAATTGAAAGTTGTTCCAAATGTTTTAAACTAAATAATACAATCTTACTATAACATTATTACTATTATTAGTAGTAATATTATAAATATTATTATTATTACTATTATTATTATTATTATTTTATTATTATTATTATTATTATTATTACTATTATTATTATTATTTTATTATTATTATTATTGTTATTATTATTATTATTATTATTATTATTATTATTATTATTATTATTATTATTATTATTATTATTATTAATATTATTATTTTCATTATTATTATTATTATTAACTCCCAGTAAACTTTTAGTTTTCTTTTTTTTACCTCGAGGTCACTTAGAAAGACTGTCAAGGCTTCTTGAAGTTCAAGAAAATCTGGCAACTTTTAAACAAAATGTTTGTTCTCCACGCCACAAAAAAGATCAATTCCTGTGTTTAATTCTAAAATTCTAAAAATTTGCATAAAATCAAAAACAAGGAGAAAGAAAATGTGTCTTCAGAATTTGTGGCTTTAAAATCTAAATTTCTCCGTGAAAGTAACTTTTCATTTCACGAGATTTTCTTTGAAATTGCAAAAAAAAATATAAAAAATAAATTAAAAATAAATAAAATTGAATAAAATGTTTCGCAGCAAAGAAACATTCACGCATCGATGACTCCATTGTCTTTCAAATAACAGGAAAACCTTACATTATCGGAAAGATTTCCAGACAGCTTTTTCGGGATATAGATCTTTAAATTGAAATAATTCATTAAAATAGGTTTATTTATTTATTAAAATAAATCTTTAAATTCAATTAATTCATTAAACTTATCCATTTTTTCATGAATTTCGATGGTCCATCAAAAATGTCTTGAAATTTTGGAATAAAAATATTTCCACGGAGCCAAATGTTGACATTTTAATACCATTCCAAAGTCAAACTCCTTGTTGACAGAAGCATGGTAGCCACTCCACTCGTGTGGCGCGCTTTTAGCAGACGATAATGGCAGCCAATTATGCTGTCCCACGTGATACATAAGCAACCAATCAGAGAACATTTGATAATCGGAGCACGTGCCTATCAAACGCAGACGATGCAGAATGGAAACATACGATGGCGCGAATATTCAGAGCAAGTGAATATAATGTTGAAATTATCATTCGATGCCTCCTGGATTAAAATTTTTATTTTGAAATAATAAATGTTTTTAAGAAATGTATTTTTTTTTTAAATCCGAACATTTCAAATGCCTCTGAATAATGTTTTGTTTTCTTTTTACGAAGCTATCGGATGTCCAATGCTTTTAAGGAAAAATATGCCAACACTTTTAATGCGCACCTTCGAGTGATGTTTTACGAAAGTATTTTGACTTTATTTTTTCTGCAAAATGCTGGATATTTCTGCAAAAAGACAAGAAAATGTGGTTTTGAATTGCTTGGAGGTTTATGATTTTCGCAGCAGTAAAGTTTAATGAACATTCTGTTTCAAGTGAAAATCCAGGACTTACATTAATTCTTAGCATTTAACTCTCTCTGTTTCCAATTAGAAATTATGAACGCCAAGTTTTATTATTATTTTAACTTTTAAATTTATGAATGATAATACGTTAATTCGTTTATGATAATAAACTGATGGTAAATGAATATTCAGAGTTTAAATTGTTTAATAACAAAATAATAATATCGGTTTAAAATCTCCGATATTTTAAAATTTATCATCCATTTTGAGTACAAAATCATTTTTTTCCTCGAGTTAACAATCAAAATTTCAATTTATTTCCTGACTTCCTTAAAGCGCATCAAAAAAGAAAAAAAATTATTCGCACAAAATTGAATTAAAACAGAAAGAAAAAACAAATCATTTCAAAAAATAAAATTGAAATATCAATAAAACAACAATAATAACAATGAAAATAATAAAAATAAAAATAATAATAATAATAATTTCAATAAAATAATAGCAATAACAATAATATTAGGCAATAAAATTAAATTATAATTCTTTAAAAAAAATCAGAGACAAAAGCAGGTCGAAAATTCTCTTTGATGACGTCATCAAGCAACTCAGACGAGGTAATAGAAGCATCAGCATAAAAAGTAAATTATGAAAATCTGAAGTCCATTTCATTGCGCTTCTGATGCTTCACAGGAACCCACTTTATGACCTTCACCTCACCCCATCTCACCTCACCCTCACCTCACCTCACCCCATCTCACCTCACTCCACCCTTGTTTAATGTTCCAGGGGACCTCGGACTCCTCCGGGTGGCCACAACCACCTGCTTTTGGAAAATCCGCCGGCGTTAGACAGGCATCGGAAATCAAGCACGTCGTATGCTGCGCCGTCACGTGACGCCAGATTGCTTCCGGTCTAAAGTGGTTGACATGTTTGTTTGGCTGTTCCTCTCTCGTCTGCTCACTTCTTTCATTGTTGCCGCGGATCAAGGTTGGTGTAAACATTTGCCTTTTAGAAATGGGGTGACTGAGTGCAAGCCTGGATGGAGCACTGGCTAGCGATCGAGTGATTGAGTGAGTGAGTGAGTGAGTGAGTGAGTGAGTGAGTGAGTGAATGAGTGGACGAACGGACGGATGAATGAATTAATGGATGCTCGAAATAACAAGAGATGACTGGAGGTGTCGTGAAAGTTGTTCTAAAAATAACAACGACCCGGGTTATCGCCGGCCTTACGACCTGCTCCCTAAATTTGCATCGCGTCAGGGATGGGGGCTTATAATATCAAGCCCAGTAAAGTGAAGTTTATGAATCTCGACCTCGTAAACCTCCGAATGTACATTCCAACGACAAATCTCTCTCCCTCTCGGACGGAACGACCGAACCGCGCAAACCGAACGACTCCATCTCCTCCGCGGGCACACGATCTAGTCCCTACGCTTCCTCAATTCAAAGGCGTGTTTTTCCTTGTCTTGTTCGTCGTAAAAGCTGACTCATCAATCAGCCAATCACGGGTCTCTTTATGAGTGATTAGGTTCTCATTCATCAACGTTTCTCGCTTTCCGACTTTTCACTCCTTTTTCTTCGTTCATTCCCTCTCAATGCCAGGTTTTCCAGGGGGAGATAAACTGAGAACGTGCTGATTCAACGCTTGGAATTATTTTATTTTTGTGTTTTTTTTTTTATTTTTAAATTTTATGAAATTTGCTGCTAAATCGTTAAAAATTCGAAGACTTCATTGCAGAACTCGGCTTGGTTTATGTTTTTCTTTTTAATTTCTCGGCATAAAGTAGAAATAAGCGGAGTTATTGGATCAATGAATGACGCACGTTGGAAATAAATTATCAATATATTTTTCACTTTTTAAACAATATGTGACCTAATATATAAACATATTTTAAAAATATATACACAAATAAATACAATGTTCATATACTATAATTGATGATGTGTCTTAAACGTAACAACCAAATAATAAAATAATAACAACAATAATAAGAATGTTAATATTTGATTAACAAGCTTGTTTTCCGATGTTGCTGTTATTGCCGATTTGTTGAAAAACGTAAAAAAAAAAAAAACAAATCGAAAGCCAAAATCTCGAATCTCTTCTTTCCATGGAAATCTCGAGTCTTCGAGAGGAAATGACAAGAGTTTGTGACACCTGTAGTGGTGCCCTCAACGTGTACTTCACCTGAGTGTCACCAGAGTTTGTTTCGCACTCGGAAAAGTCCAGGAAATGGAACTTCATTTTACAACCAACGATGACGTTTTTATCTGTTCCTACGATTCATTTTGCCTTTCTAATGTTTTGGATCATTATCATTACCAAGTGCTCATTAGATGCTATTTATTTATTAATATATTGATACATATTAATATTTATGCTTCAAATAATAACAGATAAACGGGGGTAATCGTCAAAGTTCGTTCAAAAATAACATTGAGTTTAATATTATTTAGTACAACAATAATATTCAATTTTTTTTTTTTTTTTTTTTTTTTTTTTAAGAGTTTAGAGTTTATTGAACAAACAATTGAACAAACAATAATGTACATAAGTACACCAACGAAACAAATTAAACTTAAAATACAAAATAAACTCATAGGGTCAGTCTTAAGGAAGCGCAAGCTTCCGCTAAACAGACTGGCCCTAAAAATCATAATATATATAATACAACCATGTAAATTCAAACAACCCTTACTAAATGAGACTTATACAATTTCTTAAACAACAGAAACAATAACTCAAAACGACATGAATGAAAACAAGTTAATTCCCTAACTGAATCTGGAATTGAAGTATATAATCTGGGCCCATAACATTGTATAGAAAATAATTTCAAAGTAGATTTAGCAAAGGTAGGACTGTATTCGTGAGTGTTACGTAGGAAATAAGAAGGATTGTTATAGGTATTGCTTGTTATGAAAAAATCTGAAAATATTTTAGGAATAGAATTGAAGTGATAGGCAAACATAAAAAGGGCAGTTTGTAAGTCATGAATTTGGGTTACACTTAGTAAATTATTGTTTATAAAAGCAGAGACAGTCGATGATAGAGGCGGCATTCATTAATATAATAATATAATAATATAATTAATATAATAATAATATTCATTAATATAATAATAATAAATATACTAATAAGATTAATAATAATAATAATAATAATATTAATAATAATAATAATAATAATAATAATAATAATAATAATAATAATAACAATAATAGCAGTATCTAATTAATTAATTTGGTCAGCATAAAAGAGAAGCCTCAATAACTTACGAACGTGAGCGTAAACAAGCATTTAAAGAAGGAATTGTTGAAGCAAAAAAAACAAAAAAAAACAAAATAAAATATAATATAAAAAAACAAAATATAAAAGAATATAATTTATTTTTATCTCTATTTTCCTTGTAAAGCCATCCAAATGCAAACCATTTAACAACATCAAAAGAATGCCACTGCTCTCCGAATCGTCGTCATTATCATTATCAACATCACCATCATCATAGTCGTCGTCGACGTCGGCTTCTACTCACCACCCACCCATGAACTCCCCACAAACACGACCATCTCCCCACCCTCAAACTACAAACGTAGCAATTTCCTCGGAACGCGAAACACGTAAAGTGAGCAGAAAAACATTGAAAACGCTTGCATCTGGAAGTCTGTAATCGAGCGCCTCTAATGACATTCAAATGCAGGATCCACTGATGGATCCAAGATGGATCCTCTAAGTGGAGATGCTTCGAACTGCAAAGGACAACCTTCAATTTAAAGTGTTAATCGCAAAGTATTTCTAAAACGAAACTTTAGCAGGAGACAAATTAAGACAAATGCACACCGAGTACCCGAGCGCTGCGAGTACATGATGACCGAGACGTACTTCACGTACTGAACGAAATGTACTGAACACACGTTCAAAACATGTTTTACACAAGTAACAACTCTAGGAAATCAAAAACATTCGATGGACTTCAATTAGGTGAATTTAAATTAATGATTTTTCACTTAAAATCTGATAATTAAGTCCGATAATTGCTTGTAATAAAAAGTCGTTGAAAACCAAAATTGACAACAGCCATAATATGTAATAATAATTCGTTTAACTTTTCACATTAGAAACAAAGACAAGAACATTTGTTTCAGTAATAGAAAAAATTTATAAAAATTTACAAAAAATTATAAAAAATTTACAAAAATTTATGAAAATTTACATAAAAAAAAAAAAACCAGAAAACGTAATTCGGATTCTCGCCGAAAAATGAGCGATAAAAAGGAAGCAGAGACGAGAAATTGTTCCATGTTGGAAATGAAAGCATTTTTCATATCCATGCAATATGCTGCTCAGAGGAATGTTTTTATTGAACCATTAATGCCTTCCAAATGTCTCACAATCATCTTTCGCATCGGGACGTGTCTTGGAAAATAGCATTTGTCGCCTGTAAATTTATTAGCGATTAATGATTAATACTGATTTATGTGTGAAATTATTATTATTATTACTATTATTATCATTAACATTATTATTATTATTATTATTATTATTATTATTATTATTATTATTATTATTATTGATGCAAACTGCTGAGCACCCTATGACCCTTAAATAAATAAATGGGAAAATAAAATAATTAATTAATTAATTAATTAATTAATTAAATGTTATAAATGAATAATAATTCAAATTTCACGACGTTGACCTCCTCGAAGGAATTCTTTTTTTTATGAAATTTGTTCGAAAATAGACCATTAATTGCAAATCCATTCAGTAATTGGAGTCACGTGTCCATTTCGTGCAATCTCATTGGTTGGAGGTTGTAATTAAATTATTTCCTGCAATTAATTCAAAAAGTGCTTTTAAATGATACTAAATTGTATAAAATTATTTTATTATATTATATTATATTATATTATATTATATTATATTATATTTATATTTTTAATTGTACTTATCAAAACAACTCAATTATTTCGATTCGAGTTCACATGAGGATGATGATGATGATGAAGAAGCGGCAGACGTTTGCAATGTTGGCGCCAAAACATGGAGCGTGGAATCTTTTTTTTAATGCATGTTTTCCAAGATAGACTTGGTTTAAAATTCTTTGAGAAATATATTTTAAAATTTTTATCCGTAAACTAATTATTACATTTTTTGTTATTTCATATAAAATAATGGTATTTAATTATTCGATAATAACATCATTCCAAGTGTCATGTTATGAAGTTTATTTATCGCTCTAAAATATATCTCATTATTAACAATATATATTTATAACCAATTCCTAATAAAATAAAAAAATAAATTTCTTTTGAATTTATGTTTTGAAACAATCAAACTACATACAAATTACAAACATGTATTAAGAATTGCTTGGAGGTGATTGTTGGTGGTGAATTGCATGCAAGACGATTGGGGAAAAATGGAAGGAAGGTGAATGAATGAATGAATGAATTGGTTTGAAGACTTTGCATTGTTGACGGCAACTTAAAGTTTTAAGACCTCAACTCGTAAAAGGAACGTTAACCATGTGTACCAGGTGAACTTTAATTATTTTCTCGAGTAGACGATTCTGTCAATGGGGAAAGAATGGTGGGAATGTTCAAGGTTGATGATGACGACGACGATGATGATTAGGATGATGATGAAGTAGTAGATTCCTATTGTTCTGTCTACTCTCAAAACATTTTTACGATAAGTTTGATGATCATTTTGTCTCATTTGAGGCATATATTTATAGAAATTATCGAATTTATGTACAGACCTTATTGTTTAAAAACAAAAAATGAGGAAGTCACATGCATCTCACTGGAAGACGAAGCTGCTTCTATTCGTCCAAGTCATTTGTGGACAATAATTCGTCTAAAATACTTCAAAATTGTGATTTACAAGTTGCACTTTGTAAGCATTTCTGAAGTAATTTGTTTGCATTTTTAACTTTTTAACTTTCACGTTTCCTGTTTTGTTTTTGATTCATGGATGAACTTCAACAAATTTTAAGCAAAAAGATGTCCGTTCCTTTTTAATCATTTCCACTGCCAGTGATTGTATGATACATACATGTGATGTAAACGAATGAAAACAATACCAAGATACATCATTGAGACAACAGTGATTGTATGATACATACATGTGATGTAAACAAATGAAAACAATACCTAAATGCAGCATTGAGACATACATGCGTGCAAATATACGATTATTAAAGTTTATTCAGATAAATGGAGATAATCATGATAAAGTGGAAAAAAAAAATAAATAAAAATAAATAAATAAATAAATAAATAAATAAATAAATAAATAAATAAATAAATAAATAAATAAATAAATAAATAAATAAATAAATAAATAAATAAATAAATAAATAAATAAATAAATAAATAAATAAATAAATAAATAAATAAATAAATAAATAAATAAATAAATAAATAAATAAATAAATAAATAAATAAATAAATAAATAAATAAATAAATAAATAAATAAATAAATAAATAAATAAATAAATAAATAAATAAATAAATAAATAAATAAATAAATAAATAAATATAGACATGAAATGTCCCTTACGCGAAAACAAGACAGAAAATATGAGAACGTGCACCTTGTGACCTCATTTGACCCAACCTGGGTGGTCTGGCAAAACCGCGCAAGAACCTGTTCTCTATATTTTCATAATAAACATTATTATTTATAATTTATTTTAATTTAAATGATTAATAAAGTATTTTTAAATATTATTAAATAATTATTAATATTATTAAATAAATATATTTTTTTTGTAATTTAAAATAAAAAGGGTTAAAAAGTTCTAAGAAATACGAATCAATATGACACCTACGTAAGTCGTACAACGTCATTTTTGTACTTAATGAAGGAAAAAAAAGAAATTTTTGTATTTCAAAACTTTTGCTTCCAGTTCGTGTTCAAAGTAAAATCTATTCAATTTACAAAATAATTATTTCAAATTAACCAGAATATAATAAATATTATTGATGAAACAATATCATATTATTAGTATATTATGTTATTATTATTATCATTATTTTATTTTTTTTTATTATTATATATTACTATTATTATCATTTTTATTCTTATTATTATCTTTATTATTATTATTATTACTATTATTATTATTTTTATTGTTATTAATAACTCAATTAATTCCTCGCTAAGTTGATGAAACTAATTATTGCGCCTCAATTCCGCAGACGCCACACGTCCTCGCGTGACGTCATCGTGACGTAACAACAACGTTATCATTTTTATTATTATTATTATTATTATTATTATTTTATTATTATTTTTTTTTTTATTTTATTTTTATTTTCTTATAGATCAATATTGGAAAATTTTTTCTTTTTAATCCATTGTTCAAACGTGCGATTCACGCGATGCATTAATGCGGATTGGATTCATTTAGCGCTTCATCCGACAGTCCATTAGTTACCATGACAACCTGAAAACCAAAAAAAAAAACATTCATAGACCGAATTTATCGGTTTTTCCTTTATGACTCAGATATTCCTTGAGATTTTTCCAATTTTTTTTTTCTGCGCTAGATGGAAGTTGCGAAGTTGCCATGGAGTCGATCGGTGAATTGATGCACTTCAATTCAACGGACGGATTGATTGAATGAATTGTCGACGAAAGGAGGTGAATTGATGCCGGTCTTCTTGAACGACGATTTCACACCCGTTGAACTCGAAACAAAAGGTTCACGCATCGATTCTTTCTGCCGCTCAATTATCGCTCGGCCGTGAAATTAAAGTGTAAACAAACAAATTGTCCTCCTTTTCATTTTAACCGGCCGTAACCGATCCAAACTTGGACTACCTTTGGGGCGGTATTATTGCCGGCGAAGACGATGATGACGATGACGGTGTTGGTGTTAGTGATGGTGGTGATGATGATGATGATGTTTATTATGAATGTGAAGATGATGATGATGAAGACGACGGGGATTATGATTTGACGTAACTGCAAGAGTAAAGATCCAAGACGAATTCATCTGTCAAATTATTGACCCGAAATAAATTAAAAATTCGAAAATTCCGTGAAAATATTTGAAAATATTTGCTTGATAAATGCGATTAGATTTCTTTTACGTCGTTCAAAGATGGACGCATATTTTGAAAGATTTAAAACTCAATTCATAATCAAATGTTCGATTAATTATTTGAATATTATTTTGTTTGTAATTAATATTTAATATTTAATTTATTAATTTATTTTTATAATATTTTATTTTATTTATTTATTTTATTTCATTGTCAAAGACTCCTTGATTTTTTTTTTAAAGAATTTGTCCCTCAAAATCGGACGAAATTAACCGGCAAGATCATGATGATGATGAAGATTGGCAACCATATTGGTTGCTAATGGTGACCGATGATAATGGAGTCTTCGTTATGCATGCGTTATTGATGGTGCTACAGAAAACATTGGTGATACGATTCCTCATCCTCTTCGTCTTCCTCATCATCTTCATCATCATCGTCGTCGTCGTCATCATCGTCGTTGTGCCATTCTGAAGGTTGTCAAGATTTTCGCATCTAAAATATTTTTCCTTGTTGACACGTGACACTTCATTTCCAGTGAAATTTAAATCGTTATAATAATTATAATATATGTGATAATATTTTTTTTTGTATTTTCTATAGTTATTTCGTTATTAATTTATGATGATATTATTGTGTTGCTTTATTATAAGTTAAAATAACATTTTCAATAATTATTTTTTAAATTATTTTTAATAAACGAGTATGCTCGAAAATAAATCTGAAAAGAAATTAATTTCGGAGAAATAATTTCATATAAATCTAATAATTATATTCTTTCTGTCAAAAGAAAATTCTTTAACGAGAAGTTTATTCGCACAACAACAACATCAACATTGAAAACAACGACAACAGCAACAACATTAAAAACAACAACAACAACAGCAACAACATTAAAAACAACATTCAACCTAACAACAGCATTTTCGCAAACTTCCTTTTTCAACTTCTCAGGAATTTCAGAGCAAAAGTTCTTAATTGGTTCTTTTTAAAAGCTGAAAGTTTCCAGGAAAGGAGTCTTTGGGAGTGGGAAGGAGAAAACACGCCCCGGCCATTCTCCGTGGATTTCATTTGTTCCAGCAACACCAACAACAACATCACCAACACCACCACCACCACCACCAACAACAACAACATCACCAACACCACCAACAACAACAACAACAACATCACCAACAACAACATCACCACCACCAACAACAACAACATCACCAACACCACCAACAACAATATCACCAACACCACCACCAACAACAACAACATCACCAACACCACCAACAGCAACAACAACTTTTCCACCAACACCACTTTCCTTTTGCCTCTCCTTGCTTTAGTCGTCTGCTCTGGAGTCGATGCCTGTTGATTAAAAAGCTGATTTATGCCCCCCTGGATTTTCCATTGGTTTTACTGGAGTCTTTTGGGGGGACTGTGGACCTTTCCTTGTTCAATGTTTTTGCCGTTTTTGAAGTAATTTTAAAGATTTTTCTGTTTTTTTTTTCTTAAAAATTAAAAATTAATTGCTTAATTAAAAAGTAATTTGAAGTCATTTGAAGCCATTTCGTGGTTATTTTCGTAAATTGAAACAAATTTTAAAAGGTTTTTAAAAGAATTTCAATTCTTAGTTAGTTTGAATGGATTCCTGGTAAAATAAAAAATCACGTTCTTTTTAATTGACTGAAATTTCAGGTGGAATCAACAAATATTTCACTGCAAATGAAATGGAAAGTAATTCGAGAAATCCCAATAAAGCCAAGAGCGAATATCGCTTTAAGTCAGATATGAGATGTATCTTTTAATACCGGGTTTTATTTAAGACAAAGAAAAGCAATAATTCATCGTGGATTCCAATCAATTCTCTTCCATTTCTCCCGGGCATATTGTCCTCATTCGCAAAACTTTCGGTGGCTCGTAAGCGGAAATTCCAAATGATGGTCTTCCGAGAAGGGGAGACAAATGGATGTTTCGATGCCGAGGAGGGAAACCTGATTAAACACCTCCTGAGAATGTGCCATCTTCCTCTTCCAAGACTCAGACGAATGCCTTCGTCCGTGGAAGCAGTTACTCAGAGAATCATTAAAGTCAGCAATAATCAATGATCAATTCGGCAAATGAGATACTGCTTGAGGTTAACGTACGAGTCTTAGAGGTTTTTGTTTTTTTTTTTGTCAACGTCTTAATAAATTTATTACCTGAAATAATCTATTTTAAATTTCATAGTTAATTATAAAATATGCCATTTTAAATTTCACATTATCGGCATATTTCTATTTCTGTATTTTTTTTTGTAAATTATTTTCCTCGTCCCAGACAAGATGTAGATCAATTTCCCTCTGAGCAATTAGCCTAAGACTCCTTCAATCCATTTGAACGCATAAAAGACTCGAGAAGCACACAAACGAACGAGATTTCGACAAAAACGTCCACAGCATCTGCCTGAAATCTCAATAAAGCCACTGAGGAGTACAATTTCCAGTCCCATTTTTCCCCATTTTCCCCTTCAATTCGTGAATTGAGAACGGCCAGGAGACGTCGTCGATGCGTGGAATCGGGCTTTTATTGAGCTCCTGCTTTACATTTTGTTGTTGTTGTTGTTGCCTGTCGAGTGTTGATTTTGCTGGGTTGATGTTGCGCTTCGTCTTTTGATGTGGTTGTTGTTAGCTTTTGAGCACTAATACTTTGTTGTTGTTGTTGTTGTCGTCGTTGTGATTGTGGTTGTTGTTGTTGCCAAGCAACTGGGAACGGGTTTACACTTGGTCCCAGTGATTCCACACGACAAGGACAAGTTTTGAAATAAATTCAAGAAATCCTTGAAATTTGCCCCCCTCAAAAAAAAATCATAATTTACAGATTATAATTGATTTTCAAATCGTGAGTTTAAAATTACTTTCTGATTTTTATAAATAAAATTTAAAAAATGCAAATCGTTTGCTCGAAAAGTGCCCACGACTTTTCAATTTATCAAAGTGAACTCGCAAGAAACTTAAGCAATCAGACTCAACACTTCACTTGAGGGCAGTTGAGGGCAAAGTTAATTTTAGATTTAAACAAATTTTTAGAAATTTAGAATTTGTTTCTGTTTAATTTTTGATTCTATTTATAAACAGACTTAGATTAATAGAATGTTATCAAGTTGACGAAAACATTGAAAACATAACCAAGGATATTGCTCAAATCAAATCAATGTTAGAAGAAAGAACAGCACACGAAAGTATGATCCAAAAACAAATGAATGAGATGAAAGACTGGAAACTTCAGTTGGACAAATTAAATGCGGAATTCAAACAATTTGGCAACAAGTTGAATGAAATAAGTATGGACAAGGTAAAGGAAACAGAAAAATGGACTGATTTATTTAAAACCAATGTCCAAGAAATGAACAGAAATGTGAAATCAGTTCAAGACTCAGTTATCAAAACAAAGACTGCAACTGAAATAAAAGAAGACAGGGAGCAAAGAAAGAACAATCTTGTTTTCTACAACTTGAAAGAGAGTATGTCTGACCAAAAAAGTATTTTGTCTTCGCCGAAGTGCATTTTAAGGAGTGAAAAGAAAACGATCGAAGGCTCTTTCTTTGGAAGCAGAAAATAACTTGGAAAATCTTTTTGGACTTGTTTTGAACAGAGTAGTAAAATATAAGTTGGGCATTGACCAGGAAAGCGTGCAAAAATATACAACAAGCAACATACAACATACAAATTGCAACAAGCAACATACGACGAGCAACATGCAACATCTTAATAATAATAATAATAATAATAATAATAATAATAATAATAATAATAATAATAATAATAATAATAATAATAATAATAATAATAATAATAATAATAATAATAATAATAATAATAATAATAATAATAATAATAATAATAATAATAATAAAAAATAAATAAAATAAAAAATTGTAGAATGTTATCAAGTTGACGAAAACATTGAAAACATAACCAAGGATATTGCTCAAATCAAATCAATGTTAGAAGAAAGAACAGCACACGAAAGTATGATCCAAAAACAAATGAATGAGATGAAAGACTGGAAACTTCAGTTGGACAAATTAAATGCGGAATTCAAACAATTTGGCAACAAGTTGAATGAAATAAGTATGGACAAGGTAAAGGAAACAGAAAAATGGACTGATTTATTTAAAACCAATGTCCAAGAAATGAACAGAAATGTGAAATCAGTTCAAGACTCAGTTATCAAAACAAAGACTGCAACTGAAATAAAAGAAGACAGGGAGCAAAGAAAGAACAATCTTGTTTTCTACAACTTGAAAGAGAGTATGTCTGACCAAAAAAGTAATGACAAGGAATTTCTGACAGAATTGTTAAAAGCATTTGATATTGAATTTGATTATCAAAAAGATGTTTTGCAAATGAACAGAATTGGAAAGAAAATTGAAGGTAAAGATAGACCCATGATTGTAAAGTTTTACAACTTCAGCCTTAAAAACATGATACTTGAAAGTTGTTATAAACTGAAAGGTCTAATGAAGTTCAAGAAATTAATTGTCAGTCATGATTTGTCAATTGAAGATAGACAAAGTTGTAAAAAGTTGATTGAAAAAGCTAAAGAAGAAAAAGCCAAGACTGGAGAAGCCGACAGATTTATATATAAAATAAGAGGAACACCAGGTTCATTCCATGTGGTCCTGATCAAGAAACAGAATTTATAGACTTGCAAGAGTTAAGCATTAATAAAGCTGATAGACATGAGAAGCCACAGAATTTGAAATTGATTAAGGCAAATGACTCAAGAAAAAAAGATAGCATTGAAAATGAAATTAAAGACAATCTTGCATTCTCTCTGGAGAAAAACATGATGATGAAAAATGAAAATAAAATTAATGATGATGTGAAATGTGTAAATAAAAGAAGACAGAAATGGACAAACGAACAGTATAAAGATGTAATCTGGTCATATTATTTCGCAAAGGAATCAAACAACGGCAATGTAACAATAGCTACCTACAACATCTGGAGAAGCAGAAATCCTGAAATATTCCCAGGCATGAATCCAAACAATCTGAGCAATCATAGAAGATATATTTTAAAAGAGAAGAAACTTTCAGAATTTGATTTAGTAGAAATTGATGAAGATGTGAAGCGAAAACTCAGAGGCTCAGACTTAGATGTGGAACAAATTTGTGGATCAGAGGTATGTCAGGGTGAAGATGACTCAAATTCTCAGCAGGAAAATTTGATCTACAAACAACACCAAGCAGACTCAGGACAAGAAAGTTTATTGACCAGAGAGTTCAAATCAGAAGAAATGATAGAAGCTGAAAATAAATTAATCTCAAAATTCAATCAGATCAAGATGATTAAAATACATGAGAGGAAAAACTTGAATAAAATTACAAGCCCAAGACAAGCTGAAGAGACAATAAAACTAGCAAATCAAATACTCCTCAAAGTTTCAACAGAAATGACTTTAGACTTGACAAAGATAAATGAATTAGTGTATACAGTGGCATCTCTGATTGCAGGTGAAAAATTTGAAAGAAAACGTGTTGCTGCGAGATTTAAAGTTGCTAACTGGAAGATGAGAATCCAGAAAACAATAAACAGATACAGAAAACAATTATCTATGATAAAGGAATTTAAAAATGGAAATCTGGATCACAAGAAACAGATGGGGATGAACACAATGTCCTTAAACCAAATTAATGAACTTGAACAAGATGTCACAATGAAACTGCAGGCGAAAGCTCAGAGACTAAGAAGGTACAGTAAAAGAAGTGAACAATACCATCAAAACAGAATGTTTCGTAATGATACCAAGAAATTTTACAGAAGCATTAGTTCGAAGCAGATTGAAATAGTAGATGCACCTAAATTAAATACAGTCGATACATTTTGGAGAAACATCTTAGAAAAGGAAACACATTATAATTCTGATGCAGAGTGGATTAAATATGAAGAAGAAATACATGCAAATTTAAATGCATATGAATGGAGGGATTTTCAAGTTGAAGAAATCAGTGGCATAATTAATCAGTCACATAATTGGAAAAGTCCAGGCATAGATAAAATTCACAACTTCTGGTTTAAAAAGTTAACGGCTCTACATAAACACTTAACAGATGCTTACAATGAAATAATGAAGGAACCATCTAAGATACCAACTTGGCTGACAGAAGGAATTACATATTTGCTGCCAAAATCACAGGAGACGTCTAAAGCAAAGAATTACAGACCCATCACATGCCTGCCAACAACATATAAAATATTAACAGCAGCTATATCAAAAAGAATATACAACCACTTCCAAAGTAACAGCATTCTGCCAGAAGAACAAAAAGGATGTAGAAAAGGATCCCGAGGATGCAAAGATCAGTTACTTATTAGTCAGATGGTAGTTCAAAACTCTCAGAAATTTAAAAAGAATTTAAATATTGCTTGGATCGACTACAGAAAAGCATTTGACAGTATCCCTCACTCATGGATTATTCGAGCTCTGCAGATTTATCATGTTAATGATGTTATAGTTCAGTTTATTGCTCAGTCAATGTTGAAATGGAAAACAAGAATGACTCTAAGACATAACGGTGGTGACATTGAAACAACAACAATAGGAATAAATCGAGGAATATTTCAAGGAGACTCACTATCACCTTTATTGTTTTGTATAGCATTAATTCCACTATCTAATTTAATTAACAGAACTGGACTGGGATATAGAATACACAAAGAACAAATTAGTCACTTGTTCTATATGGATGATTTAAAGTTATTTACATCTGAACATGAAGATATGCAAAAAGTTATACGAGTTGTAGAAATATTCAGCAAAGACATATGCATGGAATTTGGAATTGAAAAATGTGCAACAATTGAAATAAAACATGGACAACCTGTTGTCACAAAAGGCATTGAACTCATGGATGATGGAAAAGAAGAAATTAAATCTCTCGAGATACAGGAGATGTATAAATACCTTGGAATGGAGGAACGGGATGGATTAAATAACAAATTGATGAAAGAAAAGGTAAAAAGGGAATATTACAGTCGAATAAGAAAAATCCTTAAAACTCAGCTTAGTGCCAAAAATAAGACAACAGCAATTAATAGTTTTGCAGTACCAGTTTTTGCATATGGATTTGGAATAATTCCCTGGGTAAAATCAGAAATAGAAAAGTGTGATAGAAAAACCAGAAAAATACTAACTATGAATGGAATGCACCACCCAGGAGCAGATATTGACAGACTGTATGTGAAAAGGAATAATGGGGGTAGAGGCATAATTGAACTGTTATCGGCATATCAACAAAGCATCCTCAACCTGGGAGAATATATTGCAGCAGCAGATGGAAGATTGATTCAATTGGTAAGAAAATGGGATGAATCTAGAAAAAAATTTTCCCTGCAGACAGAAACAAGTAAAATTAAATTGAAATATAAATTGAATGTCACAAAAGGACATCTAGGAAAAGAATTCAAAAATGCCCTGGAAACAGAAAAGTTAAAAAGAATTACAGGGAAACCTCTGCATGGCCAATTCATCAAAAATCTTCACAATGCAAACATAGATAGCGAATCAAGTGTGCAATGGCTCAGAAAGAGTGATTTGAAAGCCGAAACAGAAAGTCTGATAATTGCAGCACAAGACCAGGCCCTACAAACAAAGTATTTTAAAAAGATGATTTTGCATCAGGATGCTGATGGCTTATGTAGAATGTGCCATCAGCATATTGAAAGCATTAGCCATTTGGTATCAGGATGTAGTATGCTGGCTGCAACGGAATATTTAGAGAGGCATAACAGAGTTGCCAGGTATATTCATTGGAGAATCGGCAGGGAATGCGGAATCCCACTGACCACCACATGGTACGAACATACACCAAATGGAATTACAAAGTTCGACCATGGGGTGTTGATGTGGGATTACCCAATAATAACTGATAGAACAGTCCCTGCCAACAGACCCGACCTGATTTACCACGATAAGAAGAGAAGAAACTGTCTAATAATTGATATTGCTGTCCCGGATGATGTGAATGTGCCTCGGAAGGAGATGGAAAAATTAACAAAGTATAAAGACCTACAGATTGAAATCCAAAGAATGTGGGGTGTGAGATCTCAGGTAATACCAGTGGTTATTGGTGCATTAGGAATGACATCAAAGAAATTTAAAGATTACCTGGATCTCATCCCTGGAAATCCCTCTCCTCTTGAGGCGCAGAAAATCGCTCTGTGTGGGACAGCACATATATTAAGAAGAATATTGAACTGACAATGATTTGGATTTTGTATATAACTGTATATAGCTGCGTGTATAATTGAATTACTTTGTTTGGGTTTAGGACTTTTGCTGCGTGTATAATTGAATTACTTTGTTTAAGTTTTAGACTTTTGCTTGTTGCTTCTGTTTGTTCATGACTGTTTTTCTGTTTTTATTTGTGCTTGTTGTGTTGTGACTGCCTGTGATCCCTTGTTGGGACCTGGGGTCACTGTTTTCCGGCGGAGGCCGTGATTGTGAATAAACAAATAATAATAATAATAATAATAATAATAATAATAATAATAATAATAATAATAATAAGTCATTTATATAGCGCCGAACGCGTGAGCTTTTGCATGAAGCTTAACTAAACAGAAGTGTTCTCCGTTTCAGTTTTAAATGTTATTTGGAAATGGAAGTCAATGGGAGACGTGGAAAGCATTTGTTGAAACCTCCAACGTTGGCATTTGAATTTCTTTTTTTTTGTGTTTCAAAAATCTACAAATACAAATAATTCCTATTTCTACGCATGCAAAGTATGTTTTGTGGGTTTTTTTATATATAATTTTTATAAATGCAATGTTATGAATTCTTTAAATTAGGTCCTCGGCTTTGCATATTTTAGATTCTGCGTCTTTTACCGACACTTTCTGTCACTCCATCTTTCTTTTAATGGAGATGTCTTGCATGGCTCGAATGGTGCTATCAACTTGTCAACACACCCGACTCCCCTTCAATCAATCTATCCATCGTCGTCGTCATCATCACTGTCACCGTTATCACTGTCATTATCATCATCATCGTCCTCGTCATCACCGCCATCAGCATCATCATCAAAGACTCAAAAGCCGTATTTACTTTCTGAGTTAGTAACTCAGTAAGTTAAGTTTTTCATGTCCAAATATTTCCAACAACAACTTCAACAACAGTTGAAAGTTGAACAAATTCTTTTTCTGTTTTATTTTAAAATTT
Organism: Hirudinaria manillensis; assembly: GCA_034509925.1. Lineage (NCBI taxonomy): Eukaryota > Metazoa > Annelida > Clitellata > Hirudinida > Hirudinidae > Hirudinaria > Hirudinaria manillensis. Next base: position 8,749,010 of record CM067530.1, on the reverse strand, counting down.
TCCTACGAAAGCATCAAATTCTCGTGAGACTCAAGAAATGTTCTCACTTGAGAAGCATTTTCCTCGATGTTGAAAAATGTTTTCCAAATAAAAAAGTCTTTCGTTTTGCTTCGTTTCGCATCTGATGTTTCGTTTCTCGGGGCAAATTTACTTGAAAATTGTAAATTTGTCGCTTAAATTTCATCGCCGGATGCACCTGTTACCTGGAATGTGATTGTCAGTTCGAGGGAAAGAATCAGAGTCTCAGAGGAGAAGCGGAATTTCTAGGAAGTACAAAAAAATTACTCTCTGCATTAACATCATTTGACATTTAATTTTAAAAAATTACCAGACAAATTAATCCCTGGAAAAATAAAATTCCAAACTTTCCCAAACCGCTGTCAAACGTAAAAAAAATTGAAAAATAAATTTTAAAACATTTAAAATGAATAAAAACAAAATTTCTCTTAAAATGTCCAAAAAAAAAAGAAAAGAAAATAGTCTAAAATTCGATGCTTGTAAACGTAGAGAGTTCTTGTTGTGCCTGTTGTTGTTGTCGTCGTCTGGAAAAAGCAGAGTCCTGCAGTAAATCACTCTGAAAGCAAGATAAAACTGACCAGGACACAACATCAGCAGCCAGAATAAGTGATGTCCTCACGAATTCTGCATCTCGTGTCCAAGTACGAGTTTACCGCTTCACGTCTTTTGAACGTCAAATGTCATCGCGATCGTCATCATCATCGCCATCGTCAGGGAAGTAGTCGTTCTCAACAACAGCAGCAGCAACAACAACAACAACACCATCTTTCAAATCGAATTCATCTCATTTCATTTTAATCTCCAATCCGTTTTCATTCAAAAATGCCACTTAATTGCTTATAAATTTCTGATTGACCAGAAAATTACTAAAAATTATATATTTTATATAATAATATATTTTATTATATTATAATTATATATAACTAATAATAATAATTATATAATTTATTAAATTCCTTGAATAATTTGATTTTATATTAAAATATTAATGCCGATTAGTTTCAGTTTGATTTCAGCTCAAACAAATGAATATCTTTTTCAACATTCAAATATATTTTTTGAAATTTCCTTTTTAAGAATTTCAAATTATTTTAAAATAATTTATGACGTAATTGTTTTTAAATTTTATTTTATTAGCTACTCTAACAACCAAAATTCCAAATGAAACTCTTCAGAGACTCATTAAATCGGAATTAATTTGAAATTCAGGAAAATATAATAAGAAATCAAAAACACAATAATAATAATGATAATTATAAAATAATAATAATAATAATATAAGAGTCTGGGGTAATTTTCCATCAGGGGGCATCATTAAGATGTTCCAGGTCGTAAATCTGGTCGCATTTGTCCTCAAATCACGGATGAGGAAATCATCGTGGAGATGTTGAAGCCTCGAAAGATGCTCATCGGAGTCGCTAATTGAACATGGATCAATGATGGACTGATGGTATCAGACCATGCAGTGCATGAATCAGAGAGAGAACGAACCCTAATGAACGAAGAAAGAGAACGAAATAGTGAGTGAATGAATGAGTACATGAATGAGTGAATGAATGAGTGAGTGAATGTGTTTATGAATGAGTGCATGAATGAGTGAATGAATGAGTGAATGAATGTGTTTATGAATGAATGAATGAGAGAACTCCAGATGTCCACAAGCAGTCACTTTGTCTGGAAAGCACAGGACAACAATTCATCCAGAAAAGGATGAGAAGAGAAAAATCAAACATAAAATAAAAACGAAGTCTGTTTTGTTTCCTGATGAACAGCTTTTATGACGTCACAAAACAGGCACGAATATTGAATGCTTCCAGTAACATGCATTTTTATGTACACTCGTCATAGATGGGTGGCTGGATGGACGGACGGATGGACAGACTGTTGGACGGGCGGGCGGATGGATGGATGGATGGACGGACGGACGGATTGATTGATGGATGGCTGGATGGATAAAGAGATGCAAAACATTTAGAGGTGAAAAAGTCTTAAGTTATTCGGCCAATTTGAGTTGAATTATTCTGCTAATGTGGAAAAATTTCAAGGGGACTGGTCGACAAACTAATTTTCTTTCTTCACTTCGAGCTGACAAAAAAAAACAAGGAAACATGACAACCCATGCTGGCGATGATGATGATGATGGTGATGATGATGGTGATGATGATGATGGAGAAGAAAATGACAATTGTTAGGGCAATATTGTATCGAGGAGCAATGATTGATTGATTGATTGATTGATTGATTGATTGATTGATTGATTGATTGATTGATTGATTGATTGATTGATTGATTGATTGATTGATTGATTGGTTGATTGATTGATTGATTGATTGATTGATTGATTGATTGATTGATTGATTGATTGAAAATGAATTCATGCATTAAACTAAAAAATATGTAAAACAAGGTCTGGTTTTCAATATTTACGGATATTCTCTTGCTTATTTGGGGCTAATTTAAAATGTTTAGATATGATGGTGATGACAATTCTGATGAAGTGATTAATATGACCACCTTTGTCATCGTCATCGTCATCATCATCATGCTTGGAGCATCTCCATTATCACGTCTTCCATCATTGATTCAATGTTTCATTAGCAGCATTGATCCAGCAATGGGTGGAGAAAATTTTTTTTTTTTGAATTTCAACTTTATGTTTGCAAAAAAATAAAATAAAAAATTTGTTTTTAAAATTATAGAAAAAATTTAAAAATATTTCTTTCAAAAGATTCAATAACTTCTCTGGAAACTGTTGCCGGGCAGTTCTTGAAATCGTGAACAAAGAACTTTGAATTATTATTAAATCAATTTATTAAAACAATTATTTAAAAAAAACGAATAATAAATATTCAAAAATAACAATTTCGTTAATTAGTTTACAATCATTGATTTTAAATATTTACTATTTAGTGGATAAATATTAATTTATAATAATTTTAACTTCATAATCTTAACTTTGCTTGACAATCTTTTGTTTCCAACTGAAAACAACTGAAAACATAAACATCTTCGATGTTTGTCGGCACAAAGAATGCCAATAATACAAACGGAAGTCAATGGAACTGCGTAAAAAAGATCCTTACGATGTTCATGTATTCGGCTTTGACTGTTCATTGGAACATCAATTGTGCTAGGCTTTGCTCTAGACAAATAAAGCATTTTATGCTAGCTATTATCAATTATTACGCGATATTAACATCTAGTTATTGTTATAAAATGCTACTGAAGTAAATAATTCACGAGTGTTTCCGACAATTCACCGTAATTCAGCAGAATGCATCATCCCTTACGAACAAATGAAAGTCCTTCCTTATGTTTCGAGTCCCAATAAAATTGACGTCCCTCTCAGATGGACAGGTGTGCAGTTCCCACCTGTATTAGCATCCGGTGTTTTACGGCGATTGAGCGCTAATTGGTTTTAATTACATTTAAGAGAAAAATTTCTAAATTTCTAAATGAAAAACACCATCCCTAGCCTAATCCTTAACCCTAACCATAACCCTAATCATAACCCTAACCCTAACCATAACACTAACCCTAAACCTAACCCTAACCCTAACCCTACATGCATCTGAAAGCCCTAAACTCGTCCGTGCAAGGAATTAATTCGTCTGTTTTTAATTCTAAGCGAACGTTTCTTGTTTAATTAAAAGCACTTTTTGATGCTTTCAACCTCAGATTATCTTTGCCTGGAGACGTCGAAAAGCTCGAAGTTTTCGAGGAGAAATGAATTTCAAGCTTTAATTAAATTCGGAAGAGTTTTTAATTCCGACAGAATTCGTCCATTTATTTTCTAGAATTTATTTATTTATTTATTTTTTTATAAATTTCAAATTGACAAGTGGACGGTTGTAACAGATGAATAAGCAGCAATTTCAGGTCGATTAAGTAACAGAGAGTACGATCGGTTCACTTTGAATATTTGGAATATATATTAATAAATGAATAAAAAATAATAAATCAATAAATAATAATAAATCAAATCACCAAGTCATCATCATCACAGTCATTCGAGAGACAAAATTCGCTTTCAGAACAATACTATCAAAACACATTACCATCAAAAATATGTTACTAACTCCATTTGACCGTGATTGCGTGAATTAGAGAACAAGTGAGTGAGTGATTAGGTGGGTAGGTGACTAGGTGAACGGGAGAATGAATGAGTGACTGAGCGGATGAGTGAGTTACTGAGTTCACGGTCCGATGAGTAGTCGACGTATGAACTCGAGCGGAACTTCTCTGAGGTGGATCATATCATCTTCCTCTCCATTCGTGTGGATTAGCAGTTCGACTGTTTCAGGTCTTTCCGTCTTTATTGTCACCAGTTTGGACGTCAACCGGGTCTCCAACAATAAATTAAACTTCACCAGTCCCGGAGTGGAATGCATTCCATTAACTGTCTGTCGTAAAATTGGACGTGAACGAGACTAATAACTTTTATTACGTTAATTACCTCGAGATGTAAGACCGGTTCGGTTACACTTACAGCGAGGCGCCCGAGAGTCTGTTCCATTCCTTCGCCTGGCATTCAGTTCATCCACCTCACGACTGACCTATTTCTTTCACACCTCATCCGTCCATCCATCCATCCATCCATCCATCCATCCATCCATCCATCCATCCATCCATCCATCCATCCATCCATCCATCCATCCATCCATCCATCCATCCATCCATCCATCCATCCATCCATCCATCCATCCATCCATCCATCCATCCATCCATCCATCCATCCATCCATCCATCCATCCATCCATCCATCCATCCATCCATCCATCCATCCATCCATCCATCCATCCATCCATCCATCCATCCATCCATCCATAGTTCCACCCATTCATCCATTCACGCACACACCCACATGCACACACAAAGTGGAATAAAGGAACGAACGGAAAAGGACGCGGAATCGCTTCCCTGGGTAACGAATATGATTTCCATTCCATGTTGCCCTGAGGCCTGCAACTGCTGATAATTGCACTGTAATGACTTTAGCCACATCCAGTGGAAAGACGTCGTCCGTGGCCCCGAGTCCGTGGCCCGAGTCCGTGGCTGTCGCTGGCATGTCATCTTTTGGCATCGTTCGGCAAACAACTTTAACGTCGTCTTTGCATGCAAACATTCGTCAATATTAGGCTGCCAAAACCCGTCCTCTGGTCTTCAGTCATTTTTGCTTCTAACCCGAGGAAATGGACGGAACTGTTTTCAACGTCCTTTCCAGCAGGGCTTGCCAATGATTGTACGATTTGGTCTGAATTGATCAGCTATAATGGTAATTAAAAATCCATCTGATGAGGATAATAATAATAATAATAATGATGATGATGATGATGACGACGATGACGACGATGACGACGACGATGATGATGATGATATAATAACAACAATAATAATTTCTAAAACCACGGTTTCAACACAAAAGGCGAAACAACCAAAAAGCAAAAATCAAACACAAAATCAGCGACAAATCATGGCATTGCGAACGCTGCAACAAAAAGGGAAAAAAACTCGCGATAGGTGGCAGGACGAGTTTGTATCTTCTTGAGGCAAAATGTCGGAGATAAATTTAGTTCCGATCGAATTAGTTTCCGGATTGTGGAGCACCACGTGACGTGGGTTGAATGGATTGAAACTGATCAACCCTTTCAGAGGTGGGGACTTCAATTTGGCCAAGACTGTTCCTTTTTGGAACCTCGTTTTTGTGTTTATGGCTCTCTGATATTATTGTTAATGTTATTATTATTATTATTATTATTATTATTATTATTATTATTATTATTATTATTATTATTATTATTGTTATAATTAAATGGATTTTCAATTATATAATCATTATCATGATCATATCATCGTAATGATCACATCCAAGAAAACATCATCCGTCCATCTTCCTTGAACTCACGTGATTTCAGGTTCAAAATTCAAATTTAATATTTCAATGCTTGCAACGAATTTCTTTATTTATGATTTATTATTTATTTATAGATTGATGAAAAACAATTCAATATTTTGTGGACTTTAACTGGATGTAAAAATATTATCAAATCTTAGTTTCATTGATTTCATTTTGTTACGTTGCCCTGTTTGGTTTGTTAATTATCAATACATAATATAAGTAATTACATTTTAATATTTATATATTTAATATTTATTTTGAAATAATATCAAGTAACACAAAGATTCGAGAAGGTTTGAATGAAACGAAAATGAAAGGAACATAAACAGGTGTTCCTGAGATCTCAGACGTTGAAGGAAAAATCCATTCTTATTTGGAACGTGAAAAGTAAATTCCGATTAAAAATCCTTTTGCAATAAAAAGAAAATAAAAAGGTGTTAAAATTTAAAAACAAAAAGATTTTATGAATTTGTTCGGTGAATTGTGAAGTAATAAATGTTGCAAGGATATTATGACCGAGATGTACAGATATAAAACAGATTTAATAACAATTTTATAATAATAATTACAAAAAATTATAATAATTATTATTA